>JAQOOD010000008.1:30466280-30937681 GCA_029633175.1 Citrus glauca
TGATTTCATTGCCGTGACGTGGCTTAAATTTAGTAAATAGACAATTCTCTGTAAAAGTGATGCTGTAATTACATAATTTGGATAAAAGACATTCATACATTGGTCGTACTAAAAGAGTGTGCTTAGCATATTATATTATAATATTTTTAATGTAAGTGTATTATATTATTCTACATTATATTAGCATTATATTATAATAATATTATGTAATATTTAATGTTATACTGTATCATATTAATTTTTTTGTGATTAATGTAAATTATAAAAGTCTTAAATTTTCATATTATTTTTTTAATATAAATATTAAAAAAATCATAATTTTCATAAAGATCAAAACTTATAACCTTATATTTTCCGCAACATAACATTTATTTTTTAATATTTTCTAAATATATAACATGTGAAATAAGGATCAAAGTAAATAATTTAATAGAATAATCTCTAAATAATATCATAACATAATAACATTTTTTTGTGATTAATGTAAATTATAAAAGTCTTAAATTTTCATATTATTTTTTTAATATAAATGTTAAAAAAATCATAATTTTCATAAAGATCAAAACTTATAACCTTATATTTTCCGCAACATAACATTTATTTTTTAATATTTTCTAAATATATAACATGTGAAATAAGGATCAAAGTAAATAATTTAATAGAATAATCTCTAAATAATATCATAACATAATAACATTTAATAACATTATTATTTTATTGGTATTAGTTTTAAATTAATATTATTTAAATTTATTCATATACAAATATTTATTATTAGTTATATTAAATTATTAAATATTAATCAATTTTATATATTAATTATTATATAATTAAAAAATACATATTTGGTTATATTTGTAATATAATAAAAAATAAAATATGAATAATAAATTATTAGTTATATTTATTTATTTAAAAAAAGATAAAAGCAAAACAATAATGCAGCAACTGCCGCATTGACTAAACCTTACTTTGCATTAGCACAACCCCTTTAATCCATTACAATTTCTTTTCAAATATAGTCTTGTTATTAAATTAATGTGAACGGTATTTCAATACCCTATAATCCTATTATTCGAACACATGCAAGGCGATGAACTGCGACAAGCAAAGCAAAACCAAATGATTTCAACAACACAATGGGGATGATAAAACAAGAATGTTTTGTGGTTCTGGCTTATTGACAATCATTCAAGCAAATTTACTTCCAAGAAACGTGTAACACGAGGGTGATTCCCACATTGATGATACATACAATTGAGGTCTTGGCCACTGTGAAATTGCAGCAGTAGCAACAATGGCAAGCATTAATTGCAACCCAGGCTAGCATTCCATTAAAGACCAGGGATGGCTGGACTCGAGAAGCAAAATGGGATGTTAAGCATCAGAAACCTTCTTAAAAGAAAAGCAAGTTTCACCGTCAAAACTCACCGAGTAAACCTGAGAGTTAAGCTTCTCAAAGAATAATTATCAAACTCAATAAGAGATGAACAGTAGGTCAACTAAAGGGGTTTCAAATAATTCACGCAACTCCATCACAGTATAATCAATCACTCATCACCCCAAGTTGTTGGTCCACCCAATCCAATTTCAGGTTCCTGAGACAATTGAACTGTCAGACCCATACCCCTGTTTTTAGATTTCTTCTTCTTAGCAGAAGAGGTAACTAGGCCATCCACTGAATTGAATTTAGGAGCTTCATTAACCATATTGTTGCCACCATCAAATCCAGGATTTCCTGCAATATTGGCGGAGAAGAGCTCCGAGAAAGCAGTTTCTCCATTGTCAATAATGTCAAGTTCTCCTTGTTTCTCCTTTGACTGTTTCTTCCTAAATCTCTTATCATCATTGTGAACTTGAATGCCTTTCTTTGAGAGATTTTCACTAGTTTTCCTTCCCTTCTGTTTCAGATCTTTCTCCATATCAACATCTCTAGAACCATTTAGATTGGCATCTTTGTTTTGACCAGGCACAATGCCTCCAGAGTTCTTTGCATCATCAATAGCATCAAGCTCCCCTTCTTTCTGTTTGGACTTCTTTTTCAATTTCTTCCCTGCTGCTGAATCACTTTTGCTCCACCGAATTTCTTCATTTGAGAGTTTATCATTTGTTTCTCTTGTGCCACCTCTTTTCTTTTCCATATGAACTTTTATCGTGTCATCAGCATTATTTGAGGAATCATTAACTTTATCAACTATATTGTCCTTTTCATTTTTGGTGATTCTATCTATTGGTCTAGCGTTGAAAATATGCAAGTTTGGCAACAGATTTTTGACCTGCAACAATATTGGATATAGATTAATCCAGCTAGAAGCAGAATCCTTGAAAGATTATTAACATGATAAAATGATTGTGATATTACCTTCTTTGCCAATTTATCATATTCAGCTACAGGGTTTCCTTGTAGATTGAGGTTATTCAGGCTAACCAATGACTTTAGCACCTGCTATTCAAGCATGTTGCCATTAAGCATGGTGAGAAAGTATATAGAAAAAACTTGATGAAAACAAATTTAAAAGAAACAAATATTTCAATGCCTAACCTTCAATTCTGACCATCTCGTGATCAAGTTCTTTCCTAAGTCAAAATTTTGAAGCTTCTTATTAAAAGCCAACTCGGCTGGAAGAGTCTAGGCAATTAAGAGAGTGAGACAGAGAAAGACAACATAAGAAATGAACAAGATATCAATCACAATACTAACAAAATAAATAAATAAATAATAATGAATTTGAAGACAGCGTGCTATCACAAAATGACGAGTGGGTACATGATTTACCTTAATGTCGTTGTGAGCGAGTCAGAGTTCTTTCAATTCTGTGCAAGACTTGAGTGAAGAACCAATAATCTGAACTTGGCAGTTTGACAGAGAGAGCTGGAGCCAGTTTTGATTAACAGCCTTAGCAACAGTCTTGCAAAATATTATCTAAAGGCAATTAATGACCAAAGCATTGCTTACCTTTGTAATAGCTTTCATATTGAGCAGAGAATCTCCAATTTCGCGAATTGGATTTTGAGAAAGAACTGCAGGACAATCCCGAATGCCAAAAAGCATGATTCAGGTTCTACGGTCTTAATGGTAAAATAAACTTTTATCCCAAGTATCAACTTAAATTCCAATATTAACTTGATCTGAACAAAGTATCATCAATCACGAACATGTAAAATCAAAAGGAACTGCACACGATTTTGCTATCTCCTCAAAATCACACAGGCTTTCTCTTTACTGAAAAGTCCTAGAATAGATGTTCAACCATGCCTTCACCACTCCTTTAAACCAAATCCTAGAACAGGTAAAATTAATAGAATTAAAGAATATTGGCTCTAAGAAAAATGTAATTTGTTACTTCTCAAAGAATTACAGCTTTTATTCCTCTCCCATTTTCACCAAAGTTCTATATAGACAACAACACTTGAATAAACATAGGCTAGAGCATGTACTGTCAATCTACCAACAAAGACCAGCCAAATGAATAAATTTTATTGAATACAACAAAGTGTGAACTTGAAGAAATAAGAATCCGTACCAAGAGTGTTCAATTCCTTCATCTGATCAAGCTTGCATATCGAAACAATCTCATTGTCTGCACAACTCCAACAAAGAGATAAAAAACGTTAAAAAAAATGATTTCCATATATTCATATGACCAACTTACGAAGAGGGTGCTGCAATTAGGGTCTAAATCTCACCATTCAGAATTAAAGCACATAAGCTTACAACAGATATCACCTCATCCATCGATCTAAGCTCATTTTTGCCCGCATTCAACACCTGAATTTCAAAGACAGAACAAGGTGAATTTAAATAATCCAATTAGCTCATCATTTCCAAACCTAAACTACTTCAAACAACTAGTTTAGATCGAGCAAGTGTCCCAATGGACAATAATAACAAACGGATAAAAGATTTCAACCAAATCGCCAGAAACAATAAGCATTGAAACCTTCTCACGGGAAAACAAGACTCTCTCACAAGCAACCATTTAAAAGTGTAAAAAATGTAAAATATCACGAACAAAGCAAGGGAATGACACTTACAGTGAGCTTAGAGAGTCCTTCGATTCCTTTTAAGCTTTGCAATTTGTTTTGCACAACTGATAGCCACTTCAAACTCACGCAATGCCTCAACCCCTTCAAATAAAATTAAAAAAAAAAATGAAATTTCATGCCAAGAAATGATAAAGGCGTAAATTTGTTACTGGGGTGTTGGGGAAATGAATGAATGGTAGGCACCTCAAGAGAAGTGAGGTTGTTGGAGCTAAGGTCGAGTCTCTCCAAGTTGTTGAAATCGGTCAAGCAAGAGACGTCGGAGAGAGCTTTGTGAGTGAGAGTCAGAGATTTTATGGAATTGGGATCGCCAGTCTTATTGTCCTTCAAAATTTGCTCGGTGCTCAGTCGTGCCATGATTTGGCTTCTTCGGTTAGTCTTTGAAAATTTGCAAAACCCTAGCTTCGAATGTCTCTGCTTCCAGGGTTTATCTCTAAACTCTGAGGCAGCGTTTGTTCCGTAATCGTTTGAGTCAACCGACACATCGTTTCAATGTAATTTTTTTTCAAACCTGAAGGATTTCATATTAGTGAAATTTACGAATATGATCCAATTGTTAGGTCAATTCACAAAAAATAGCTCAACTTTTTTTTTTCTCTCTCTTTTTTTTTCTCGAGCCGGATCACAATGCCCAAAAATATGTTTGTTACATATTTTTCCTTTAATTAGGTTTGAATGGAAACAAGAAAGCTCCTCGTTAAATATCAAACTCTTAACCCTTTTATTACTAATTGAACTTGAGTCATTTTTAGTACAAAAGTCATTCACAAGCTCCTAAAAGCATCTATGTTATATTAACTGTATACAATTTAAATAATTTATGACACACAGTCACTCAGTCATAAACAATCTAGTTTTTTCATCTCTTTATCACCGGCACCAAACACCATTTTCTTCACTCATTCAAGATCTAAATAATTATCAAACCCCAATCGTAAAAATATTAGGTTTGTGTTTGGAATATTGTGAGATTTTTTTTTCTAAAATAGAAATTTAATTTAGAGAAAAATATTTGTAAATTATCTAAAACAGTTCTTCATTAGCAATTTAGGATGGACTATGATTGGACAACTCTTATTTTTTACCTTTTGAAACGAAGAAACATAAATTTTATGTAGAGATTGGACTGTGAAATCCATAGCCCTCTTGAGTCCTGCTGAAACTCATTTAATCTCGACGCCTGCTTAGCTGATCTAAATGCTGAAACATGGTGAAAAAATATTGTAATTTCGGAGGGCTCAAATGTCCAATTCTTTTCTCTTATTGTAATGATCGAGTGACATTGCATCCTGGACTCCCAAGTACATAATACAACAAACATACAGTCACGGAAAAATCTAGTAATATCTTCTCACAAAGCAGCCAAATTCATCCATAAAGCCATCCAAAAAATGACAGTACTTGTACCTCCATCTTCTGCTGACAAGTAGAGGACCTATGAAACACCAAAACCCCACTACAAATCCAAGTGCCAAGCTTACATACAACAACCAGTCCACTTCGTCTTCATCTTCGTTCCCATTTCCATTTGGATCTTCAGGTACAAGAGGATTATTCTCATTACAATTAGGAAGTGGAGCTCCGCATAGATTGTTGTCGGCAAAACAAGATGCATCGAAGCTTTGCAATTGAGTGCTTGAAGGAATTTTCCCAGTCAAGTTATTGTTGGACAATTTCAGGTGATTTAAAAATGACAAACTTGACATACTTTGGGGAATTTTACCAGAAAGTTGGTTCGCTGAGAAATCGAGGGACTCAGTTGATTTCATATCACCAATTTTCTCAGGAATTTTGCTGGTAAAAACATTGTGGGACAGATTCAGTGATTGCAATCCTTTAAAATTTGTCAGTTCCATCGGTATTTCCCCCTTGAAATTATTCTTCAAAATGTCTATGCTTCTTAACAAATTCAGAATGGAGTTATATTCAACCATAGACCCTTTCGTCACAACTGATGCATCCACCGCAAGTTCAATCCCATCCATCAATGTAAAGTAGGATATCGAATTCTCTAGAATAGATGAGTCCGTCGTCGCCATAGCAGTGAAGTTACTGATGCATCTGGGTATGGTCCCTGAGAGATAGTTATAAGCAACATCTAAAATTTGTAAAGAAGTTTGGCGACAAAGTTGAATTGGCAAATCGCCATGGAACTTGTTTGATCGAAGAATGAGAATCGACAAACTAGAAAATCTTTCTCCCATCCATGTTGGAATATTCCCGACAAACTCATTTTCGCCCATGTCAAGAGATACCAAACTTGAAAAATTTTGAAATGACTGGGGAATGACTCCAGACAATCTATTATTGCGCAGGTTCAATGACAAAAGAGAACTTAAAGTTCCAATTGAGGTTAGAAGACTACCAGTAAGTGTTGTGCGCGGAATGAGGAATCAAGCACACCGAATAATTACAGAAAAATAAAGGACACAAAATTTACGTGGTTCGGCAATATGCCTATGTCCACGGGAGCAAGAGAAAAATAATTGTATTATTAACAATTATTTGAGTACAAATTTGAGTAAAGAAATCTCACTTTCCCAGAACCCAAATACACCCAGTACTCTCGCACACTCTCCAATTGCTCACTTTCAAAAGCTTAGAAACTTATAAGCTTCACAAATTTGGGATGCTTAACAAATGAAGTTCTCATTCTATTTATAGGTTTGAGGCTAGTACTATTTCACCTAACATATACAAATATGTTAATGGTGTCCATTTGGCAAATTTGACAAATTTGCCAACTATCCATTTTTTCTTCAAATGTTTGGTAGCTCTTTGAAAAATTGCCAAATACAACTTGCAATTTGGTGCCGACTTTGAAAAATCTCTACAATTGTTGGTGTAACCAACAATTTGACTTCAACATATTATGCTACCAACCTTGACTTTTCAACAATTCTCCACATCGGCGAAGATTTGTCCAAATCTAAGCTGACTACCAACCAATCATCATCCCCAAAGTGGCTGCATCTCTGTGACTGCCTACGTACCTAAAATTTGGGATCAAGCCAACTATAGTTCAAAATTCCTGAAGGACATATCTTAACACAATCGAAGGATTTGAATTAGTTTCAAGCAATGTTGAAACTTAACTCCAGAAACTACCTTTGTCAACATATCTGATGGATTATCTTTGGTATCGATTTTTCTCAACAACACAACACCGCTCTCGATAATCTCCCTCACATAATGATATTTCACATCTATGTGCTTTGTCCGAGCGTGATATGTTTGATTCTTCACAAGGAATATCGCACTTTGGTTATCACAAAAGACCGCAATTTTCTTCTAGATTACTCCCAAGTCACCTAACAAGTCTTTCAACCAGATAGCTTCCTTTACAGCTTCAGTTGCTGCCATATACTCTGCTTCCGTAGTGGACAGAACAATTGTCGATTGTAGAATCGACCTCCACCTAACCGGACCTCCACCCAATGTGAATACGTAGCCTGTTGTTGATCTTCGCTTGTCAAGGTCTCCAGCGAAATCAGAATCGCAATACCCAACACATTGTTGACCACAATCCTTCTTGACCAATAACCCAACATCAACTGTCCCATACAAATATCAGAGAATCCACTTTACCGCAAGCCATTGAGTTTTACCCGGATTGTGCATGTATCTACTAACCATGCTCACTACTTGAGATATATTGGGCCTTGTGCATACCATAACATACATAAGACTACCCACATCACTAGCATATGGAACACGAACCATGTAATCGTGCTCCTCTTGAGATCTAGGACATGAAAAAGAGCTTAATTTGAAATGAGGAGCTAGAGGTGTACATACCGGTTTAGTTTTGTCGTCCATACTGAATCTTTTTAGCACTTTCTTCATATAAGACTTTTGAGTTAACCATACGCTCCCATTCTTCTTGTCTCTATGAATCTCCATCCCAAGTATTCTCTGTGCATCACTCAAGTCTTTCATCTCGAACTCAGAAGCCAGCTGCTTCTTTAATCTTTCGATCTCATTTCTATTCTTCGAAGCTATAAGCATATCATCGACATAGATTAATAAATAGATGAAAACTCCATCTGATAGTTTTCTAAAGTAAACACAATGATCGTGTTCACTTCTGGTGAATTTCTGCCCTTGTATAAATTGATCAAATCTTTTGTACCACTGCCTTGGAGACTGCTTTAGTCCGTACAAAGATTTAATCAACCTACACACATGATTCTCCTTTCCAGCAACTCTGAAACCACAAGACTGAATCATATAGATTTCCTCCTCCAAATCTCCATGTAAGAATGCCGTCTTAATATCCAATTGAGCCAACTCTAACTCATATTCTGCAACTAAGGCAAGTAGGATACGAATGGAAGTATGTTTTACAACTGGAGAGAAAACTTCATTGTAGTCAATACCTTCCTTTTGAGCAAAACCTTTTGCCACGAGCCTTGCCTTGTATCGATGAGTTGTTTGATTTGGAGATCCTTGCTTTTTGGTGTAGACCCATTTATTACCAATAGCCTTTTTCCCTTTTGGTAACTTTACAAGTTCCCAAGTCTGATTTTGATGGAGAGACTTCATCTCTTCCTCCATGGCTAACTTTCACTGATTACTTTCACTGCTGCGTAATGCTTCACTGAAAGTGTTGGGGATGTCATCATCAATAACTGGAAGTGCATAGGCTACCACCATATCTTTAGTAAGCCATCCGGGTTTCTTTATTTCTCTTCTTGGCCTCCTTGTTGCTATAAAATCATCATTATCTACATCATCAAATGTTTCTTCATTTTGTGGGACATCAGAAGAAACAACCTCTTTTTCAATTCTAGGTGTCACCTCCATAGTTGAACCCTTCTTCGATGTAGAACTAACTAGTATATATGGAATTGCATCAAACTCCACCCGCTGCAATGCCTCTGTGGTCTTGTTCTCCACCTGCTGAGAACTTGAAGTTTTCATCATTGAAACTTCATCAAATGTGACATCTCTACTACACACAAACTTTTTATCTTCGAGATCCCAAAGCTTGAAACCCTTTACTCCATCTTTGAATCCCACAAAGGTAGCTTTTCTAGCACGAGGATCTAGTTTACCATCTTTGACATGATAATAAGCTGGACACCCGAATACACGAAGGGAATCATAGTCTTGTGCATGCTTTCCAGACCACATTTCCATAGGAGTTTTACCTTCAATTGCAGCAGAAGGCAACCGGTTTACCAAGTGACTTGCGTAGCTCACAGTTTCAGCCCAAAACTTTTTATCTAAACCAGCATTAGATAACATACACCGTACCTTCTCCAGTAAAGTACGATTCATACGCTCAGCCACACCGTTCTGTTGCGGAGTATGTCTCACTGTGAAATGTCTTTTAATACCCTCGTTCTGGCATACTTACAAGAATGAATCAGAAGTATATTCACCCCCATTATCAGATCGTAATACTTTGATCTTTCTGCCAGTTTGAGTCTCCACCAGTTTCTTCCATTTCACAAAAATCTCTAGAACCTCATCATTTGCTCGCATGGTGTACACCCACACACGTCTAGAGAAATCATCAACAAATGTAATAAAATAATGGTTTCCACTAATTGATGCAGTCTTGGTTGGTCCCCATACATCACTATGAACATATTCAAGGATCTCACGAGTATCGTGATTAGCTGTACCAAACTTGACATTTGTTTTCTTGCCTACTACACAATGCTCACAGAAATTTAATTTACAGGTTTTGGTACCTTAAGAGTCCATGCCTCATCAGAGTTTACAAAGATTTCTCTCCAGCATGTCCCAGTCGTACATGCCATAGCTTGGTGGTGTTACTGTGCGCCTCAACAACATTTGCTTCATCAGTTGTACCTCCCTTCAAATAGTACAGATTGTGACGCCAAACCCCTTGCAGAATCACCATAGCTCCATGTATAAATTTCATTATACTATCTTTAATGGTAACCTTGTAGTCTTTTGCTTCCAAAGCACCCACAGAAATTAGATTTTTCTTTAAAGTTGGAACAAATCTAACCTCTTTGAGTTCTCTGACCATTCCATCAAATATTTTGAGCCGAATTGTTCCTATCCCCACTGTGCGACAAGGTTGATCATTCCCCATCACAACTGCACTGGATTCCAGATTACGAAAATCCGTAAACCATTCCTTGATAGGACACAAATAATAGGTTGCTCCAGTATCAAGTATCCACTCGCTCGAACTAGTCACGTATGCTGCAGGAGTAATACTTAGTGAATAATCAGAGTCTTCAGCTTTCTGTGCCATGTTTGCTGCTGCTGGTTTCTTCCCATCTCTCTTTTGAGCCTTTCGACAATCTTTCCTCCAATGGCCCTTTTCATGACAAAAGGCACACTCGTCTCGAGCTATATTTCTGCTTCTCGATTTGGATCGAGAATTCTTTTCACCACGCTTCTTTTGTTTCTCCATCGCCCAATCTCTACTCACCAAAGCTTCAGACGATGCTCGCTCAGAATTTTTATCATTATTCCGAATCTCCAAGCTTGTCAATGCTGTGCAAACATCTTTGAAGACGATCACACTCTTCCCATATATCAAAGTAGTCACAAAATGACTATATTCTTCTGGTAGTGAGTGTAACAGAATCATAAACTTGACTTCATCCTTAATATCTTCATCAAGATTCTTCAAATCAGCAAGTAATTTTTCAAATCTTGAGACATGATCATGCATTGACACCTCATGTTTCATTTGAAAACCATATACTTGGCTCATTGCATGAAGGCGATTTTCAGGACTTTTCACCAGGTACTCTCCTCCAATGTACGCCACAAAGCCACCGCACACTCCTCATCTTTTACCAAGTATTTCACCTCCTTGGTTAAACAAGATCTGATTTAACCACAAGCTTTCTCATTCATACGATCCCAAATTTCTTCATCATACAAGTGTCTTTTATTTTTCAGAACAACATCTAGATCGATTTGAATAAGGGCATCCATAACTTCGCGCTTTCACATGCCGAAGTTGATTTTCCCATCAAACTTTTCAACATCGATCTTCTGGCCTCCTATAACAGGTGCTGAATAGCGATTTGACAAATCTCGCCTCCCACTTGAAGTATCTCCAGAAATAATCTCGGTAGATCTCTCCCCAATTCCGGAAGTTTCACCTTCTACCATTTTCTCAACGAACTATTTCCACTTGAAAAACAGTCTCTATGATGTTAATTTCGTGTGAATAAATACACCAGGAAAGTTCCCAGGAAACTGGACGGGAACTCGGTCCCAATTAAAAACCAGAATCCTTAGACTCTTATCGCCTTTGTTGACAGAACTTTCCTAGACATGCAAAAATACACACTACTTACAATAGACTGTCTCCCAAGTATAAATGGCCGTCTCCACCGTATACGTGAATAGTACCGTATCCCCCAAGTACGAACCGTCGGCTCTGATACCACTTGTTGTGCGCGGAATGCGGAATCAAGCACACTGAATAATCACAGAAAAATAAAGGACACAAAATTTACGTGGTTCGGCAATATGCCTACGTCCACGGGAGCAAGAGAAAAATAATTGTATTAGTAACAATTATTTGAGTACAAATTTGAGTAAAGAAATCTCACTTTCCCAGAACCCAAATACACCCAGTACTCTCGCACACTCTCCAATTGCTCACTCTCAAAAGCTTAGAAACTTATAAGCTTCACAAATTTGGGATGCTTAACAAATGAAGTTCTCATTCTATTTATAGGCTTGAGGCTAGTACTATTCCACCTAACCCAAGTACTATTTCACCTAACCTATACAAATATGTTAATGGTGTCCATTTGGTAAATTTGACAAATTTGCTAACTATCCATTTTTTCTTCAAATGTTTGATAGCTCTTTGAAAAATTGCCAAATACAACTTGCAATTTGGTGCCGACTTTGAAAAATCTCTACAATTGTTGGTGTAACCAACAATTTGACTTTAACATATTATGCTACCAACCTTGACTTTTCAACAGTAAGGTTATTGTTACCTAAATTCAACATAATCAAACCACGCCAATTCACCCAACAATCAGGTATATCCCCAGAAAAGCAATTTTTTGAGAGTTGGAGATAAGAAGTGATCTTTAACCCATTACATATTAAATGAAAAATGGACCCTGAAAAACCATTATTAGAAAAATCAAGTATCCTAGATGGGGGAGTTAGAAGAGGCGATGGACGGTAAGGAAAATCTAAATTTGGAATCTCACCGTAGATTTGGTTGCTAGAGAGATTCAAATGCTCATACTGGAAAATGGAATTCCAAAACCAACGAGGAATAGTATGTGAAATTCTTGTGTTGGATATGTCCAAAAAAGACAAATGCTTTTGTGAATGAAGCCACAATGGAAAATGAGGTCCTAAATGACATGACCTCAATTTCAATGTATCGAGTTGAAAAGGAGGAACCCAGTTCGGATTGACTTGCAAGTTTAGCGGGTTACCAGATGTAGAAAATGAAGTCAGTTTTGTTAGATTGACAAAATGATTTTCAGAAAGTATTCCACTCATCCTATTGTTGGACAAATCTAGATATTCTAAGTGTGAAAATTTTCCCAAAGACAATGGAATAGAACCATTCAACAAGTTGTTGGATAAATTTAGATATTCTAAGTTTAAAATTTGTCCTAGAGACAATGGAATGGAACCATTCAGCCTGTTTTTGGAAAGATCTAGATATGTCAAATATGTAAGTTCTCCTAAAGCAGATGGAAGTGGACCTGAAAGAGAGTTGTTACGTAGTCGAAGTCTGTTCAAACTTTTAAATTGCCCAAGTTGATTTGTCAAGTGTCCTGAAAATTGACAACTCCTCAAAACTAGCGACTCTATTGCATATGCACCACATGCAGAGAAAATATCTAAAACTTATGATAAGTCTTGACTCAATTTAACAAACGATAGATCGATTGATGTCAACTTACAAAACCGTACAAACGATGTTGGAATCTTCCTTGCAAGCTCATAATTAAAGGAAAGGTCGAGAGTTTTGAGAGAGGTCAATTTTTCTAGACCGATTGATGAAATCTTACCTTGCAAGCTATTACTTCTAAGAGAAAGGAACTCAAGATCATTAAGCTTAGACAACCAGCCAGGTATTGCAGAATTGAATTCATTATAAGATAAATCAAGATCTCTAAGAAACGTCAAGTTTCCTAGTCCGATGGGGATTTTACCTTGAAATTGATTACCGCCTAGATCGAAAAAGACTAAATTATAAAGACCAAAAACCCAACTGCTAAATTGAAACAAAGAGTTATTAAATTGGTTTTTGGAAAGATCGAGGGCCTTAAGGGAGGAAAAATTGGCAGAGGATGACGGAGGAAAGTGATGGAGTTCACAGTAGGACAAGTTTAGTACTTTTAAAGAAGAGAGTGAGTTTGTGACAAGTAACAAATCAGTGGCTTTGCTAAGGTCAGCCTGACTCAGATCGAGGTGCTCTAACAAAGAAAGACCAGGTAGCCATGAAAAACTTTCAACTTGTAACTGATAATTCTGACTGAGATCAAGATATTGAAGATTAGAGAGACTTCCAAGTTGGTGAGAAGTCACTCCTGCAAAGTTGGCTCTAGAGAGATTCAAGTATCTAAGGTTCTTAAGAGAACCAAGATATTTGGGAATCTGAATTCCTTGGAAATCATTTCCGCTTAAGTCCAAGTGAATCAAATGCTTGAAGTCAACCAAAGAGGGATTTATCTTACCAACCAGCTTTGACCCCGTGCCATTATTAGGATTAGGATTTCCAAGGTTGAGCTGAAGGACATGGCCAGTGAAGTTGTTACAAACAGCACCACCCCATGCACAACAATTTTCATCACCAATATTCCAAGAGGCAAGACGGCTGGAAGGATCTTTGAGATCTTGTTTCAACTCTAGAAGTGCTTCTCTCTCACTGTCTATGCAACCCACGAAAGGGTTCCCATTGCAGAAGCTAATGTTGATCATGGTGGCTATAAAAAATAAGTCAAGGAAAACAAGGGCAACTGAAACACTCATGATTGTTGATTTCGTTGTTGTGGATAGAAATTTAATTAATGATAAGAAATGTACGGGTGCTTATGAGAATGTTACCACTTTGAATGATATTTTATAATGTCCTCCGTTTGCCCATCTGATATGTCCATGATGTCCTCAGTTTGCCCATTTGAACAAAAGTATCCAATTTGAAAAGTATCTAATTTGAAAAGTATCCATCACTTCAATTTTCTGCAAACAATTTCCATGCTCTTTACTTGGATAATCAAGCCTGCAAACAATTTCCAATATACTCGCTGGCTTAACATATTTAATTTCGAACAAAAGTGGTTTACTTGCCGGCTTCATGCAAATATCAACAGACGGTCTTTTTCTTTATCCAAATATACGCTTGAAGTATGATATTCAAGTTCGTGTCCATCTTTGGATTATTTTTCTTTTCTTGTTATTATTTAGCCGGTAACCTAATCCCCCTCACCCTTTTGAGCTGACTTCAAACACTAAATCTCTTATTTATATCACAACTCATTTACTAACTCAATTAGTTATCAGCCACATAATGCGAATGATAATGAACTGTTGTGCAATTAACCCTTAATCAACAATATTAATCACTCCCCAAGACTTAACTCTAACTCAAAGACTCAAGAATCAATCTAACGTAACAAAGATTAACGACCCAGATCAAAGAACACAACCCAATCAGTAAAGAAACACAGAGAAATTAAGTGGTTCAGCACTTTGTGAGGGTGCTTACATCCACTGGAGAAATCCAACACAGGGAGCAGTTTATTATTGCCTTCAAGATTACAGAGACAATGTGCATAATACAGAGAACACTCAATCCAGTTTCTCTCTCACTACAAACACCTTATCTCTCTCTCATTCGACGACTAGCCTCATACCAGAACCAGCTCTTTTGTATCAGTTGGGCAGCTGGGAACAATTCTGGTTTCCCTCCAAAACTAACAGCTTTCCAACTAACCGAGGCACGAGCTCCGCACGCGATATCATAAAGCCTCCCTTAAACGACTACTAGCTTCGTCGTTTAGGCTTTAGTAAGGCACGCGTTTGTCACGTGAGCTCAATGGTCGTGAACGACAGAGACAAATTGTCAGCTCTGGTGTATGGCTTAAATGAACCGACATTCCACTCAACCTTACAACGTGCAGACGACATGTTGTACTATCAAGTTTGAGTTCATTTCAACAATCTCCACCTTGAACTCAACACTTCCAGCTCCTTCTTTTCTTGTTGTCTTCTCCCTATCTACAGCTTCTTAAATCCTGCAGATTCTTGCTAAGTTCATGCAAAGGATAAACTCGGCAGTTGGCACAACATTGGTTAGCATATCGGCTGGATTCTCTTCAGTTTGAATCTTCAGCAACTTTACAGCCCCCCTCGCCACCTCGAGTCTCACGAAATGCAACTTAACATCTATATGTTTCGCTTTCTCGTGATGTGATTGATTCTTGCTAAGGTGTATAGCACTCTGGCTGTCACTATATACTGTCACTGATTCTTGCTTTGCACCCAATTCAGTTACCATACCCTTCAGCCAAATTGCTTTCTTGAGAGCTTCTGCTGCAGCAGTATACTCAGCCTCTGTTGTAGACAGTGCTACCACATTTTGTAATGTTGCCTTCCAGCTGATTGTACAGCCTTCTAGGGTAAACAGATACCCTGTTTGGGATCTCCTTTTATCAAGATCACCAACAAAATCAACATCCACATAGCCAACTAATGTGTGTCCTCTTTTGTCTTCTCCACCATAAACCAAACCAACTTCCAGAGTTCCCTTCAAATACCTCATAATCCACTGAACATCTCTCCAGTGTTCATATCCTGGATTTGCCATAAACCTACTCACCAAACTCACAGCATGTGAGATATCAGGTCTGGTGAGCACCATGGCATACATGAGGCTACCTATTGCATTGGAGTAGGGTATGCTGGCCATTCTCTGTTGGTCTGCTTTAGTTTGTGGACACTGAGCAGCAGACAACTTGAAATGGCTGGCCAATGGTGTCTGTACATGCTTGGCTTCACTCATTCCAAATCTCATCAGAATCTTCTGAATGTAGTTTTGTTGAGTTAAGAACAATCTCTTCTTGCTCCTGTTTCTGATAATATCCATCCCTAAAATTCTCTTAGCTTCTCCAATCTCCTTCATCACAAATTTCCTGCTCAATGACTTCTTTAGATGATTGATCTCTTTCATGTCATGGCATGCAATTAGCATGTCATCTACATACAGTAGAAGATATATCATTCCCCCTCCACTTACCTCCTTAAAGTACACACAACAATCATAGCTGCACCTGTTGAAGGCATGTGTTATCATGAAGTTATCAAACTTCAGATACCACTACCTAGGTGACTGCTTTAACCCATACAGAGACTTCTTAAGTAGGCAGACATAATCTTCTTTTCCAGATGCTATATACCCCTCAGGCTGCTGCATTACAATTTCCTCTTGTAACTCACCATGAAGAAATGTTGTTTTTACATCCATCTGCTTAAGATGCATATCTTGAATAGCCACAAGTGCAAAGATGACTCTGATGGAAGCATGTCTTACTGCAGGTGAGAATACTTCTGTGAAGTCAATTCCCTCATTTTGTGTGAAGCCCCTTGCCACCAGTCTAGCTTTAAATCTTCTAGGTTCAGCCCCAGGTATGCCATCTTTGATTTTGAAGATCCATTTACAGCTTACTGTTTTCCTCTTATCTAGTTTTCTAATCAATGTCCAGGTATGATTTTTGATCAGGGATGTCATCTCTTCATCTATTGCCCTCCTCCATTCCAGCTTATTCTTGCCTGTGATAGCTTCTTGATAGGTCATAGGTTCATCCTCATTCAACTCTTGAGCAGCATTTAAAACATATGCAATTAAGTCAGCTATTGCATATCTTTTAGGTGGCCTAATTGTTCTTCTCTTTCTGTCTCTAGCCAACTGATATGTGTCATCTTCACTTCCTACTGATTCATGTTCTACACCAGTTTCAGGTTCTGCATCAGCACCTTCAGTTTCAGACTCAGATTCTTTCAAGCTTTGTATCTCCACCTGAAACTTCACTCTATCAGTCTCAGTGCCTGATTCAGTATTGTTATCAGGTCCCCTTGGTTTGTTCAGTAACTCTTCTTCATGGAATCTTACATCCCTGCTTATGATGCACTGTGGTAGTTTTGAGTCAACACACCACAATTTATAGCCTTTGACACCCTCTGGATACCTTAGAAATTTGCATTTTAGTGCCCTTGGCTCCAGCTTACCCTGCTTGACATGAGCACATACTGTGCAGCCAAAAATTTTGAGTTTTGAGTAGTCAGCCTTTTTACCTGACCAAAGTTCCATTGGTGTTTTACATTCTATAGTTGTTGATGGGCTCCTGTTGACTAGGCAGCATGCTGTGTTTAAAGCTTCTGTCCAAAGGGTTTTTGGGAGCTTAAACTAAATTAGCATGCATCTCACCTTCTCCACCAAAGTCCTGTTCATCCTCTCAGCAAGACCATTTTGTTGGGGTGTGTAAGTGACAGTTTTGTGCCTCTGAATACCATTCTTTTCACAGAATCTTCAAATAACTTGTTGCAATACTCCAATCCATTATCAGTCCTTAGAGTTTTCACCTTCAGACCAGTCTGATTTTCTACAAGTGTTTTCTAGTTTTTGAATTTATCTAGCACCCCATCTTTGCTTTTGAGTGTAAAGACCTAAACCATCCTTGAAAAATCATCTATGAAAGTTAGAAAATATCTGCACCCACCTAATGAATCCACTTGTGCAGGCCCCCACAAATCAGAGTGTATGTATTCAAGTTTCTCTTTGGTGGTGTGAGCTGCAGACTCAAACCTTAACCTGGAAGATTTTCCTAGGATACAATCCTCACAGAACCCCAAAGATCCTATCTGATCATCCCCAAACACTCCTTGTTTTTGTAACTCTCTCAAACCTCTTTCACTCATGTGCCCCAGCCTTAAATGCCACAGCATTGATCTGTTCCATCTGCTATCAGTTATGCTTGCCTCTCCAGTGGCAATATGGCCATCCATTACATACATACCATTTTGCTTTATTCCTTTCATGATCACCATTGAACCTTTAATCACTCTTAATATACCTTTCTTAGCCTTAATTACACAGCCTGTTTGATCTAGCATGTCAATTGAGATTAAGTTCCTTTTTAAGTCAGGAACATGCCTCACTTGTGTTAACTCCCTTATCACCCCATCAAACATCCTAAGGCTAACAGTCCCAATACCAGTTACTTTACACATTGAGTTATTACCCATTAGAACCATACCCCCATCACATGGCTGATATGCTGTAAAATGGCTCATATTTGGACACATATGAAAGGCTGAGTCAAGGACCCACTGACCCTGAGGTTTCTGATTTGTGGCAATGAGTACTCCAGCTGTTTCAAAGTTACATTCTTCTTCTGTGGCTATGGTTGCATTTCCTGTTCTTTCTTTGGTTTCTTTATTCTTGCACTTTCTCTCTGGGCAATCTCTCTTGAAGTGCCCTTCTTTATGGCAGTGAAAACACTTCAGATTCTTCTGCCTTGACTTTGATCTGCCTTGTTTTTTTCCTTTGCTCTCTCTCTTCTCAGGCCTGCCTCTTGCCATCAACCTCTCACTTGATTCACTTTCTGGATTATCTTGCTTATCTTTCAGCTTCTTGGTGCCAAGTGCTGACTTGACTTCTTCTAGGGAGAGTGTTTGCCTCCCATACAGTAGTGCATCCACAAAGTGCTCGTAAGACTTTGGTAAAGAATTGATTAGTAGCAAGGCTTTGCTTTCATCACTCAGTCCTTCATCTATGGT
Source organism: Citrus glauca (assembly GCA_029633175.1). NCBI lineage: Eukaryota > Viridiplantae > Streptophyta > Magnoliopsida > Sapindales > Rutaceae > Citrus > Citrus glauca. The sequence continues at coordinate 30,485,094 of JAQOOD010000008.1, forward strand.
CTCTAGTTCATCACAGACCTTATTGAACTCATCTATGTGTTCAGTCAGTGATGCCCCTTCAATCATCTTCAGTGAGAACATCTTCTTTTTGATATAAAGTCTATTAGCTAGGGACTTTGTCATATACAAGTTCTCCAACTTAGCCCACAAACCAGCAACAGTTCTTTCTTTGGCCACTTCTCGGATTACAGAGTCACCAAGACTCAGTATGATAGTGCTTTTGGCTTTCTTGTCCATCTCTGCTACTTGTTCTGGGGTTTTTGATGATGAAGCCTCACCTCCTTCAAGCTTGGTTACTGGATCTATGGCTTCTCCCAGTCCTTGAGTAATCAAAAGGGCCTCCATCTTTATCTTCCACATACTGAAATCATTTTGCCCTGTGAACTTCTCAAGATCCACCTTAGAACCCATTCTTGGAACCTTGAGATCAGAGTTTTGAAGCTCTGATACCAATTGTTGTGCAATTAACCCTTAATCAACAAGATTAATCACTCCCCAAGACTTAACTCTAACTCAAAGACTCAAGAATCAATCTAACGTAACAAAGATTAACGACCCAGATCAAAGAACACAACCCAATCAGTAAAGAAACACAGAGAAATTAAGTGGTTCAGCACTTTGTGAGGGTGCTTACATCCACTGGAGAAATCCAACACAGGGAGCAGTTTATTATTGCCTTCAAGATTACAGAGACAATGTGCATAATACAGAGAACACTCAATCCAGTTTCTCTCTCACTACAAACACCTTATCTCTCTCTCATTCGATGACTAGCCTTATACCAGAACCAACTCTTTTGTATCAGTTGGGCAGCTAGGAACAATTCTGGTTTCCCTCCAAAACTAACAGCTTTCCAACTAACCGAGGCACGAGCTCCGCACGCGATATCTTAAAGCCTCCCTTAAACGACTGCTAGCTTCGTCGTTTAGGCTTTAGTAAGGCACGCGTTTGTCACGTGAGCTCAATGGTCGTGAACGACAGAGACAAATTGTCAGCTCTGGTGTATGGCTTAAATGAACCGACATTCCACTCAACCTTACAACGTGCAGACGATATGTTGTACTGTCAAGTTTGAGTTCATTTCAACATGAACTAATTGTCTCACTATTTTTTTTTCTTTTTTTCACACGCTAGCTTTGGTTTGGATCATTGAATGAATATTTTCAGTCACACACTTTTCTTTTAACTCGGGTGTTTTTAAAGTAATTTATAAGTAAAACAGAACTTGGACGTCCTGAGGACTTGCCAGTGCTTAGAAGTAATGATATTGAAGGGGAAAAAAAAAGGTAATTTATACGTCGAAGTCAAGAGCCGGCATCTACAATTTTTTCACCGTTCATTTCAAGTGACTAGCTAGTTTATCCCAATCAATACTGAATTAGAATATATTTATAATAATCAATAGGACAAGTTAGGCAGCCTCAATTTTATCGACAATTTTTACACTAATTTGAACCTTTTGATTAAGAAAGAATGAACGGTCGACATTACAAGAATTCAATTACTTTCATTAATAATATTGTTCGCTCTCCTTTATTAGTACATTTCAACGTGTTAACAATACATTTTTCTTCCTCGTTGCCTTTTCTTCTATTTTCTTTGCTTTTGAAGTGTTGCGCGCAAGTTGGTGTCGACTTTGGGGAATTGATAATGATCTAACTTACCCTCTTTCTTTTTAAGTTTGTAGGGTGGTCGGACAATTGTAATTTTGAATCTACATTAATAAGTGTTGGATAAAAACTTAGTTCATTTTATTTCACATTTATATGATGAAAAATTTTAGTTATCTTTATTATTTTTATTGAAATTATTATTTAAAACTATTAACTTTTATTTAATAATTACAAGTTTTTTTTTTACACCAATTTTCTCAATACCAAATAAAAACCTTGATATACCATTGACACTGGGTATGCATGGTTCGTAGGCTATAAGACTTTACCCATTGTAACGTAGGATTTTGCGTACTAAAAGTAAGCTATGTAATTTTATTAAGAATCATGATTCTTAAAAAAAGTAACTGCATGATCAACATCTCTAGAATCATTTAGATTTTGGATGACCATCTTTGTTTTGACCAGGCACAAGGCCTCCAGAGTTCTTTGCATCATCGATGGCATCAAGCTCCTCTTCCTTCTCTTTTTATTCTCACTTACCACTTTGTTCCCAGCTGCAAATCAATTTTGCTCTGCAGAATTTCTTTCATTGAGAGTTTGTCATTTTTTTCTCTAAAGCTATCTCTTTTCGACTTCTTCTGAACTTTTATCTTGTCATCAGCACTTTGAGGAATCATTAACCTTATCAACAGCATCGTCCTTCTCATTTTTGGTGTTTTTATCTATTGGTCTAGCGTTGAATATGTGCAAGTTTTGCAATAGATTTTTCACCTGCTATGACATTGATTCTAGATTAGTCCTGCTAGGAGCACAAATCTACACTTGAAAAACCATCATTACCTTCTTTGCCAATTTATCATATTTAGCTACAGTGTTTCCTTGTAGATTGAGGATTAACTAATGAATTTATCACTTGCCATTCAAGCATTTTGCCATCATACAAGGCAAGAAAGTATGTATGTAGAACAAAAAATTAATGGAGAGATATAAGAGAAAAAATTTTCATGCTTCACCTCAATTCTGAGATCTTGCTATCAAATTATTTCCCAAGTCTAAATTTTGAAGCTTCTAATAATAAGCAAATTTGGCTGGAGCGTCTAGGCAATTCAGAGAGTGAGATGGAGAAAAACAACATAAGAAATGAACAAGATATTAGTCACAATAATAACATATAAAAAATACAATGAATTTGAGGACAGCTTGCTATCAATAAAATGACTACTGGGAACATTATTTACCTTTTTGTCATTGTGAGCAAGTCGGGACTCGGGGTTCTTGTAATTCAGTGCAACACTTCAGTGAAGAAGCAATAATCTGAACTTGGCAACTTGAGAGAGAGAGAGTTGGATCCAATTTAGATTAACAGCCTTAGCAACAACTAAATATAATTAATGGTCAAAGCATTGCTTATCTTTGTAATAAATTTCATATTGAGCAGAGAATCGCCGATTTCGCAAATTGGATTTCGAGAAAGGACTGCAGGAGAATCCAAAATGCCGAAGAGCATGATTCAAGTGCACCATCGTCTAAATGACAAAACAGACACTTATCCCAAAAACTGACTTAAATTCCACTAATGACTTCTTTTACTGATCTGAGAGCAAAGTATCATCAGTGAAAAGATGTAAAATCAAAAGGAATCACACACAAGTTTACAATATCCTCAATCAAACGTTTAGTGGGAATTGTAGAGTCAATGTTATTGTCAAACTCTATATATATAATCATTTTGAGGTGTCGGTGTCCTTATTATTTTTTTTTAATATGGACACGATGTTAAATCTTACAATTAATAGTGTTTTTGCATTAATTATACTTTTGGACAGTTCAAACAATTTACCACACACTCATAAACAATATATTTTTTCCACCTTTTTTCATTTACTTCAAACACCAACTTTGCCACTCATTCAAGTCTAAATCGTTATCAAACAGCAAAATTTTTAGGTATATTTGGAATGTTATGAGATTTTTCGGATACTAAGAGTAATTTTCTAATCATATTTCATTAATCTATTTTCAAGTAAAAGCAAGTACAAGTCATTAACCTTAATGGAGACCCTCGTTTGGTATATGCGGGATATGATATTTGACATGTACTCACTCCTAAATTTAGTATACAGAAATGAAAAATAACAAAACGTGTATAGATAAAATATGAAGAGTCTGGAGATCTAGACGCAAGTAGCCGGGATTTGTTTTGCGAAGAGAGTTGGTTTGACATTGGAACACAAAGATGTCGTTCCAGGACCCTCAACCTTAACATTAACCCCATTGTACACCAAGTTTATATTCCCAAACTCAATATTTTGGCATGGAATCTTTTGGCTACACAAGACTTACGGCAACCTTGGTAGCTGAAGTGCCACGGATGTTATTGAATCTCACATTGCTGATCTTCACTTGCGAAGAAACCTGTAAAATATTAGGCCCTATGTTACAATTAATGTAACATACACACTCAACAACAACCAAACAAATGATGGGCCCACACCATTTGTGTGGTTGTTGTTGAGTGTGTATGTTACATTAATTGTAACATACATTTGCCAAAATATTAACGGCAGGGCGTGTAATCATTAGCTGTCAAATATAACTGAGCAGTCTGCTTTAAAAATTAAGCTGAAGCTTAATAGTTTGAGAGATGAATGAATGTTCATGCACCTTTATGTTACATTTATTATATGGGCAATACAGTTGATCTATGACGATGGGATTTTCCACATTGTTCGTGACAATGTCTTTAAAAGCGAAGTTGGAAGGGATTCCAACGTGAGAATCAGGTCATGTTTTGACTCTAACCCCGTTATTTGTGCCTGTGAAGGTACAGTTCCTCACAGTCAATCCAACAACTTCTTCATCTTTTGTATCCTTTCCAGGCTACCAACACTGATACCATGTGCTCGTCCGCAAAAAACGTCAGATACTAAAATATTTATACTGCCTTGACCAAGAGAGACACAGTCATCACTGGTGGCTATAACTGGATGTGATATCTCAATCCCATTTGATCTTCCAATATGAATTCCGTCAGTATTAGGACTATCCGCGTGTGCTGTGATTTTGAGGTCATTTATCGTTAGGTTGTAGCAACCCAAAATTTTAATGTGGAAGTATTTGCTATCAACAGATTTTATCCCAGTAATTGTTGAGTCGTTTAGGAAATTGAATCGTATGGACTGTCAATTAGACACCGAAGCAATATTAACTAATTATTTTAACCCTGTTCTCATTAGCAGGTTCACAAAAAAAAAAACAAAGAAAACATTGTTAACCAGACTTACTGTGGGAAGCTGGCAATCGGAGTTTTTGTGGCATTGATTTAGTGGCCATGCAGTTTCGTCTTGGCCATGGAATGTTCATTCGCCGGAGAGAGTGAAATGTCTGAGATATTGAAAGGTGATCCAGCTTTGTTTATCGGGTAGTTTTGATAGGCCGGTTGGTGCCTGGACAAGCCCTTGAAGTTGAAAAGAAATTGGAGCTTTGCGTGGACCTTCAAGTTCGACAAACCAATACCGTGCTTTCTATTCCATCCCAGTTGCAAGCTTCTCTCCAACCAGTACCAAAAGCCTATATTAAACTGACAAGAACCAAATACTTACTATTTTTAATTAGTAAAGCGACTACATTTTCAAATAAGGCTTTCATTTCGTGTTGTTGTTTAGCAGCTGTGGCTATTAAGCTGCGGATCTTATTTTCTTACCTCACTATCATCCTTAATGCCATCGGCCGCGGCATCAAAGTCCTTGACGTTGAAAACTCTGTTGGTTGCATCGATACCTTTTACCGAAATAATGAACAACACTAGTAGTGAAAATGCCTGCTGGGAGTAGGAGCTGAAACCCATTTTATGACTGATTGAAGTGAAAATGATTGTATATTCCGATAAATGAGTAAACTTTTTTTATTTTATTTTATATTTTTTAATGGTAGATGGTAGATCGATCATTGTAGAGAAATTTATAAGGTAGTGCGAGTGCAGTTCCTTCACTAATTTTGAATCTTCTATTTAGGATTTTAGGCTTTAAAAAAAGAAAAAGAAACACCATGTCTTGTTTTAGCATTACTTTGGGAGTAACTTCCTAATAATTTAATGTTGGCTGTAAATTGTTTCATTGGTCCATTGATTTCTTCGTTATAGTAACTTTCACTATCCTGTTATTAGCAAATTCTACAAATTGCATATTTCACAATCCAATTCTCGCTTTATACGGTTATCATCTCAGGGACAATAATATCTTTGATCATATATCTCTAGCCGGGTCTCCGAATTTTTCTTTATGAAATAAGTGAACCGAGAGCCGCTAGTTACTCCAATCTCTATAAGGATTTTGTTCAATGTAGTAACAATTTATAAATAATCTTTCATGCATTATAACTAGAAATTACAACTAAAAATTAAAAAAAAATTAAAGAATTGAAACTGATTTGTAGTGTTCATCAGTTCTGTGTGACGAGGCTTTTACTATCTTTTACCACGCGTGTGTTTATTGATTAGAAAAATTAGTTACATATAATTTTTATTTTTGAAACCTTGTAATTCAACTTAACTAGGATTATGTATTTTGTACTTTTCCAACTTGGGTGCCGGCAACTTAATATTCGGAGTCCCAGTAGCAAAAAGTATTCATTCATAATCATTAACACAAGTAATTCCACACATATCGTTACACTAATCATCGTCTAAAGGTCTAGCTAAATTATGTATTTAATTAACTCCCTCTGTAGATACTTCGATTTTGGTATCCTGGATTTTGATTTCGGTTGATCTTTGTTGGTGAAACTGAAAATGAAGTAAAGCAGAAACAGCAGCAGAGAAAGAAAGCTGAGAAAAGAAAGAAGGAACTTCAGCTCAAGAGGGGATGTTAGTGAATCTGATTAACTGTGATTAAACAGAGGAAGTGAGCACATGATTATTAGCATGTGTTGTACTGTAGCAGATTAGCTCCTTGGCTCAGTTTGTTATAGTTAGTTAGTTGACGTGGGTTTATCTGTTTTCAGTTTCATTAGTTGCTATGAGCATGGTTAACAGATGTCTAACACGGATTGATACTAGATATATAAATGTGTAAAATACATTGATTTGGATATGAAAATAAATAACAATTTTCCAGTTCATCAATATTTTCTTTTTCTTTCATTTTGAACTTTCTCGTTTGCCAAACACAAACTCTGTTTTCTTTCATGGTATCAGAGCCAAAAAATGGCAAACATCACACAATCAAATTCGTCTTTTAGTTTTGTCACGCCAATTAAGCTGGATCAAAACAATTTTATTATGTGGAGAACACAAGTTCTGGCCTCCATTAAAGGGAATGGTTTAAAAGGATTTATTAATGGTGATCTGAAATGTCCAGAGAATTTTTCTGCCATTAGTGAAGTTTCAGCTTCTGATGAATCACGATCTGCTTCTGATGAGTCACGATCTACAAATCCTGAGTTCATTGCTTGGATGAAGACATATCAACTTCTTTTGAGTTGGATGATGTCGTCCATTCAGCAAAGCCTATTGTCAACTGTAATTGACTGTGTAACTTCAAAGCAACTCTAGGAATCACTCAACTGTATGTTCATTTCTCAATCTCAACCAAGAATCCAAACTCTTAGAATGCAAATCCAGACAATTAAAAAATGATCTATGACTATGGCTGAATATTTTTCTAAGATCAAACGTATAGCAGATACATTAGCTTTAGCAGGAAAACCAGTTGAGCTAGGTGATTTTATTATGCATGTGATGACTAGTCTTGATTCCTCTGATTATGAGTCCTTGATAACAGCAGTTCTAGCTAGAGAAGGAACTATTACTCTAGATGATTTGTACTCACTCCTTCTGAATCATGAAACTAGAATTGATCAAAAGAAAGGCAAAATTGCTAATGATATCATGCATCATATGTCTGCAAATGTAGCTCAAAAAGGATATTATCCTGGCAAAAATAATAATGGATATCAGAAGAATTCTGGAGGCAATTATGGAAATGATAATAACAGTTCAAGCTTTGGTGGTTATAATGGAGGTTTTACCAATAATGGAGGACCTAAGTTTGCTGGTGGGAGAAACTTTTCTAATCTTGTTTGTCAGATATGTTTTATTCCTGGTCATGGAGCAAATAGATGCAAAAATAGGTTCAATCATTCCTTTGTTCCTCAAAAGAATTTTGGCAGAGGAAATTTTAGAGGGAACTTTGGTAATAGGCCTTTTAATAACCTTGGCAGAGGGCAAATGTTTTCAGGACCTACTTTTGGAAATGCTTATATGCCTAGAGGAGTTCCTTATCAAGCCAATATGGCTTACTCAAATCCTGGATACACTCCTTATAATTACACATCTGGTTTTAATATGTTTGCTCCTGGATATTTTCATGGAATGCAAAGTGGAAATGCTCCATATTTCTCTGGGAATGGTCAAAATGGTGTGCCTAGTACCTCTGGTTCATCTCAAGCAACTTGTGCTGCCAATCCTGAGGTTGCTGAAGATCCCTCCTGGTATATTGACAGTGGAGCAACCAACCACATTACAAATGATTTAGGTAATCTTGTTAATACTAAAGTGTATTTTGGTAATGAGCAGCTATACGTTGGTGATGGAAATGCATTACTTATTAGTCATGTTGGATCAGTGAAGCTTTCTACAAATACTGAACCTTTAATTCTTAGTCATGTTTTACAAGTTTCTAAAATTACCAAGAACTTACTTAGTGTTTCTAAGTTGCATGCTGACAATAATGTTACTCTTGAATTTGTTGGCACCTATTGTTTTGTTAAGGCCAGGAACACAGGGATTATTTTGCTTGAAGGAGTTGCTAAAGGAGGTCTCTATAAAGTTCAAAGTCCAACTTCTCATTCTCAGTCTATTTTGTCAATACAATTTCTTCTACTTAGAATCAGTTTCATTCTCTTTTTACCTGTCTTCCTCAGGGAAATAAAAACTCTTGTGTGACTGTTAATACTACAAAAGCTGTTGATGTAAATCTTCTTCATAGAAGATTAGGGCACCCTGCTGTTCATGTCTTAAAAACTGTTCTCAATTCTTGTACTCAGTTTGATGTTGTCAATAAAATTCAAAACTTACAATTCTGTGATGCTTGTCAATTTGGAAAGAATCATATGTTACATTTCAATTCTGTCCAAACTAAGACTACAGAACCATTACAGCTGCTTTATGCAGATCTTTGGGGTCCTTCACATGTCACTTCTACTCAAGGTTATGTTTATTACCTGTCCATTTTAGATGATTTCAGCCGTTTCACTTGGATTTTTCCATTAAGCTCAAAATCTGATGCTCTCACAGTCTTTGCCAAGTTCAAAGTCTTTATTGAAAAACATCTCCAAAAGCATATCAAAATGGTTTAAATTGATTGGGGTGGGGAGTTCAGATCCTTTTCTTCTTTACTCAGTAACTCTGGGATTCATTTTAGGCATCCTTGCCCTCATATTCATCATCAAAATGGGAAGATTGAAATGAAACATAGACATATTGTTGATATTGGTCTTACATTACTAGCTCAAGCACATCTTCCTTTAAAATTCTGGTGGAATGCCTTCCAAACTGTTGTTTATCTAATTAACAGACTCCCCACACCAGTCTTAAACAATATCTCTCCTTTCCAAAAACTTTTTCATCAAAAACCAGACTATTCTACTCTTAGAATTTTTGGTTGTGCATGTTTTCCATACCTTAGACCTTACAACAGACACAAACTTGAGTTCAAAACTGGCAGGTGTATTTTTCTTGGCTACAGTCCTCATCATAAAGGTTATCTGTGTCTGCATTCATATGGGAGGACATACATCTCTAATTATGTAGTCTTTGATGAAACATCTTTTCCTTATGTTTCTGGACTTGATTTTTCCTCAGTTTTCATGTTTTCTCAATCAGATTCTATCCTTCAGACAGATTCTGAGCAATCTTCTGTTACTCATCTTCAAGCTCCTTTAGCAGCTACTTCAGCATCTGACTCTGCAGCTCCAGTCTCAACTTCTCCTCAGGTATTTTCTCCACACTCTTCTTTGCCTTCACACTCTTCTGCACATACTTCCAATCATATTTCTTCCCCCTATTCTTCCAGCCATACTTTAGGTAGTTCACCACCTCATATTCTTCATGCATCCACTTCTATTGGCCACTCTATGATCACAAGATCTAAAAATGGCATCTTTAAACCAAAAGCTTCTTTTTTAGCTCTTATAGCCCAACCTTCTGAACCCACATCTGTTACTCAAGCTCTTACTGATCCACAATGGTTAAAAGTTATGCAAGAAGAGTTTTAAGCTCTTCAAGCTAATCATACCTGGGAGTTGGTGCTTCCTACTGCTCCTGTCAAAGTGGTGGGAAATAAATGGGTGTTTCGGATTAAGTATAATCCTGATGGTTCTATCTTAAAGCACAAGGCACGCCTTGTTGCTAAAGGGTTTCATGAAGTCCATGGTGTTGACTACACAGAAACTTTTAGCCCTGTGATTAAAGCTTCTACTGTCAAAGTTATTTTGAGCATTGCAATCATGAACAACTAGCCTCTCAGACAGATTGATGTGAACAATGCCTTTCTGAATGGATTTCTTAATGAGGAAGTGTAAATGGCACAGCCAGAGAGGTTTGTTAATCCTCAGAAGCCTCAGCATATATGCAAACTCAGGAAAGCTCTCTATGGGTTGAAGCAAGCTCCAAGAACTTGGTTTGCCAGATTCAGAACAGCCATGACTTCTCAGTGGAACTTCCAGAATTCAAAGTCAGATAATTCTTTGTTTTACAAAAGGGAAAATGGTCACTTATTGCTAGTTTTGGTATATGTTGATGACATCATTATTACTGGTTCTAACTCAGCTAAAGTTCACCAAGTAATTCAAGATATGCAGCACACCTTTGCATTGAAAGACCTTGGTGAACGTAGCTACTTCTTAGGCATTGAAGTCACCAAACTTCACAATGGTATTCATCTCTCTCAGGCTAAATACATTGCTGACATTTTGGTGAAGCATGATCTCACTCACTGCAGTCTAGTACCAACACCTATGTCAACAGGTCAGTATCTCACTAAAGGCTCAGGTACTGATATTGAAAATGTTTCTCAATATAGAAGCATCATTAGGGCATTGCAGTACATTACACTCACCAGGCCAGAAATTTCATTCAGTGTCAATAAGCTAAGTCAGTTTCTGTCTTGTCCAAAAACTTCTCATTGGGAGGCTTGCAAACGTTTGTTAAGATATCTTAAAGGAACCATTCATCTTGGACTTCAATTCTACAATTGTGGAGCTCTGCAAATCAACTGTTTTTCAGACTCTGATTGGGCTGGCGATCGTGATGATAGAAGGTCAGTGGCTGGTTTTGCTGTGTTTTTGGGTCCAAACTTGGTGTCATGGTCTTCTAAAAAACAGTCAGTTGTGTCAAGGTCCAGTGCCGAGGCTGAATACAGAGCTCTAGCTCATGCTGCTTCAGAAGTTGTTTGGATCAAGTCTCTACTTGCTGAGTTGCAGGTTCAACTAAGTACAACACCCCTTATGTGGTGTGATAATCAGAGTGCTATTGCACTAGCTCATAATCCAGTTTATCATGCTAAAACCAAGCATGTTGAGCTGGATATTCATTTTATTAGAGATAAAGTGGCTTCCAAAGAAATTGATGTTTGTTTTGTGCCTAGTGAAGATCAAACAGCTGATGTCTTGACCATGGCTCTTACTTTCCATCAGTTCAATTATTTGCGCACCAAACTGAATGTTCAACCCAAGCATTTTCGTTCAGAGGGGATGTTGGTGAAACTGAAAATGAAGTGAAGCAGTAACAGCAGCAGAGAAAGAAAGCTGAGAAAAAAAAGAAGGAACTTCGGCTCAAGAGGGGATGTTAGTGAATCTGATTAACTGTGATAAAACAGAGGAAGTGAGCACATGATTATTAGCATGTGTTGTACTATAGCAGATTAGCTCCTTGGCTCAGTTTGTTATAGTTAGTTAGCTGACGTGGGTTTATCTGTTTTCAGTTTCATTAGTTGCTATGAGCATGGTTAACAGATGTCTAACAAGGATTGATACTAGATATATAAATGTGTAAAATACATTGATTTGGATAAGAAAATAAATAACAATTTTCCAGTTCATTAATATTTTCTTTTTCTTTCATTTTGAACTTTCTCGTTTGCCAAACACAAACTCTATTTTCTTTCAATCTTGAAGATGGCGGATAAACAATCAACAGCAACCAGCAGTAATGCATTGAGGATCAACTTTGTATCAGAAGAACAATTGGATGAAGCCAAAAAGACAAGAGGCAAAATAATTGAAGACGGGACAGCACAGAGAGACAGGCCTATTCACGAGATACTGAACGAGAACAAAGCCAAAAAGAAAAAGGAACTCGAGGACCGCCGGAAGCACAAGCCTCCGAAATCCTTGGACGAAGACGAGGGCCAGTTTCTTGACGGATGGGAGTCGTATAAGAAGGAAAAAGAGCGGCGGCTTGCTGACGAAGAGGCCATGGAGCTTCGTCGTTTCAGGGCAGCCGTGGCATCACAATGTGTTGCTTCCAAGGAAACATTAACAAGCCATGATGATGATGATCATCAACAGAGATTGATTATTGGGAAGAAGAATCCAGCGTCTTGTCCCTTGAGCTCGATTATGAAAGTGGTGCCGCTGGCAAAAAGAAACCCAAGAAAGATTTTCAAAGTGTAGCAGCAGAATCTTCTTCAGGTACGTTGGAAAAGATTGACGCAGCTGAAAATTTTCCCAAACCTGCAATGCTAAAAAGAAATAGGGGTGATGCTGATCGTAATAAATCCCATGTAACAATAAGTCTTGTTATTACTATAGTGATAACGAAGATGATGACTGATTACTATAGTATTTGTTTATATTGTTGTTATTTCAGGAAAGCTTTGATTTATTTATGCCTTCTGTTGTTCTTCTCACAATCAATTAGAAATACTAGTACATACTTAACCTTTTTTTTTTTTTACTATATTGCAATCAAAGGATGGCTGATATTTATAATCAAATAATTCCTGAAATTATTCTACATTAAATCTATAAAACACAACCAAAATTTTCTATTTACTAATAGTAGAGAAATATCTATTCTACTCATATTTTGTGAGAAAAGGACTAACTCCACCCAACTTGTTCATTAAAAAACTCAATTAAGTACTTACTTTTTTTTTTTCTCTGGCAAGTGACAAGTAAGTCCAAATGGATTGTATTTACCATTTTGACGCATTTCTTTTTGCTATATTGAAAACATTAATTTCGGATCACTCTTTTGTGGTATGTTGATCTTCAAAATATATTACAAATTATTGTAAATCTCAACTTACCTTCTATTTTTCTAAAGAAGATAAAAAAAATTCATCAATCTACCCTTATTTTTCAGTTATCTTTTGAATAAAAATGAGACTAAGTTGAAATTTATAATAGTTTGGGAGTGTTTTAAAATTTTTACTTCACAAAGGGGTATTTCAAAATTTAACCGTATTAAAAATAGTAATAAAGTACTTTTTAATTATTTGTAATATCTCTAAAGATTTCATCCTAAGTAATATGGTGGCATCCATTCATTAGATAGTAGAAATGTGAAATAAGATTTTACATTCTAATGGATGAATGACATATATTAAGAACTAATACTAAAGATCAATAAAATAAAATAAAAAATTACGAAAGAAGGTTATTCACATTTTTCTCACTTTTGCTGAAATATTACACCATGATGCAGGCCGAAATAAATTGTCAAAAGTTATAACAATCATAAAATTATTAGCCCAACATGAGGTGATTTATTAATTTGGGGTGTTTATGAGTTCAAATGTTGAATAACATAAATGGTATTGTTGGTATTAAGCGAACCTCAATGATTCCCATGAAATTATCCCCAATAATTTATTATTATGAATGAAAAAATAGCGAGCTTCTAGTGCTGGTGCTGTACAAGAGAATGAGATAACGCCTCTTTTGTTCCTAATCATTCGGCATCAAACGAGAGTGCAGTGACGCGGTCTGTGTCTCGCAGAGCACAAATATCCTTCATCTTCAAAAAAACAATTAGCCAAGCAAGAAGCCAAAAAAGCCCAACAAAAAATGGAAGCTCTTTCAAGAATTAGCTTCTTAACAAACTACGCTCGCTCTCATTTCCCAATATTCTCTCCACTTCCTCACACCCAGAAGCCGCTTTCCAAGAAAACATCACCATCTTCTCTCTTAAGAACAAGCACTCGTCCAGGTCAGCCACCATCCTTTGCCTTTTTTTTTGTGACGCTTCCTATGCTTGCCACTGAATTCCCATTTCAGCTTTTGTGTTTTTATTTTCTCCTTATTTGACTTCTTGGTGAGTGAAGTTGCTGAAGAGGATATTCTGCAAATGTTCTTTAAAGATAGAGAACTGAATGGAGATTTTATTTGCAAAGCTTCTGATATGTTTTGGCTAAGGGGGACTTCGAAATTCGTTGACTCTGATGCTGATGCTGGCAAATTTGCTAACAATTCTGAACAAGCTCACCGGGTAGCTTTCTTGATTTTGATTCATAAGAATGTATTGTATTATTTTTTTCGGCAATTTCCAGTTTTAATCTCTCTTCGTGTCCCCTGTGGTGGTGTAGAAGTATGATAAACATTTCTGGTTTATGGAGCATCTTTGTCAGTACTGTTCGTGATTCTTGGAGTCTCTTCAGTTCTGAGTTTCGAGTATGGACAGTGGAATTGATTCTACAACTAACAATGGAGCAGTTTAGCTGTTTCAATGAGAAATCTTCTAAAATTGCTTATTTATTTAGTTTTTTGAATATCAAATAAGAAGTTACTGAATGATTTAATAATGCCAAAGTACAAAAATAGCAATTGATTCATTCGATATCTTGAAGGATTTTAAAACTTAGCCAAGCCTGTATTCTGTTGGAATTAGCAGTAGCATGTGTACTCTTATTCCTAGGCTTTTGTAAGACATAAATTACAGCCTGAGGTGCAGCTCCTAATTACAATTGAGGCTTAGACTGGGGTAGCACTGCTGTTTATAGAACGAGGACTTATTCGTTCCCAGCATTATGAAAAGGTTCCATTGAAATTTGAGGCAGTTGACAATGCAGATGTCTTATTCTGATCTGTCCTATGTCACCTCTTTAGCATTATACTGTGGCATCAACTCCATTCTTGACGCATTTATGAATTCAAAGTGCATACATATCTCCATGCTGGTTTCAGCTACTCTCTGCTTTAAAGTTCCTGAATTTAATCTCTAAGTATAACTGTATCACATTCTGTTCATTCTGTGTCATTCTGTTCGTTTTTATTCTGGTGTCTTAGATGATTTGATGTGCTTCTGCTGTCATTGATGGTATGTAAATTGTAGGTCATAGAAAGTGACAATGATGATGGATTTTTGAAACTCTCGAAAACCCATGAGTGGCTATTAGGTGACAACTCATGCACCAATCAATAAGAAACCTTCTGCTAAGGTATGCATTTTGTTGGCTATCATTAAATTATAATGAGCTTGCTTGAAAACACTCTCCCATCTCTCCATCCTCCTTCCCTCCTTTTCTCCCCATTTCAGCAAAGCAGGGGAATTTGTTTTAAGTTTTATATCTGCAATTTCTTACTGCTAACCGATGCATGTAAATACAGGCTTTGCAGGATGACAGTGAAAGAAGGAAGAGACTGAACTTTCTTAAATATGAAGCTGTATGATACTTCTCTTGAAATTAGAATTTCTCATGGTTAGTTGGTTGTTGATGTGATGTCAATGCCTGAAATTGCGATCTTTCTGTTTGGTTCTAATTCCACTATTTCTTTTAAAAAGTTAGATTCTCTTACGTTTGAAATTTAAATTGTTTGTTGTTATCTAACTAACTTAGAAAGAGCTGATTAATAAATGAACATATTGTATAAGTACGTGCAAGGGTGGACTGGTTTTTCTCCTTTTGGTTCTAGGGGTATGATTTCATTATACTTATATCTGTAGCTTTAATCTTGCAAGCTGAATGAGCTGATGTTCACCATGTGACTCTGTTTTGATTAAAGGTTGTTTATATATTCTTCTGTTAGCAAATGGCGCTTTGAGAGATGTCTGTTTGCAAAGGAAGCTGTAAATTTGGTTACTTAACCTTCTGTTTTGAAACCATATTTCTCCAATTCAATTCCCAGGTAACTGGGATAGGACTTAATAGATTCAGTTTTATGTTAAAGTTGGTAAATGTTAATAGAACTAAGGGTTCACTGATTTGGTATGGTACCTGTATGCTTTTATTTTTCGTTTTGTATTGGTTAGATGTGGAGTGGGAACATAATAGGGAAATGGAGCTAGTTTGATCAAGTTGTCTTGTATTTGGATTTTCTGATGTGTTACCTGGATTATTAGAAAATTTTATTTATGCTTCTTGTTATAGCACGATTGTTGTTATGTTTGATTTACATGCCTTGCAGACAAGGTACATGTTAGACTCTGTAGTCTTGGCTCTTTTCTCTCTGCTCAAACTTTTAGGTTGTGTGATAAATTAACAATGTTTGTACCTAAAGGCTTGCTTCTGCGCCATAGTACTACCAAAGCTGTCTAAGATTCTGGTTTTTGTACTTCAATCTTGCAGCTTAAGAGGGAACTGATGCTTTTGTCAGTTGGCATTGGAACTGCATGTAGTGGTTATTGTTTGATAATGCTCTCAGTCCTGGTAATATCTTGACAGAAATTTAAAGCACAGTATTTAAAGTTTAAAAAATTTTTAATATCAGACCTTTCTCTAGCTTATTTAATAGAAGTCTGGAATTTGCACTCTGTTATTTTGCTGAAAGATATGATTGGAAATAAATATGAGGATCTGGTGACAACGGCTCTAAACTACTTTTTGATTATATTTTAATCTATTTTCAGTAGTTGACTGTACAAATTGCGACAGAGTAGGCAAATTTTTTTTCTCTCTCCCTATTCTACTTTATTGAATGGATTCATGTACTTTCTTTAAATGTAAAGTAAGATATTCGTGAAATATTGTAAATTTTGGTTTTATATAGAAATGACCTTATTAATTTTACAGGTGGCTTTTAGCTATATGGTTGGGGTTCTTTTCAGGTAAGCTGATCTTTTATTTTTCATTTATTTATGTATAGTGTTTTTTGATAGAAAACATAGAAACTTGTATTGAGAAGAAAAACATGTACAGAAAGTGAACAAGGAGTCCGCAAATAAAGAACCCCTAAAGATCAAAAAAAGTCCATGCAGTTCAATGCTGATCAGATGACCAAAAAAGTATAGGATCTAAATGAATAAATGATCTCACAACAAAAAACAAGCTCAAAAGCACAGAATTAAGCCAACATCCCTTACAGTACAGATGAATGAAGAATAACGAAGAACCTTGAAATTCCTTTGTTAATGATGCCCAAAGAAAAGCTAGTAATCCCACTCTTTCCCACAAAAAGATGATGTCTTCCTCAGAATCTTAAAAACAATCTTTAATTTCTTTAAAGCCAAATCACCCAAAAAGTGGCCAGAGCTGAACATTTCCATGACACTCTAGCTTTTTTACCTTTCCCAAAAGCATCAATAATCTCTGAAAGCTGAGAAATGCTAGAAGCGGAATCACTCGAGAAATTCTAGCTGCCTGAAACAATGAACGGCATTGTGACAATGCAAAAACAAATGATCTGCTCTTTTGCTATTTCTCTTGCACATGACACACCAAGAAGGACAAGCACACACTATGATTCCATCTTTGAATAGCATAGTTTACCTAGAGCCAAGGACCAAACAAAAGTGGAACTTTACTAGGGTCTTTAGCATTCCAAATCACTGGGTAAGTTGATCTATTTTAACTAAGGATAATATTTGTCAAATAATACCTTGATGAGCCAGTTTTCAAAATCAAAGCTCAGTGCTGAGTCCTAGATTTTGAGCTACGACTCAAAAGGAAGTTTTATGAATAATAACAATACTAAGTACTGCAATCAGTTGTCGAAAAGAATGGTAGATTCTGCTGTTTCAGTTACTTCGACAGAAAACTTTTTCATCCAAATTTTTACTTGCCTATAATGCAAAAATAAGTGTATAACGATATTATAATGCAAGGAAACCATGATAATGTGATATGCAAAGTTTCTATAGAAAATTACTGTTAGTCATCCACAGGAGTTTTTGGCCTAAAAAATCAATAGCTGGAGAAATGGCCCATGGGGTTGATGTCTTCTATCAAATATTCTTGATTTAGTGAACTCCCTTGAATGTTTTCACTGTGGAGGAATTATCTTTGTGTGGTCTAATTGGTACTCCAAATATCTCAGAAAATTTAAAGATATCGCACATTTTCTAGTTTAGGGAAGTAAAAAAACTCCGAGTAGTGCTTTTAGCACATTTTTTGATAGAAAACCGAAAAAAGGTTTAGTAACAGCAGGAGACCATCTGTTCTTCTTACTGAGCCTAATTCTGATAGTTTAACAAACCTCATTTCCAGTGCAGTTGCTTGTACCTTCAGCTCTTATACCAACATGGAGACCGGCTGTCCAAGGACATGGTTCCTCAGATTTTCATGTGAAAGAAGTCCAAGAAGTACATATTAAAGCTTCTGCATTTTTTTTTTCTTCCTCGAATGGCGCCATTGTAGCTAAGTTATTCTCTGTCTCCCCCTTGATTAAGCAAACATTTCCTTTTCTTTTGTAGAATTGAAATTAGGAGCGAGGACCTTAAGGACTTCTTAGAGAGATCAATCAAGGGAAGTAGCCTTGCTCTTTCGTCTCCAAGGCTTGTGATCCCGGCTACAATATATGGTTTGTGGGTTCTGTCTCATCGGTATTTTGCCAATGACTTCTTTGATTTCCAGGAAGCAATTAAAAGAACTTTTATTGTTTGTCTTCAGCTGTTTGTATAAATTTTCAAATTAATCATGAAGCCCTCAAACTATTAACATAAGTTGTGTTTATTAATTTGCCCATTGGTTCCTGTTTATTGCAGATTGTTCCAGCCATGGTTGGTATGTTTGTATATAAGGCTGCCGCTCTTGTTCAAGTTTACAGAGACAATGAAGACTTGCAATTAGTTTTTCCAGAAAATGAGGAAGGTTCAAGTGACTGAAATTATCCATATTAGCTCTTGGAGTATTTCATTTTGATTCTGAAATATTTTGAAGCAGAAGGCGTTCCCAAAGACTAATTTCTGCATGCTACCATCAAGCTTCTAGTGGAAAAAGCACCCCAAAAACCTACGGCGAATGATTCATTTTCCCGAGTGGCTCTATAGGCAAAGTTGACTGGTTAAAGTTGAACTTCAGAGACTTGTAGGGAACTGTCAGGCATTTCTTCCAAACTCCAACTTTTATCCAATCTTTTTATTGCCATGAGATAATGACTGCCCAAAAAAAATTGTTCTGATGGATGATATAGAACCATCTGAGTTTGTAACGATTTCACGGTTTTTGTTTGCTTTAACTATGTAGTTTGTACTCAAAATCATGTATCATTTAGGAAGGGAATGATTGCAGTGTTTGTAGCAAAACTCGAATCAAAATAGAATATTATAATGCTTGTTCAAGATGCTTTTCTTTCCCTTTTTTTTTTTGACATACAAGGAAGTCTTGCTAAATAATAGGTTTGTAAACAATCCCAAACTGTTCTTGATAAGCAATACAGGATGAATATGGATCGATTTATTAGAATAGCTCTCTGATTTAGCGTAAAATCTGTCTAATTTTAGAGGGTCCAATCTGGCCGCTTTATTGTATAATACTTCATTTCTTCTTTAGAGGACATTAAACAACAATTTAATAGAAAAAGCATAAAACAAACACTGATAAACATGAATAACTCTAGTAACATTTTCTTACAGAGCATCCAAATCTATCGACGCAGCCATCCAAGAAATAACAGTATTTGTACCTCCATCTTCTGTTGATAAGCAAAGGGCCCATGAAACACCAAAAACCCAACACAAATCCAAGTGCCATGCTTACATACAACAACCAGTCAACTTCATCTTCATCTTCGTTTCTATTTTCATTTCGATCTTCAGGTACAAGAGCATTCTTCTCGGGACAATTAGGAAGTGGAGCTCCGCAGAGATTGTTCCCAGCAAATCTGGATGCATCCATGCTTCGCAATTGAGTGCTTGAAGGAATTTTCCCAGTCAAAGTTATTGTAGGATAGATTCAAGTGATTCAGAATTGATAAACTTGACATACTTTGAGGAACTTTACCAGAAAGTTGGTTCATTGAGAAATCGAGGGATTCAATTGATCTCATATTTCCAATATTCTCTGGAATTTTTCCCGTAAAAAGGTTGTGGGAGAAATTTAATGACTGCAATCCCATAAGAATTGTCAGTTCCTTTGGTACTTCTCCTGAGAAATTATTATTGGAAATGTCCATGATTCTTACCAAATTAAGAATGGTGTTATATTCAACCATAAACCCTTTCGTCACAACTGATGCATCCTCAAAGACATCTGAGGCGCCTTCCCTTATATATGATATGGCATTATCTTGATTAGATGAATTCCCTGCCGCCATAGCAGTGAAGTTATTGATGCATCTGGGTATGATCCCTGAGAGACTGTAATGTGCAAAGTCTAAAATTTGGAGCGAATTTAGACGACAAAGTTGAATTGGCAAAGACCCATGAAGCTTGTTTGATCGAAGAAACCTGAAAATCTTTCTCCCATCCATATTGGAATGTCGCCAACAAACTCATTTTCACCCATGTCCAGTACTTTCAAATTTGAACAATTTTGAATTGACACAGGAATTATTCCAACCATTCTATTATTGCGAAGGTTCAATAATTCAAGAGAACTTAAAGTTCCAATTGAGATAGGAAGGCTCCCGGAAAAAAAGTTACCTAAATTCAGCACAAGCAAGTTAGGCCAGTTCATCCAACAATCAGGTATATCTCCAGAAAAATAATTTTTCGAGAGTTTGAGATATACATAAATGTTGTCCGACTCATTCTCCCTCTTACATATTAAATGGAAAATGGATCCTGACAAAGCATTGTTGGAAAGATCAAGTAGACCCGGGGAAGGTACAAGAGGCAATGGGCGGTCACAATTTGGAATCTCACCATAGATTTGGTTGGTAGAGAGATTCAAGTACACGTACTGGGAAATGGAATTCCAAAACCAACGGGGAATAGTATCTGAAATTCTACTTCTGTGGCTCCTCCAGTGGACTTGCGTTTTGCATTTTTGGTTAAGGGAAAAAAAGGTCTTGGCTATTTTATGGCATTGAATAGTCATTAAAATATTTAATTACTAGTATATTATTAATATTTCAAAAAAACTAAAATTTATCTTTTTATCGAGATAATTCATCTTAGGAATGGTTGAAAGGCTCGATCCAACCATTGACCAAATTGATTCAACCATAGTTTTTATGACTTTAGCCCAAACTTAAGGAGTTAATAATTGGGTTAGGGCTTAAGGAATCAGACCCAATGTAGGGCCTTATCAAAAGACTCAGATCCGATTCTTAAATTAGTTTTTAAAATTAAAAAAGAGTAATATACAATCACAAATTTTTATATAAATTTATTTTGTACAAATTAATGTGATATGATAAGATTGGTTGAATAAAAATATAAAATAAAAAAAAAATATGTAGACCAAATGATATTTAATTTAACCAATTTTATCATGCCACATCAGTTTGTAAAAAATAAATTTGTACAAGAGTTTGTGGTTGTATCATTATTCATTTAAAAAAAAGAATTGAAAGCACGTACACACCATACATGTGTATTTTGTACTTGATTTATTTACTTGTTAATTTGATTAGATTTTACATGTTGTATTGTTGTTAAAGGTAAATAAAAAATTAATTTATTAAATTCCTTACAACCAAAATCAACAAAACATGAAATAATATTATTAATTAAAAAAGAAGAAGAATTGGAGCCTTATTTTAAAATGTTGCGAAAGCGTGTGGTTGATCAATTACTAATCTTACAATGACTGTGATTTTTAGGGATATATAAATGTGGTAATAAATAAATATAAAGAAAATAAGACGAAATAATTTACATGGTTCGACGTAATGTCTATGTTTACGGACAAAGACTGAAAAATAATTTTACTAATAATGAGAATTTATAAAATTAAAAAAAAATCACAAAACCTAATACTCAATACAACCAAATGGATCCCCTTAACATCCAAAGAAACCCTCCTCTAAAACTCACTTAAAACAAACTTTGATCTCACAAATTTTGTAAGAAGCATTGTTCACCGACCACGCGACTTCAATTTGACTTGGCCAAATTGATAAATTTGGCAATCAATGCCAACTTTTTCATGCAATGCATGCTAGCTGTCTCATGCAATTATTCAATTTGGACTTGACTCTTCAAAGAAGCATCTAAGAATTAAAAAACAAAGAATTAAAAAAAAAGTCCGAGTGGGGCTAGCAAGAATTAAAAAACAAGGATAAAAATTATGGTGGGGCTCGGATAAAGTCCGAGCACAACCCTAATTTGTAGGGTAAGGCTTTTTGAGGGTTAGGACCCTTCATTTTACAAAACTGAGCCCAACCCGTCCCCTTCCAAAGCCTAGTTCCTCCAGCACTGCACCTTGCACCCGAATTAGACGCATGCATGATATACTTTTTGGTTACTGGAACATAAGGGAACATTTACTTTCCTTTTTTAGAATTGGAATAAGAAGTGAGTACCCTAACGACGTGCTAGAGAGATCAATCAAGGGAAAGAGCGTTGCTATTTCATCTCCAAGGCTCGTGATCCCGGGCACGTGGGTTCTGTCTCATCAGTATTTCGCCAATGACCTCTTTGATTGCCAGATAGCAAATAAAATAATTTTTTGTGTTGTCTGTAACTGTTTGTACAAATTGTCAAATTGACCATGAAGCCCTCAAACTACAAGCATATGTTTATTAATTTGCAGATTGGTTCCTGATCTTCGCAGATTGCTCCAGCCATGGTTGGCGTGTTTGTGTATAAGGCTGCTGCTCTTGTTTAAGTTTGCAGAGACAACGAAGACTTGCAATTTGTTTTTCCGGAAAACGAGGGTATTTCATGTGACTGAAATTACCCACATTAGTGATCTCTTGGAATATTTCACCTTGATTCTGAAATATTTTGAAGCCCAAAAAGCTTTGCAAAGAATAGTTCAGTTTCCTGAGTGGCTCAAAAGTAAAGTTGATTGATTAAACCTAAACTTCAGAGATTTATAGGCAACTATCAGGCACGTCTTCCAATCTTATACCAAACTTTCCATTGCATACCACGAGATGATAAGTGCTTAAAAAATATGTAATGATGGATGATATGGAGCCATCTGAGTTTCAAGTACTTTCACAGTTTAGGGGCTTTTAGCACGATAGAGTTGATAAATTTGAATTGTCAGTAGTCATTTGTACTAGGAGGTCAATCGTCAAAGTTGTTTGTGAGAATATGGGCAAAATATTTAAATGTAAGTTTCTACATTTCTGCATTCTATAGAAGCAAAAAGCTTTTTATTCGGCAATGGAAGAGTGTAAGACTTGTATATCATGGTAATTTTTTTTTCAATTTTCTTCATCTTTTGAGACAAAGAAACATAAATTTATGTAAAACTGAACCATTAGGTTAACAGCTATCTGATTTGGTTCTAAAATTTAATTTACGTTAGCATAAAATTCAGTTAATCACGACCTATGGTAACCATGATTGATCTAATGGTTGAAACATGGTGTCAAGAATTATATAATTTTAGAGGGTTCCAATGTCCAATCCTTCCCCTTTATTGTGTAAGTAATTCATTTCTTCTTAAAAATACATGAAGCAACAGAGTACGTACAAACATGAAGAAATCTATTAAAATTTACTTACAAAGCAGCCAAATCTATCCATACAGCCATCCAAGAAACGACAGTACTTGTACCTCCATCCTCTGTTCAAAAGTAGAGGGCCTATGAAGCACCAAAAACCCACCACAAATCCAACTGCAATGCTTACATACAACAACCAGTCCACTTCATCTTCATCTTGCTCGGCATTTCCGTTTGGATCTTCAGGTGCACGTGCATTGTTCTCAGTACAATTAGGAAGTGGAGGTCCGCAGAGATTGTTTCCAACAAAACAGGATGCATCAAAGCTTTGCAATTGAGTGCTTGAAGGAATTTTTCCAGTCAAGAGATTGTTGGACACGTTTAAGTGATTCAGAAATGACAAACTTGACAGACTTTGAGGAATCGTACTAGAAAGTTGATTCGTTGAGAAATCAAGAGATTCAATTGATATCAAATTACCAATATTCTCTGGAATTTGCCCAGTAAAAATGTTGTGGGACAAATTCAATGATTGCAATCCCCTAAGATATGTCAGTTCCATAGGTATTTCTCCTGAGAAATTATTCTTGGAAACATCAATGATTCTTACCAAATTAAGAATGGAGTTATATTCAACCATAGATCCTTTCATCACAATTGATGCATCCTCCAGAACCTCATAGTCGTAGGCTGTTACATCAAAGTAGGACATAGCATTACTCTGATGAGATGAGTCAATTGTTGCCATAGCAGAAAAGTTATTAACGCATCCCGGCATGGTCCCTGAGAGACTGTTATTTGCAACATCTAAAATTTGTAGAGAAGTTAGACGACAAAGTTGAATCGGTAAAAAGCCATCAAACTTGTTTGATCGAAGAATGAGAATCAACAAACTTGTAAATCCTTCTCCCATCCATGTTGGAATCGTGCCGACAAACTCATTGTCACCCAAGTTAAGTACTTCCAAATTTGAAAAATTCTTAAATGACTCAGGAATTAGTCCAGACAACCTGTTATTGCGAAGGTTCAATGACAAAAGAGAACCTAAAGTTCCCATTGAGATCGGAAGGCTGCCGCTAAAGTTGTTGTTACCTAAATTCAACACATGCAAGTTAGGCCAATTTATCCAACAATCAGGAATGTCCCCAGAAAAATTATTTTTTGAGACTTTTAGAAAATAAATGCTGTGTGACTTATTCTCGCCGTTGCATATGAAATGGATCATGGATCCCGACAAAGAATTATTGGAAAGATCAAGTATGGGCCTTAAAGCAGGTGTATGGGGCGGTAGAGGGTCAAAATCCGGAATCTCACCATAGATTTGGTTGCTAGAGATATTCAAATACTCATACTGAAAAATGGAATTCCAAAACCAACGAGGAATAGTATCTGAAATTCTTGCATTGGATATATCCAAAAGAGATAAATTCTTTTGGGAATGAAGCCACGATGGAAATTGAGGTCCTAAATGACATGACATCAAGAGCAATGTTTTGAGTTGGAAAGGAGGAACCCAATTGGGATTCACTTGCAAGATTAGCGAGTTTCCTGATGCAGAAAACCAAGTCAATTTTGTTAGATTGACAAAGTGAATTTCATAAAGTGTTCCATTCATCTTGTTGTTGGACAAATCTAGATATTCTAAGTGTGAAAATTTTCCCAAAGACAATGGAATAGAACCATTCAGCATGTTTCTAGAAAGATCTAGTCTTGTCAAAGATGAAAGATCTCCTAAAGCAGGTGGAAGTGGACCTGAAATGCAGTTGTCATCTAGGGAAAGTGTGCGCAGACTTTTACATTGGCCGAGTTGACTTGTCAAGTGACCAGAAATTTGACTACTGCTCAAAACCAGCGACCCTAGTGCAGACGCACCACATGCAGATAAAATATCTAAGACTTGTGATAGGTCTTGACTCAATTTGACATCCGAGACATCAATTGATGTCAACTCACAAAGTCTTACAAATGATGTTGGAATCGGCCCTCCAAGCTCAAAATTTAAGGAAAGGTCGATTGTTTTGATAGAAGTCAAGTTTTCAAGACCAATTGATGAAATCGTACCCTGCAAGCCATTACTACTAAGAGAAAGGAACTCAAGATGATTAAACTTAGACAACCAGCCAGGTGTTGTAGAATTGAATTTGTTTGCAGATAAATCAAGATGTCTAAGAGACGTCAGGTTTCCCAGTCTGTTGGGGATTTGACCTTCAAATTGATTATAGCTCAGATCAATAATGACTAAATGACGGAGACCAAAAACCCAGCTGCCGTATTGAAAAAAAGAGTTATGAAAATAATTTTGGGAAAGATCGAGGGCGTTAAGAGAGGAATAATTTCCAGAGGGCAATGGAGGAAAGTGATAGAGTTCGCAGTCAGACAACTTTAATACTTTTAAAGAAGGGAGTGAGTTTATCACAAGTAACCAATCAGAGGCTTTATTAAGGTTCATCTGACTAAGATCGAGGTGTTCTAGCAAAGATAGACCAGATAGCCATGAAAAACTATGTACTTGCAACGCATATTCCGACCAACTGAGATCAAGACATCGCAGATTAGAGAGATTTCCAAGTTGGTGAGGAATTATTCCTGCAAATTCGGCTCCAGAGAGATTGAGATATCTTAGGTTCTTAAGAGAACCAAGAAATTTGGGAACCCGAATTCCCTGAAAATCATTACCGCTTAAGTCCAAGTGAGTCAAATGCTTTAAATCAACCAAAGAAGGATTTACATTACCACTCAGCATTGACCTCATGTAATCTTCATATTCAGTAGTGGTATATCTGAGATCATTTCTGAAAGGATTTCGCAGGCTGAGCTGAAGGACATGGCCAGTAAGGTTGCTACAAACAACTTCAGCCCATTTGCAGCAATCTCCATCAACAACCCAAGAGCCAAGACGGTTGGAAGGATCTTTGAGATCTTGTTTCAACTTTAAAAGCGCTTCTCTCTCACTGTCTGTGCAACCGACGTCAGAGTTGCCACTGCAGAATCTAGATATTGCAAATAACTCAAGGAAAACAAGGGCAACAGAAACACTCATTGTTGATTTCATTGCTGTGGATAGAAATCAATTAATGATAAGAAAAGGAAGCGTGCTGATGGGAAATGTT
Source organism: Citrus glauca (assembly GCA_029633175.1). Taxonomy (NCBI): domain Eukaryota; kingdom Viridiplantae; phylum Streptophyta; class Magnoliopsida; order Sapindales; family Rutaceae; genus Citrus; species Citrus glauca. The sequence goes on from JAQOOD010000008.1 coordinate 30,511,540, forward strand.
ATCATCTTGCTTGCTATTTATACTCAATTTGGAATTAAATGTTTCACAAGTGAAAACACTTTAGCGTTGCGGCAAAGAAATTTCCACGCATTCACACGTCTTCCCTCAGTGGACTTTGCAAATTTTATTATTATAAAGTGGACGAACGTGACACACGAGGCATCCTTAAGCCGACCCCCTAACATATAAAAATTATGAACGTGACACACTTGTCATTAATAAGCCAGCCCCCTAAAATACAAAAAAAATAATAATAATAATGATAAATAAACGTGGCACACGAGTCAGTGAGCCACCCCTCTACAACATAAAAAAAATAATAACAACGAACATGACACACGAATCATTAAGCCAGCCCCACGTACAAAAAATATCAAAAGTGTTGGGGAGGGGGGGGGGGGGATGATGGGTTTCTTTAGTAATTTTGTCCTCAAAATCAAGGTGGTACAACTAACAGTAATTTCTAATGGAAGAGAAGGGTTGATTTAAATTCCAAATATAATTATATATGAAGAAGAAAGCATCAAAATCATTACTTTGGATAGGGGTGGGCAAAAAAACCGAGGTGTAAAGAAAATCGAACCGAATTGGTGGTTTTTTCTTATTTGGTTTGGTTTTTTTTTAAGAAAAAATCGAAAAAACCGTTTGTAAAAAAAAACGAAACATCGGTTCGGTATTCGGTTTATTTAGCTGAACCGAAAAACCGAACCGAATAACCGAATTTTTTTATTTAATTTAAATTAAACATATGTTAATTTTTAACTAATGTGTAAGATAAGAAACATGAACTTGCATGCACACAATCAGAGTATATATATAGATATATATATATGTGTGTGTGTGTGTGTGTGTGTGTAAGTGTTACTGATACAATTTCCTAAATTTTATTAAAATAAACCCTAAAGCTATCAAAATCGAAACCAAAATACCAAATCCAAAATCGAACTTGCATGCACACATTGAGTTGGAAAATGCCTAAAGTTGATGTTGATATTGATGAAGATGGGAGAATGTTTTTGGCGTTTGTTTATATATATTTTTTTTAATTTTGCGTTGTAAGTTGTAATTGTTGTTATTTTTATTTCTCTTTATAACATTATGATTATGTTTATATAGATGGATTATTGGAGTTTAATTATGTATTTTGAAATTTTAATATTTCATATTTTGGGAGTATTTTATTAATAGTTAGTAAGATATTAGTGATAAAATGTGTTTTGAATACTTTGTATTTATTGTTAATATTTGTAATAAAATTAGGATAAATTAATTGTTGAAAAAAATTATTATATTCATGAGGCCCAATGGGATAAAAATTTAAAAATTCAAAATAGACCAATTCTATAAAAAAAAAACCGAAAAACCGAACCGAACCGATAAGAACCGTTTGAATTCGGTTCTTATTCGGTTCTTTTTATAAAAAAACCGAATTAAAACGGTTCTACAAAATTTCGAACCGAACCGAATCGGACCGAACCGTGCCCACCCCTAACTTTGGATCATCGGGTCTTCAAATACATTAATTTATTGCTTGGTTGGGTCCTTACGTGGAATTTCAGTTTGCGTTATTAGATTGGAAGATTGCGACACGTGTGGCTTTAAGCCACTTCACTTATACGTTTGCCACACTCGCGGTTAATTCAAGAAGGAAAAATAAATTTATCTGTCTGCTTCACTTGCAAACATCAAATCTTCAAAGTCATTAATTAACTGCCCGGGAGCTGGAATTCAAATTGCATTATTAGATTGAACGATTGTGCCACATTTAACATAAGCCCCGCGTACTCCTGGAAAATTTTCAAGGAAAATCAATTTAGCTGTCTACGTCGTGCAGATTGATAACCTGTTTGCATGTTTGTCTGATAATCATACCCGGTAAATAAATTAGAGGATAATAGATTTATAAATTTTGAGAATGATTCACCATTTTTTTTTTAAAACACTCTACTCTTTTATAGTGATAAACGAGTGAGAACTATTGACACCCTTTAAAATTATTCTAAAACTCTTATTTTATTATAATTACATTGAGTAAAAAGGTACCTATACGTTTAAGATTTTAAAAAAAATGGTCATATTAATCTTCATATTTTCAATAAGGATACCAAGACTTCATTTTTGACTAAGGTGCTCTATTAACTCAAAAAAATTAACTCTAATGTTTTATTATAAATTGAAGAAAATATTAAAGTAAATGCATAATAAATACATTTAAAATAATTTCAATATTTAAAAAATATTTGAATACTTTACAATCTTATAATATATTAAACCAAATAAATAGAAGCACAATATTAAAATAAATATATCAAAATTTAAGTTATTTTCAATATTTTATAAAATAATTTTAATATTGTTAATAAATTAGATACATTTTGTTAATTGTAAATTTTATTGAACCCAAAGACTTATTTAGAATTTCTATAATAAATACAAATTATTATTAAAATATATAAAATAATTTATATTTTGAAAATTATTTTGTATATTAAAAGATTTTAATATTATTTGACTAATAGACAAATTAAACTATTTAAATTATATTTATATTTATTAAAAAATTAAAGCTAATTTTTTTAGTTACTATTTACTAATGGTATTATAGTCAAAAGAAAGATTTGCCAAGGTTGAATCATTTGCTGCAACTCAAGAATGAAATACAAGTGTGCAACCCAAGAGAGGGGGGTGAATTGGTATTTTAAAAATTATCCTAACAAAACCACACAACAATCTAATCTAATGCTTTAATAAATTCGAAAGCAATAAGTTCAATAAAAGAACAATAACAAATGAGTAAAAGAGAAGAGAAACAAACACACGAATTTTTACGTGGTTCGGCAATCCCTGCTTATGTCCACGCCTCCAAGCAATCAAAGCTTGAGGATTTCACTATCCAAGTCTTCCAAGACTTTAAATGTTTACAATTGACTATAATGTGTCAATGAACCTTTACAATAAAGAGATTATCTCTCAATCTCTTCACTCAAGTGTCTCACACACTCAAACACTTACAATTAAGATGAGAAATTGAAAATTACAATGAAATCTCTCTTAAAGAGTAGATATACAAATTGAAGAACAAAAGATGATTCAAGGTTTTATGATTTGCGAAATGAGAGCTCAATGAACATTGTGTGCTTTTTGATTTTTGCTTGCAAGAGAGCTTGAAAATGAATTAGATTTTAGTTCATATAATTTGAGCTCAAAAACTAGCCGTTATGCACATTTTGGTGATAATTGGCTTACCGTTTATAGAATTCGGTTAGCCACTTTTATGTTATTGTTATAGCAAAAATTTGAATTTAAGAATATCCGGCATGCCACTTTTCATATCCGGTTAACCGCTTTTGAAATTCGGATAGCCACTTGCGAAATCCGAATAGTCGCTTATGTTCCAGAAGCTTACTGTCCAGCATTCGGCTAGCCGTTTGTCACATTCGGTTAGCCGCTTGCTACAGTAACCAGTACAGTGCATTGTTGTCTAAAATTATATTTTTTTATCCTAAAATTTTATTATAGTCCAAAATATTATGAAAGTTTTCAAATAAATTCAATTTCAGAATTTCTAAATAATACTTTGTCAATCCTAAAACTTTTTGAAATTATGATATCACCCAAATTATGTGAAATTATAAAATGACCTAAAATATTTAAATATTTTCAAATAGGTCCAAATCTGAAATTTTAAAACAATATCAAAGATTATAATCTACTTTCATTTGAGTCCAAAACACTTAAATTCATAAAATTATTTTCTTACTATAAAAGAAAAATTCATAAATATTTGTTTAACTAACACATGTGATTTGTTATCATCAAAATCAATATTTATAGTCATATAGGCTAACAAAGAAAAGCCAATAAAATTCAGTTTTAGTTCCCTTGCTGGCACAAAACCAATTGAATCAAATTTGTTTCTCTCTCTCTCTCTCTCTCTCTCTCTCTTGCTCTCTTGTAGTCTCATCTATACAGTTAATTTGCTCAAACGTTTTTCTTTTTTTATTTGATTTTTTTATTTTTGGAAGCTAGTGTTTTTGAGTTTTGTAGAGAGAGAATATTTGAAAAAGGAGATTACTTTGTTAAAAAAGGTATTTTTGGCATTAAAGACAATATAATTGGAAAAAAATTTAAGATGATTTTGGAGGGGTCATATATTATATACAATATACTACATGGGTGGGATATTTCCACCCCATTATTTGTATAAACCCATCCCATTTCTAAAAAATATTTACAATAAATACACATTTTTCTAATAAATACAAATCAACAAAAAAAAATGTAATTAATCAATTAAATCATTTTTATACTTTTCTTACTTTTTTTAACCATTAAAGTAGCTTTAATATAAGTTCTATTTAATTATTTTGCTTTATGACATAAAATGAACCATTGACCCCAAAAAAATGTGTTCTTGTATCTAATACTTTAGATACTTAATTTTGTGACTTAATCTAGGTTCTTAAATGAAGTCTAATAGTTGTCAATGTTTTATATCTAAATGACATAAATTTGACAGCCTAATAATTTAATGAGTATTTTTTCTCATAAAGACATTATGCTAGTTTAATTAAAAATAGTCAATTTAAATTTAGGTTTAAGTAATCTTATTAGTCACATATAATAAAAAAATAAGTTACAATAAAATAAATTAAGATAGATTTAATTGATTAATTCTTTTAAATTCTTCTTTATTTGAAATTTTTAAAAATAATGAAAAATTTTTGTAATTATTTTCTAAAAGTAGGGTGGATTTGTTGAATTTGTAGGGTGAAAATATCATCACCCACGATACACATGTCCATATAAAGAGAGTTAACAAATTAAAGTCGTATAAATAAGTTCAAATAGCACCCAACACAGAAAATTAAACTAATCCATTTTTTTTTTGAATTAAGGTAATCAGGGGGTTGAAAAAAGAAACTTTGCATAAATATGCACAAACGATGAAGTGATGTGGTATGAAAATTGTGATTGAATAAAGCAAATGGGCAATGTTATAACTATTAATTCTTTTGTACCAATTGATTTGGCATTATATGAGTGGTTAAATGAATACATCACCAAATTTATTTTTATTATTTTATATTTTTATTCAACTAATTCTTATATCATATTAGTTTGTATAAAAATAATTTTTATAAAATTTTGTAGTTATAACATCACTCAAAAAGTTATATGGCCTACAATTTTTTTTTATTAAGGTTGTGACTATTTTAACCTCAAAATTCCTCTGCATACCCATACTTTTATTGAAAGTTTTATTACTAAATTATCTGTAAACAAAATTATTAATAAAGACATAATAGGGAGATGATTTTTTTTATCATATTTAAGATCTTACTTTAATTGTTCTTAACAAGAGAAATCGATCTGAACAATTGATTCTGATATTAGAAATATGCCAGCCAATTATGAGAAATTGGATACAGATTTACAAATGGGTAATTTATTGATTTTTGGCATGATATGGCAAAGCAGCAATTCAGCAAACATGCATTAGAAAATGAAATGTGCATAAGAGAATGATATCATATTGGTTGTTATAAGGTCCGCTGTTTATTCATACGATATTTCCAATCTAATTAATTTAGAATGTAAAATTGAAATAGCAAACACATCGATTGTCCTTATTCCAAAGAAACAGTAGCCTGAGGTGTTGTCAGATATGAGGCTGATTACACTTTGTAATGTGCTTTATAAAATAGTCTCCAAGATGCTAGCTAATCGCATGAAATCTGTTCTTGACTCAGTTGTTTCAAAATCTCAGAGTGCCTTTGTTGCCGGTCGTGCAATCACTGATAATATAGTTGTCTCGACAAAACTTATGCACTTTTTGAAGAGGAAGACGCAAGGAAAGCATGATGTCGCCGCTCTAAAGATCGATATGTCCAAAGCATACAATAGGATCGAGTGGGGTTTCTTTAGGATATGATGCTTAAACTGGGTTTTGATGCTAAATGCGTGAACTTTATCATGCTTTGTGTGACAACAGTTCATTACAATGTGCATCCTGAGGGTTGGGAGGTGGGTCCAATTATGCCAAGTAGGGGTCTACATCAAGGTGATCCACTGTCTCTGTATCTTTTCATTTTATGCGCAGAGGGTCTTAGTTATTTGATCAAGAGACATGAGAGGCTTGTTTTGCTTCATGGGGTGAGAGTTGCTCGAAATGGTCCAGTGGTGTCTCGTCTTTTTTTCGCCGATGATAGCTTTCTGTTTTTTAGAGCAAATCAGGTTGAAGCTTTTATCATTAAGCAGATTTTGGCTATTTATGGATGTGCTTCTGGTCAGTTGGTAAATTTCACTAAATCAACCATTTCACCAAACCAAAGACGATGGGATTTATATATTGTTTCTAATCTTTTTAAGTCAAGAGATAAAGAATTGATCTTGTAAATTCCTCTTAGCTACCATAGAGTGTCTGATATGTGGTATTGGTTGCATGATCCTTGTGGAGTTTATTCAGTATATAGATGTTTCTTTGGCGGGCTGCGACAAATGTATTACCTATTGTGGATAATCGTATTCGTCGTAGAATGGCTATTATGCCTACTTGCTCTTTGTACAATGCCTATGATGAGATTGTTACACATGCTCTACTGGAATGTGGCTTCGCTAAGTCTTGTTGGATTTCCTTTGCCGTTGGTTATTTGTTATGAAACACAACCCCTTCTTTAATCTTGATCAATCAGCAATCTAAGTAACCTTGACCAATTGCTCAAGTAACTAATGGTTCTAACCAAGAAATTAAGAATGAAGAACGTAAAACTAAATGAAAGAGAGAAAAATATAAAGAAAACAGAGAAAAGAAACACAGCAAGATAATGTGGTTCGGTACTAAGGTACCTACATCCACGGCTGAAAACACCCTTAGGTCTTGAAGCTTTTATTAAAAAGACTGATTACAACAGATCTTGAGAATACATAGAACAAATCTTTTTTTCACAGAATTCTTTAAATCTCACTTAGTCCCAATCGAAGTCTCCTCTTAAGGTGTTGAACTGACCAACTCTGCTTCTTAAATACTAAATCTATAAGCATGTAGAACTTGTTGTAATAGAATTAACCGCCAAAGGGTCCCATTTGCCAGCTCACCAAGCCACCTCAGTATTACTATTTTTAACAGAATATAACTAATATGTTTCAAAATTCCAAGCCATTTTCTGTCCTTAGCCTCTTCACTTTTCTCCCAACTTGATTTTCCATCAGGGCGGTCCACTCCTTGAACTTCTTTAAGGCTTCACTTTTCTGCTTCAACACATAAACCCAACGTTTCCAAGAGAAGTCATCTATAAAGGTAATAAAGTATCTTGCTCCACAATGAGATGGAACTTGCTCCATAATCCAGTGTTTGTTTGGTTCATGCTTCCCTGGATTAAACTTTTGCCTAGTGGTTTTCTTAAATACACACCTTTCACAGAACTCAAGGTGAGAAATGTGATCATGAACAAATCCTTGTTTTTCCAGTTCTTTCAAACCTCTTTCACTCATATACCCTAGCCTCATATGCCAAAGTTTGGTATTATCACTGCTAACACTAGCATTCACCCCTAACTTTGACAAAGGCGCCACTAAGACATATAAACCATTCCTTCTAATTCCCTTAATGACAGCAGCACCCTTATCCATAATCTATATTTGACCATTTTCAGCTTTAATACTACAACCCAACTGATATAATATCCCCAAAGATATCAGGTTTCGTTTAAGCTCTGGAACATACCTAACTTGTTCAAGGTCTTTGGTTACTCCATCAAACAGCTTGATATTGACTGTTCCTATTCCAACAACCTTACGAGCAAGATTATTTCCTAACAAGACTTTGCCCCTATCTATATTATCAAAAACTTTAAAGAGGTCTTTACAAGGACACATATGAAATTGATTCTAAAAATTAAATTTTAAAAAACTAATCCTTTCCTAATTTTTAAATTTTCCTATAGGATGGGGTGATTTTGTCGTAAGTGATTTTTTTAAAAAAAAATTTACCAAATACGAAAATTAGTTTTTAATTTTTAATATCACTTTTGAATCCCTCAAAAACAATAACCAACCCTTCATTAAACATTTATATTATTGTTAATAATATTACATACTCATTTCTTGGTCAATGTTAATAATGTGTGACAATTGTATGTTACCATAAATTTTATGGCACGAGACTTTTACAATATAATTTATTTGATTAATGCTAGACTACAAAACGGTTGAAACATAATTATTTACCTTTTTAATTATAGTTGTCTAATCTCAATTTTAAATGCACCCTAAATTAATTAGATAAAAACACCACATGACCAAGACTTGAAATATACACTAATAGATAAAGAATGAATACACGCGTAAGAGTTTGATTGGTGAGCACGTGGAGTTAGAACATGAGACTTTTAGCTCCGTTATCACGTTCGAGAAACTTCTCTCAAGTATTGTTTCTCAATTATATTTCTTCTTTTTTAGCTCTCATGGAATAAGAAGAACAGTTTGATTCAAAAAATGGAGCATCCCAAAGTAAAGAGAAAAAAAGGAACCGAGCCTGCTTTCTCTCGGGAAAAATGTTTTGTACATAGCTTTTATGACTAAAACTTTTGAAACAAAAATTCACTGAAAGATAATTAAAACTCGCTTTGCCTCATTGAAAATTTTATGCCTCAGGCGATTCAGCAAGAGTCTAGGAAGTTGAATCTGATCTTTGATTTCATATTCAGTTTCCATTATTGGACCACGTTTATCATCAAATGGCATCCATGTGTGAGGAAAACGAAAACATTTTTGGAACCAGATTTTAGTTATTGACAGCTTGAATTGATAGTAACATAACATTGAACTTCAATTCGATCTCAAGTCTCAGTTATTTAATGGAAGAATTTGGGTTCTGGCCTATGGGGATAGCTAGCCAAAGCTATCAATGCAGGATGACGGCCAAAGCTGTCAAAGCTATCTCTGACTTTGTAGCTCAAATTCTTGAAATTTAACTTCTAACCATTACGATTGATTTCAAAAGAAAGTAGCTAGTACATTACTTGATGGGAAACCTCATTAATTTTAAAGTGATGATACTCCATTCCAATTTTTTATAAATCCAACCAATTTTTAAAAAATAATTATAAAAATTATACATTATTTTTAAAAGTTTTACATTGATTCACTTTTTAAACATATTTGATTATAAAGATTGGTTTGACAAGTTTAAATTGAAGTAAAATTATCAAGAATTTACTTTAACTTTAATTTTTTTCTAATTTGTACCAAACTAGTTGTTTACAATACTATTTTATTAGTATGATTATTATTTTTTAATTAAATTAACATAATGTCTTTATGGTACAATTCTCATATAAATTATTAGACTGTCAAATTTATGTCATTTACACATAAGAGTGGTGAAATAATAATTAAGTTTCATTTTAAAATATTATATTATAAGTTGCAAAATTAAATACCTAAATTATTAGATATAATAACTCATGTTTTATGAGGATAATTTTGTATTTTTATATCATAATAATAAAATAGTGAAATAAAAGTTATATTAAAACTTATGATCAAAGATGGTCAAAGAACCTAAGAAAAAAATTAATAGAAGATTTAATTAATTAACTATCTAAAACTTTTATTAATTTGTATTTTTTAACAATATTGTGAACTTATTTTATTCTTCATTCTAGATTTAATTTTTTTAATGCCTGTCTGAAAATTTTTCTCCATAAAAAAAATTTCTTTATAGTTTTCACGAGGCCTAAAATACTCTGTGCAAGGACAACAAATTACGTTCCTTCACTTTCCATTTATTTAATTTGAAATTGAGTGATTTGTTTTGCGAGTCAAAGATATTGTACAAAAAATTCGGCTGCTGGTCCATGTTAGGAAATTGATGGTGAAAGCAGACACGCAGCTAAAGTAAAATTGTAAGAAAAATAAAGAACAAGTACAAAAGAGAACACTAGAAATTACGTGGTTTGGCTTTTAGCCTACGTCCACGGGCGAAAACAGAAGGAAATATTTTACTAGTGAAAAGGAGTTACAAGTATTGTGGTATTTTAGCTCGCTTCCCAAAATTCCAATACACTCAAACTCTCAGAACATTAATAAAAAAGAGCTTATAAATTCAAGCTCAAAACTCTCTCACAAGTGGAATGCATTCGATGGAATTGCTTGAATTGGATTTTGGATGCAAAGCTTTCAAATGAGAGCTTCCTTTTTATAGGCAAAATTTGCCATTAAAATATTATTTTTTTCTCTTAGTTTCAAAGCCGTGTCTGCTTTCTTCTTTCATTTTTTTTTCTTTCTTTGAAAACTTTGATTGCTGACCATCTCGATGGGTAGACCATCTAGATGGCCACCTTTTGACATTTCTCTCACTTGGAGATTAGATTGAGGATCAATCAATCTCCACATCATCCTTTCTGCTTTGCCATAATCATGTTGCCTATGTTGCTGCTAGGCCACAAGAGGATCTACTCCAGATAAACTTGTCAGGATTTACCGGCTTGGTCAAAACATCTGCTAGGTTCTCCTTCGTATGGATTTTTTGTAAATCCACACTTCCGTCTTCCACTACTTCTCGAACGAAGTGATATTGAACTCATATGTGCTTTGTCCTGGAATGAAAGGCTGGATTCCTTGCAATATGCAAGGCACTCTGACTGTCACAAAACACAGAAATATTCTCTTGTTTGTGCCCGAGCTCCTCCAATAACCTTTGTATCCAAATAGCTTCCTTGAAAACTTGTGTAGCTGCCATGTATTCTGCTTCTGTTGTAGATAAAGTAACAACGGTCTGCAGTTTCGAAACCCAGCTTACAGCTGCTCCCGCAAGTGTAAACACATAACCAGTAGTAGATTTTCTTTTATCAAGTTCTCTTGCAAAATCTGAATCCACATACCCCCTGACTGTAAACTCTGATCATCCATAACATAATGCAACATCTGAGATTCCTCTTATGTATCTCAGAATCTTTTTCACAGCTATCCAATGCTCTCCACCAGGATTCGCCATATATCGACTGACTGCTCCCACTGCTTGTGTAATGTCCGGTCTAGTACATATCATAGCGAACATCAAACTTCCCACTGCTGATGCATACGGTACTCGAGACATCTCCCTCCTCTCTGCTTCATTGCTAGGACACATACTTGAGGATAATTTGAAATTAACAGGAAGTGGGGTAGAAATTGACTTACAATCTTGTATGTTGAAGCGTCGTAAGATTTTCTTCAAGTAATTCTTCTGCAAAAGCCAAATCTTCCTGTTATTTCTGTCTCGGTGAATTTACATCCCTAGAATCTTGTTTGCTGGTCCCAAGTCATTCATTTCAAACTCCCTAGCCAATTGTGCCTTCAATTCTTGGATTCGATTTTTGTTGGGGCCTGCTACCAACATATCATCCACATACAACAACAAAATAATGAAATCATTATCTTCAAATCTCTTGTAATACGCACAATGGTCTGAACTGATTCTGTTGTATCCAAGGCTCATAATGAAGGAATCAAATCTCTTATACCAACACCTCGGCGCCTGTTTGAGACCGTATAGAGATTTGTTCAACCTGCAAACCAAGTTCTTCTTTCCTGTTTTTGCAAAACCTTCTGGTTGGAGCATACATATTTCTTCTTCAAGTTCTCCATGAAGAAATGCAGTTTTCACATCCAACTGCTCAAGATGTAAGTCAAATGTAGCACACATTGCCAAGACTACTCTGACTGTTGTGAGTCGAACCACCGGAGAAAATATCTCGTTGAAGTCAATACTTTCTTTCTGAGCATATCCTTTCACCACTAATCTCGCACGATACCGTTCCACTTGGTCATTGCCATCATGTTTGATCTTGTAGACCCATTTGTTTCCAATGGCTTTTCTTCCACGTGGTAGTGTTACAAGTTCCTATGTCTTGTTCTTGTGTAGAGCTTCAATTTTTTCCTGCATTGCTATCATCCACAAAGCAACATCTGAGCTGTCTAAAGCTTCATAGAAAGTTGAAGGCTCTCCATCCTCTGTTAAAAGATAGTATGCAACGTTGATCTCTGTGACATCCTCCGAGTGCCACGTTGGCGGTCGTCTCTCACGAGTTGACCGACGAACTTCTGGAGCCTCGGACTCGACTGGTTCTTGTTCCTCATACTCTGGTGCTGCTTCAGAAGAATCTGAATCTTCTGGATTATTTTCCACATATACCGGTACAGTCTCTGACTTTTCTTTTACAGTGCTATCATCCTCATCTTTCCTCTGCAGTTGATCTTCTAAAAAGATAACATCTCTGCTGATGACGATCTTGTGGGCAGTGGGGTCCCACAGACGATACCCCTTTACTCCATCAGCATATCCCAAGAAGATACATTTTCTAGATTTTGGATCTAGCTTTGTTCTTTCTTGGGCATTGTACATCACGTACACAGGACATCCAAATGCACGTAGGTAGGAATAATCAGCTGGCTTTCCAGTCCACATCTCCATCACCGTCTTCAACCCAATAGCTGTAGATGGCGACCGATTTACTATATAACAAGCAGTTTTGGCTGCTTCTACTCAAAATGAATTAGGTAGACCAACAGTCTTCAACATAGCTCTTATCTGTTCTGTAAGAGTTCTGTTCATCCTCTCCGCCACTCCATTTTGTTGAGGAGTGTATGCTACCGTGAACTATCTCTAAATACCTTCTTGCTTACAGAAAGCAAGAAACTCGCTGTCTGTATACTCTCCACCATTATCTGTCCTCAAGCACTTGATCCTTTTACCAGATTCAAGTTCCACCCGCACTTTGTATTCTTTAAACACTGGAAATACATCTGATTTTTTCTTAATTGGAAACACCCAACATCTTCTGGAATAATCATCAATGAAAGTCACCATGTACTTTGCACCTCCCATAGATATATCCGGTGATTCCCAAACATCAGAATGAATCAAGTCTAGAATGCATTTACTTCTAACAATAGATCTACTAAACTTTAATATATGCTGCTTACTAATAACACAATGCTCGCAAAATGGTAAACTTACCGATTTGAGCCCCGGAAGCAATTTTCGTTCAGAGAGAATCTTTAAACCTTGTTCCGACATGTGACTAAGTTTGAGATGCCACATCATCGTTGACTCTTCTCCATTTGACGCGACACATGCATCAGCCTCCAGTAGTGTTTCTCCTTTAAGCATGAATAGATTAGCACCGATCTTTTCTGTCTTCATCAATACAAGCGCGCCTTTAATGATCTTTATAATTCCATTCTTCACATGAGTTTTGTACCCATGACTATCCATTTGTCCCAAAGACAATAGCTTTTTCTTCAGGCCATTGACATGTCGTACCTCCTCAATTGTGCGAATTGTACCATCAAACATTTTCATTTTAATAGTACCAATACCAGCGATCTCTAAGGCATGATCATTACCCATACATACAGATCCTCCTGAGATAGGTTCATATGTGTGGAACCATTCTCTCCAAGAGGTCATGTGCCAGGTAGCTCCTGAGTCTATAAACCAGACATCAGATAGTCTTTTTCTGCCTTCTGAAACAGTTGTTGCCTCGCTGTAAAGAATTTCGCCATCATCCGAGGTACTTGCTACACACCCCTGAGCATTTGATGACTCAGGTTCTTTACCCTCTCTTCTCTTCTGGTTACTCCAACACTCTTTCTTGACGTGCCTTTTCTTGCCACAGTTGTAACATTTCACATTCTTCTTACTTCTGGATTTTGATCTACCATGATTTTGACTCCCACTAGGGCCATGTTCCGTTGATCTCCCTCTCGTCACCGATAGCGCCTCCGCTTGCTGCGAACTTGCTTGTCTGTTTTCCTTATTTTTCCACCTGCTCTTCTCATTTAATACGGAGGCTGCAACATCGTCGAAAACTAGACTGTCCACTGGATTGTTGTTCGTTAGGTTGATGATGAGTTGATCATACGAATCTAGTAGACTTTGAAGCAGAAGCTCTGCACGTTCATTCTCCTCTATATTATGACCCAACGTTGTGAGTTGTGAAAATAGAGTCTTCAAAGTATTGATATGGTTAGTCACCATTGTAGATTCCGCCATTTTTTTGATAAATACTGCGCACAGGCTAGTATACTACCTTGAATAGTTGTGAGTATGTGTGAGAATGTACACCAGGAAAGTTCTCAGGAAAGACTGGAGGGGTCACAATGGTCCCACTTAAAATCCAGACTCCTTAAGCTCTTATCGCCGTTGTGACAGAACTTTCCTAGACATGTACAAAAAACCATACAGTTGCTTTACTCACACCACTATTCCCTGCTTTGCACCGCAAATTCTTGGGTTGTTCCCACCGTTTCTTGTGAACAGTACCGTATACGTGAACAGTACTGTATAGGCGAACAGTACCACTCTCACTGTTTTCACGTAAATAGTACCGTATAAGTGAATAGTATGTATACGTGAACAGTGTCGTATACGTTAGTACCCCTTACGTGAACAGTACCCGACTCCAAAAATACAACCAATAGCTCTGATACCATTGTTAGGAAATTGATGGTGAAAGCAGACACGCAGCTGAAGTAAAATTGTAAGAAAAATAAAGAACAAGTGCAAAAGAGAACACTAGAAATTACGTGGTTCGGCTTTTAGCCTACGTCCATGGGCGAAAACAGAAGGAAATATTTTACTAGTGAAAAGGAGTTACAAGTATTGTGGTATTTTAGCTCACTTTCCAAAATCCCAATACACCCAAATTCTCAGAACACTAATAAAAAAGAGTTTATAAATTCAAGCTCAAAACTCTCTCTCACAAGTGGAATGCACTCGATGGAATTGCTTGAATTGAATTTTGGATGCAAAGCTTTCAAATGAGAGCTTCCTTTTTATAGGCAAAATTTGCCATTAAAATATTTTTTTTTCTCTTAGTTTCAAAGCCGTGTCTACTTTCTTCTTTCATTTTTTTTTCTTTCTTTGAAAACTTTGATTACTGACCATCTAGATGGGTAGACCATCTAGATGGCCACCTTTTGACAGTCCAGCAGAGACTTTCTTATTTTGTTGGTCAAGAGATTTCATTGGCTCGTGAGATTAACTTTGGTCTAATTGGTGGGCTAAGTAGACAATGAATAGAAATTGTCAAGACATGAAGCCCTCAAACTACTAACAGTAATAGTGTTTATTCATTTGTATGCATATTGGTTCCTGTTATTCCCATCTTGATCCCCCCATGTTTGTGTTGCTTTAACACAGAAAAGCAGTCATATACTCTAAAGTAAGATTCCTATAAAAGTGAAGGATCCAGAAAATTTTACAATAACCTGTTCTATAGGAACTGGATACACTGGCAAAACACTTTGTGACTTGAGAGCTAGTATTAATCTGATGCCATTGTCTACTGCTTTTGTTCAAAAGTTCAGCCACGAAACGAAAACGTTATTGAACTTGCTTGAAAGAAAAAATTAGGAATTTTATAATTATAAATAGAGGAATCCCTCACTATGTGCATATGCGAACTACAACATCCCGAGAATATATTGAAAGGTAAAATGGGTAGGATCACATACTACACTAACTTAACAAGCTTTTCAAGTGCAACCAAGTATAACTCCAAATACTGTAAGAAACAATAAAGGAAAGAATTCTTAAAAACCAAATTAATGCAGACACTTTGTAAATACTGTCACCATCCCATGCAAGAAGTTCATGTGTGTCTTATACTTAACTCAAATTCAGTCCAATTGAGGTTAAAGCTTAAACCAGTCGCAAAACAGCAGATCCGATGGGTGAGCTGCGAGCTGCGTCGATGACAATGGTTGTGGCTGCATTGGTGACTATGGGCTGCCTCTATGTCTACCGTGCCGTCTTCGATCATTAGTGCTGTCAGCTACCACTTTTCTTTTGCATTGTGTGTGTGAAAAGAAGAAGAGATCTGTTCGTAGTCGTGTGTGCTGTGCGTGTTTCAATTTGATTGTTTTTTGTTATATTTTGAATGGCTAATTACAAGAACTAACTCAACACTTCAACATTTAATTAATCAAGATCGAATTGAAACAAGATGAATAAAGATCGGAGTAAAGAGCAGAAAAACAGAAGAAGATTTCAGAGAACTAGATAACATATTTGAAGGAAAAATTCACACTCTTTCACTCATTAAAACTGAGTGCAAAGTCAATCACAAATTAAGAGAAGATTACAAGAATTATGTGTGTAGAAGAATTATTCTAATTGGAGAAGAAATGAGTGAGAAAGAGCTTATATATCAGATGCTACAAGCCAGCTTCACCTGGAAAATTTCCAGAAACCATATAACGAACTTTAACAATCCAGGCCACGTCAGCAGCAATTTACAAATACATCCTTCAACTGAATGCAATCTGCAGAATAACCCACACAACTCTCACTTGATTTCACTTTAGTCCCCGAAATCAGTTAATCACATCTCCACCCCCAGTGGCGGATCTAGAAAAATAATTCATCAATGGCTAAATTAAATAACGGCAAAATGTAAAAACTGAAACTTGAATATATAAACTTTTTTATAACACATTTACAATTGTTTTCTACGGAATTTCATATTCTGAAAATATAGTGCAATAAACTAATTATCAATACTATTAAATACATATTTTTCTACATAAACAATCGAATTATCATTTATCCATTTATCTCCCATCCGATTCCGAAGTTCATTCTTCACAAATTTTATTACTGAAAATGTTCTCTCTATTGTGGCCATAGAAACTAGAAGAATTGGCTATTTGATAATTTGACAGGGATTATTTAAAAATTTATTAATTTTTTTAAACAAAAAGGGGTAATTCTTTTTTTTTTTCAATGGGGGCTTGAGCCCTCGTTGGTCCTACACTGCATCCCCTCTGTCCACACTTTTTTTTTAAAAAAAGTTCTGGTGAAATGATGCCATTTCATATTGTTAAACGATGTCGTTTCACGGATCTAGAAAACGACATGTCCTTTTTATTGTTCTACATAGGATGACATATTGTTTTATATGGGACGACATATAGTTTTATATAGAACAACATGTCATTCTTTATAGGAGTTTCTTTAATCTTAAAAGATCAGATTATCCTTATGATGTCAGCACTTACAAACGGCAACTAATTAACGGATTAGTGGTTGACAAATAATTTTTGTCAACTTAAAGTGGACGATTGATACACCGTTAAAGTGTTATAATATTTTTAATAATATAATAAATTTAAGACATATGAATGATAATTTCAAAAAAAGAAAAAAAGACACTTCATTGATCTACTGTGATCCTACTGAACTCTTAAAGAGAAGAAAAAGCAGTAGAGATGCCTGGGCTTAACTTCATCAAATGCTGATGTGCAATTAACCCGTGCGGCTATATAATAAATTAACTCTTTTGAATTATCTCCCTCTTAACTTCATCAAATGCTGATGTGCAATTAACCCGTGCGGCTATATAATAAATTAACTCTTTTGAATTATCTCCCTCAATTATATTTGGTACTTCCAACAAATACAATAACAGATAACTTGTAAAATCGAGCAATACGAAAGCCCTTTAGAGCCAAAATCTTCAGTTCCCCTTATTTGGACATTGGACCTTCTTCACTTTGAGGGGTTTTTCGCAACAAGTCCACAACGTGACGCCCACTAGATCACCCGTATACTGTAAAATTTTAAATAAATAAATAAATAAAATGAAGTGTGAATCCAACGATCAAGTGACGTCTCCAAATTAACGTGAGAAAATTATAGAGCAACAAGCATCGGAATCTCAGTAAGAGTGGGTCGCAATGTTATTAACAAAACAAAACAAAAACGAAACAAAACACTCTCTCTGTCAATTGTCTCTCTGATCGCAATTAATTTTCTATTTTAATTATTATAATCACCAGATCAAATCGAAAGGAACCATAATATTTATTCACCGATTTAAGAAACAATCTTGTTCCCTTTTATTAAGCCTAGATCAAAATTCACAAATGGCTTATCGAAAAGCTCGAGAGCGCGACATGCTGGACTCCGTCTACTCGATGCTAGCGCTCGTCTTTATACTGGTCGCTTGCGTCGAGCTCTGTGACGCCGCCACCGTTGTCGACGTCTACCGTCTCATTCAATAGGACATCTCCGGCGTCCCGTTTGGATGACTGTTTGCTTATATGTTTCTTTTGCATTCCGACATTCTTAACTTGAAGTTGTCGTGTTGTGCAAAGATAGTATCAAATAATATTAGCAACTGTTGTCCTATAACTGACTGTCGCATGTAAACATAGTATCGAATCTATATTACTGACTGTTGTACGAAATCTATCATATTTGGAATGTTCTCTCTGGATGGTTTTTGGATTGGAATCGAGAAAATAACATAATATTTATAGCAGCACTTCCCAGTTTCATATTTTTCATTAACTTTTTTCGCTTCTGTGTTGATTTTAATAGGTGCTCAGCTTGATGGTGGAATGTCCTCTTTCATAGTTTTTATCGTTTAACAGTTCCCGATTTAGCTAGTCTCCATCACATCCTTTCTTAATTTAAGAGTTTGAATTGAATTGTCCTCTTTATAGTTTTTATCGTTTCATCAAATCTGGAATATGTTCAAATTATTACGACAAGATCATGAAGCATATCGTATGGGGCATTAACTTTATGATACTGGTCAAGCGGCGATGTAGCATTTAAGATGCCTTGATTTGGCTAGGGGGGAGAAAAGAACAGGCAAGACTTGAGAAGGGCAATAGCGAAAGCAATAAAAGACGAGAGAAAACATAGGGAGAGGAAAAGTAGTGGAGACTCGATATATTAATTTTCGTATGATCTAATTAAATAGCGAATTATCCATTTTCTTTTTCATGTTTCCTCAAGGAAAGGGTATATATATAAGATGGGTGCAAGCTAGTTTCGTTGGTAAAGTCTTTTTTTTTTTTTTTGTAAAAAGAAAATAGGTTTGAGATTTGAACTCTGACGACGTAAGTGAGCAGAAATTTGAATTGTTTATAGACTATAATTAAAAACAAAAGTGTATATAATAACAAAAATGCTACTTTGTTCAGAAAAAAAATACTGCTCGAAATTCTTTTGGCAAGCCAAATATGGGCAAAGCCAAAATGACATGTTTTCGTACCTTGCTTGCAAGAAAAAAATTTCGGTAATATTTTCCAAGCAAAGTATCATTGTTGACAGAAAAAGATGAGACAAGTTTCTAAGGTTTGTTCAAATAGTTATATAGGCTGCATTAGTTTTAAAATAGTCACACAAATTACTTCTTTTTCTACTACTATAGTCAAAACTTTCCTAATAAACATAATTCCAATAGTACTATGTATGTGATAACTAATAAAACATATTTTTTGTAATTTATTTTGATAATTAAACAAAATTATTTCATTATTATTTATTTATCCAAAATATTTACTGCATGCATGCTTGAGTACCCGAAATATACGTCAATTTATTCACGCTAGCTACTATGTGAGGTTGCTCGTAGGACATGTAAATATGCTTGTGAAGACAACTTTACATTTTCTATTCAAACACATTTTCAAATTAATTTTTTATTCTTACAATTTCTAATCACTTCATCTTCTTCTACACAGTACTATGACTCTGTCATTAACAATTCCATTCTTGTTCTCTTATCTAAAACACTTTGAACGCCCAAAAGGCTACAAGCACGACAAGCCCGGTGGCAAGACAAACATTATTCAATACCCTTTCTGCCCTTTCCTTTTTCTCTTTTCTATCAATTTTCCTCATCAAAAACTCCTCATATCTCTCTTTCACTTCCTCTCTCCTCCCATTCTTTCTCTCCCCACTCTCCATAACCCCTTGCAAAATTACCAAACCATCCTTCCCACTCAAATTCCTCCCCTCCATGTCCTTCATTTGCATGTTCACTTCTTTCACGCATAACATTTCGTCTCCTTTCTTTTCCCTTCCTCCAAGTGTCACCATAACCTCACACTCCACGCACTCCCTCGCCGTAAACAATCCCCACCGTTGATTACCACCTGCGGCGATCACCACCGCATACTTCACGTGCAAGTCACTTGTCAACCAGTCCGGTCGCACCGAAACCGGCCACCGGCTGGATAAGTTCACCGCCCGGTTTCTGCTAGAGTCGATTATTATCCAACTCAATGTCAAGTTCTTTTCAAGCTCTTCAAACAGAATATTTGCTTCACTCACAAAGGGTATCTTCGTCGGAACGGAATCTTTCGCGTCGACCAGGTCAATCCTGAAAGGTGGGAACTGAAACCAGCCGGTTACTGTTTCATTCTCTGTAACCCCAGAGAAGACGGGATCGTTTCTGTAGTAAAGATCAACGGCCGAGATTATCTGTTCGGTGACGAGTAAAGAATCATCATCATGAATGCGTTTTGAGGGTTGTTTTTGGCAATTAATAACAGGGAATGAGTGAGAGAAAAAAGACCGGTGACCACCTCCGGGGTAGGAGGAGACGAGGGTTCGCACACGTGGGTCGTTACAGGAAGGCCACGTGGCAGAGCAGATATGTTGCCAGAGTTTTTCTTGTGTGCATAGAGAGCGTAGATGAGATGAAGTGCAAGCTGCGGCGGCAAGAGTTTGGCCGTCGAGTCCGGTTAAGATATGAGTCTCGATGATGTCGGGAAGCAAGTCTGTGATGCCTTGATGGCTTGTAAATTTTGTGGGACAAGAAGAAGAAGCCATTGCTTGTTAATTTTTTTTTTTAATTTTTTACCTCAAAATGGAGTTTGAATGTTGGGTTCATTTATAAGCGAAAGAGTTAGGCCTAATTGGACTAATAAAATGTTGAAACAAATATGACAAAAGGTGGATTAGTTTTAGAATATATTATTCTTTGGTTAATCCAATCATAGGATAAGTTGATTCGCTTTAATGTAATGAGCAAGATTTATGAATTAAATTCTAAAAGTCAAGGTTGGTGGGCTATAGACAAATGCATAAAAGATAGAAAAAGGGAATTTTGCAGGCAGTGGATGAAAAAGAACAAGGACCTACATTCATAAACATTTCATTAAGAAAGGAATAACAGTCGACGTTTTTTTTTTTTTTTTTCCCTCTCAATCTTTTAGATTTTTTTTTTAAAAAAATTAATTTATGAGTCTTGAGGCATGTGGTTAAGTGTTTTTTAAGTAGTTTAATTTAATTAATCACTTGAGTTCAAATTCTGAAGAAAGTAGAGGATTGAAAATTGATTTAAAATTTTTCCTATTCTCTACCTTTTAAAAGATGAATATATATATATATATATAAAATAGTTTATAACAAAATTTGTGTTATTTTTTATATTTTTTCCTATAGTAAGATAAGAGGATTCTTAAAAGCCTAAAAAGTCATGAATCTATAGACTTTGTAACTCCCCCAATCTTTTTTCTTCTTCTTTTAAAAATATCTGTTAGTGATCTACTTGTTTTGTCAATAAATAATAAAATGAAAGCTTATCAGAAAAAAAAATTCATTTGTATAAAACCTTTTTTTAAATTAAAGAAAAGTACTTTCAATTTTGTTTTTTGTTTTTGGAAGTCTAATGAAGTCGTCGCGATTGATTGTGACTACCTGCAACACATCATAACGTGTGAGTTGTGACCAAGACCTTATTTATTAATTATTATATAATTAAATAATACATTATTTTGTTATATTTTTAATATATTAATAATTATTATGTAAAAATAAAAGAAAATGAAAATTAATAATATATTAAATTAAAAAATTATATTTATTTATTACTTTTTTTAAAAAAAAAAAACAAGAGCAAAACACTAATGCGGCAACAGTCGCATTAGCTAAACCCAACTCCGCATTAGTATACCCCCTTTAACCCATTACAACTTTTTTACAAACACAACCTTGGTATTAAGTTAATGTGACCTGTATTTTAATACCCTGTAATCCTATGAATCAAACTCACCCAAAGTGATGAACTGAGACCAGCAAAGCCAAACCAAATAATTTCAACGACATAGTTGGGATGATAAAACAAGAATGTTCTACATACAGTCATGGTTCTGGCTTGTTGACAATCATTCAAGCAAATTTACTTCCAAGAAACCGTGTAACACGAGGGCGACTCCCACATTGATGATACAGGTACAATTGAGGTCTTGGCCACTGTGAAATTGCAGCACATAGCAGCAATGGCAAGCATTAAATTGCAACCCAGGCTAGCATTCCATTAAAGACTAGAGATGGCTGGACTCGAAAAGCAAAATGGAATGTTAAGCATCAGAAACCTTCTTAAAAGAAAAGCAAGTTTCACCGTCAAAACTTATGGAGTGCACCCGAGAGTTAAGCTTCTCAAAGAATAATAATCAAACTCAATAAGAGACGAAGGGTAGCTCAACTGAAAGAGTTTCAAATAATTCACGCAGCTCCGTCACGGTATAATCAATCACTCATCACCCCAAGTTGACGGTCCACCCAATCCAACTTCAGGTTCCTGAGACAATTGAAATGTCAGACCCATACCCCTGTTTTTAGATTTCTTCTTCTTAGCAGAAGTGGTAACTAAGCCATCAACTGAGTTGAATTTAGAAGCTTCATTAACCATATTGTCACCATCAAACTCAGGATTTCCTGCAATATTGGCAGAGAAGAGCTCCGCGAAAGCGGCTTCTCCATTGTCAATAATGTCAATTTCTCCTTGTTTCTCCTTTGACTGTTTCTTCTGTTTCTTTTTAAATCTGTTATCATCATCGTCAACTTGAATGTCTTTGTTTGCGAGATTTTCACTGGTTTTCTTTCTCTTCCGCTTCAGATCTTTCTCCATATCAACATCTCTAGAACTATTTAGATCGCCATCTTTGTTTCGACCAGGCACAATGCCTCCAGAGTTCTTTGCATCATTAATAGCATCAAGCTCCCCTTCTTTCTCTTTTGACTTCTTTTTCAATTTCTTCCCTGCTGCAGAATCACTTTTGCTCCACTGAATTTCTTTATTTAAGGGTTTGTCATTTGTTTCTCTAGTGCCATCTCTTTTCTTTTCCATATGAACTTTCATCGTGTCATCACCATTATTTGAGGAATCATTAACTTTATCAACTATATTGTCCTTTTCATTTTTGGTGATTCTATCTATTGGTCTAGCATTGAATATACGCAAGTTTGGCAATAGATTTTTGACCTGCAACAATATTGAACATAGATTAATCCAGCTAGGAGCAGACTTCTTGAAAGATGATTAACATGATAAAATGATTGCGATATTACCTTCTTTGCCAATTTATCATATTCAGCTACAGGGTTTCCTTGTAGATTGAGGTTATTCAGACTGACTAATGACTTTAGCACCTGCTATTCAAGCATGTTACCATTATGCATGGTGATGAAGTATATAGAAAAAACTTGATGAAAACAAATATTTCAATGCCTCACCTTCAATTCTGACCATCTCGTGATCAAGTTCTTTCCTAAGTCAAAATTTTGAAGCTTCTTATTAAAAGCCAACTCGGCCGGAAGAGTCTAGGTAATTCAGAGAGTGAGACAGAGAAAGACAACATAAGAAATGAACAAAATATCAATCGTGATATTAACAAACAAAAAAAAATAATGAATTTGAGGATAGCCTGCTATCATAAAATGACCACTGGGTACATGATTTACCTTGATGTCATTGTCAGCAAGTCGGAGTTCTTTCAATTCTGTGCAAGACTTGAGCGAAGAACCAATAATCTGGACTTGGCAGTTTGAGAGAGAGAGCTGGAGCCAATCTTGATTAACAGCCTTAGCAACAGTCTTTCAAAATAACAGCTAACGGCAATTAATGACCAAAGCATTGCTTACCTTTGTAATAGCTTTCATATTGAGCAGAGAATCGCCAATTTTGCAAATTGGATTTCGAGAAAGAACTGCATGAGAAACAAACATTTATCCCAAGAATCAACTTGAATTCCAATATTGCTTTGATCTTAACACAGTATCATCAATCACGAACATGCAAAATCAAAAAGAATTGCACACAAGTTTGCTATCTCCTCAAAATCAAACAGGTTTGCTCTCTACTCAAAAGTCTTTCGACCATGCCTTAACCAACCACTCCTTTAAACCAAATCCTAGAACAAGTAAAATTTATAGAGTTAAAAATTATTGACTCTAAGAAAAATGTAATTGTTACTACTCTAAGAATTACAGCTCTTATTCCTCTCCCATTCTCACCAAAGTTCTATATAGACAACACCACTTGAACAAACATAGGCTAGAGCATGTAATGTCAATCTACTAACAAACATCAGCCAAGGAACAGATTTTATCAAACACAATGAAGTGTGAACATGAAGAAATACGAATCTGTACCAAGAGTGTTCAATTCCTTCATCTGATCAAGTTTGCATATCGAAACAATCTCATTGTCTGCACAACACCCCCCCCCCCCCCCCAACACACACAAAAAAAAGGTTAAAAAGGAACTGATTTCCATATTTTATATCACCAACTTACAAAAAGGGTGCTGCAATTAGGGTCTAAATCTCACCATTCAGAATTAAAGCACGTAAGCTCACGACAGACATCACCTCATCCATCGATCTAAGCTTATTTTTCCCCGCATTCAACACCTGAATTTCAAAGACAGAACAAGGTGAATTTAAATAATCCAATTAGCTCATCATTTCCAAACCTAAACTACTTCAAACAACTAGTTTAGATCGAGCAAGTGTCCCAATGGACAATAATAACAAACGGATAAAAGATTTCAACCAAATCGCCAGAAACAATAAGCATTGAAACCTTCTCATGGGAAAACAAGAATCTCTCACAAGCAAACATTTAAAAGTGTAAAAAATGTAAAATATCACGAACAAAGCAAGGGAATGACACTTACAGTGAGCTTAGAGAGTCCTTCGATTCCTTTTAAGCTTTGCAATTTGTTTTGCACAACTGATAGCCACTTCAAATTCACGCAATGCCTCAACCCCTTCAAATAAAATTAAAAAAAAATGAAATTTCATGCCAAGAAATGATAAAGGCGTAAATTTGTTACTGGGGTGTTGGGGAAATGAATGAATGGTAGGCACCTCAAGAGAAGTGAGGTTGTTGGAGCTAAGGTCGAGTCTCTCCAAGTTGTTGAAATCGGTCAAGCAAGAGACGCCAGAGAGAGCTTTGTGAGTGAGAGTCAGAGATTTTATGGAATTGGGATCGCCAGTCTTGTTGTCCTTCAAAATTTGCTCGGTGCTCAGTCGTGTCATGATTTGGCTTCTTCGGTTGAGTCCTTGAGAATTAGCAAAACCCTAGCTTTCAATGTCTTTGCTTCCAGAGTTTATCTCTAAACTCTCAGGCAGGTTTTGTACCGTACTCGTTTGAGTCAACCGACACGTCGTTTCAATGTAATTCTTTTTTCAAACCTAAAGGAGCTCATATTAGTGAAATTTGTGATCCAATTGTTAGGTCAATTCACAAAAATAGCTCAACTTTTCCCTCTCTCTCTCTCTCTCTTTTCCCTGAGCCGGATCACAAAACCCAAAAATATGTTTTTATATATTTTTCCTTTAATTAGGTTTGAATGGAAAGAAGAAACCTCCCCGTTAAATATCAAACTCTTAACCCTTTTATTACTAATTGAATTTGAGTCATTTTGAGCACAAAAGGGATTCACAATCAGTCAATCTCTACCTAAAATCATCTATGTTATATTAATTGTTTATAGTTCAAATACTCTATCACACACAGTCACTCAGTCATAAATAATCTAATTTTTCCATCTCTTTATCACTGGCACCAAATACCATTTTCTTCACTCATTCAAGAAAATGTTTAGGTGAATTAACCTAACAAGTTGTGCTATTCAAGAAAGAGAGAGAGACAGAGAAAAAAAAAGTCTGCCTAAAATCAACTATTAGGTGTGTTTGGAATATTGTGAGATTTTAATTTTTTTTCTAAAATACAAATTTAATTTAGAGAAAATGTTTGTAAATTATCTAAAGCAGTTCTTCATTAATAATGTCAGATGGACTAATGAATGGATAACTCTTATTTTTTACCCTCTAAAACGAAGAAATATAAATTTTATGTAGAGATTGGACTGTGAAATCAATAGCCCTCTCGTTGAGTCCTTTTGCTTAAATTCATTTAATCTCGACACCTGCTTAGGTGATCTAAATGTTGAAACATTGTGAAAAACTAGTGTAGTTTCGGAGGGCTCCAATGTCCAATTCTTTCCTTTTATTGAAATGATCGAGTGACATTGCATCCTCGACCTCAAGTACATAATACAACAAACATACAGGCACGGAAAGATCTAGTAACATCTTCCTACAAAGCAGCCAAATTTATCCATAAAACCATCCAAAAAATGACAGTACTTGTACCTCCATCTTCTGCTGACAAGTAGAGAACCTATGAAACCCCAAAAACCCACTACAAATCCAAGTGCCAAGCTTAGATACAACAACCAGTCCACTTCGTCTTCATCTTCGTTTCCATTTCCATTTGGATCTTCAGGTACAAGAGGATTATTCCCAGTACAATTAGGAAGTGGAGCTCCGCATAGATTGTTGCCGGCAAAACAGGATGAATCGAAGCTTTGCAATTGAGTGCTTGAAGGAATTTTCCCAGTCAAGTGATTGTTGGACAAGTTCAGGTGATTTAAAAATGACAAACTTGACATACTTTGGGGAATTTCACCAGAAAGTTGGTTCGCTGAGAAATCGAGGGACTCAATTGATTTCATATTACCAATTTTCTTAGGAATTTTGCTGGTGAAAAAATTGTGGGACAAATTCAGTGATTGCAGTCCTTTAAGATTTGTCAGTTCCATAGGTATTTCTCCCGAGAAATTATTCTTCGAAATGTCTATGCTTCTTACCAAATTCAGAATGGAGTCATATTCAACCATAAACCCCTTCGTCACAACTGATGCATCCAGCGCAGCTTCAGTCCCATCCATCATTGTAACGTAAGATATGGCATTCTGTAGATTAGATGAGTCCGTCGTCGCCATAGCAGTGAAGTTACTGATGCATCTGGGTATGGTTCCCGAGAGATTGTTGTTTGCAACATCCAAAATTTGTAAGGAAGTTAGACGACAAAGTTGAATTGGCAAATAGCCGTGAAACTTGTTTGATCGAAGAAGTAGTATCGACAATCCAGAAAATCTCTCCCCCATCCATGTTGGGATGTTCCCGACAAACTCATTTTCATCCATGTCAAGATATACCAAACCTGAACAATTTTGAAATGACGCAGGAATGACTCCAGACAATCTATTATTGCGCAGGTTCAATGACCAAAGAACACTTAAAGTTCCAATTGAAGCCGGAAGACTACCAGTAAGGTTATTGTTACCTAAATTCAGCACAGCCAAGCCAGGCCAATTCATCCAACAATCAGGTATATCCCCAGAAAAGTAATTTTTCGAGAGTTGGAGATAAGAAATGCTCTTTAACCCATTACATATTAAATGAAAAATGGACCCCGAAAAACCATTATTAGAAAAATCAAGTATGCCAGATGAGAGAGGTAGAAGAGTGAAAGAATTATAAAGGAGTTGTTTGTTTCTAGAGAAAATTGTTGAGCTGGATTTTATGAATCAATTATTTTTCTGGGATTTTATTTCGTTAAAAAACAGAGTATTACAAGTGGAGTATTTATACTCATTAACCTTGATTACA
This sequence comes from Citrus glauca, assembly GCA_029633175.1. Lineage (NCBI taxonomy): Eukaryota > Viridiplantae > Streptophyta > Magnoliopsida > Sapindales > Rutaceae > Citrus > Citrus glauca. Next base: position 30,539,077 of record JAQOOD010000008.1, read on the forward strand.
ATCTGTGTAACTAATTAACAAGTAATTAATCTAACTCTCGTTGCAATACTCTCTGTATTTCTAACAATATGAAACTAACTTGCTGAGCTGGCATCTAAGCTGATAACAGTCCTGCTACTATCCTCTGCATCACACTTCAGCATAACCTTTTCCTTCCTCTACTTTCCATTACTTCTTTCTCCATAGTGAGCTCTCTTCACAGCCCCCCTCAAACTCAGCGGACACAAATGAACGTTGAGTTTGGACCTGAAGTAGTTAAAGTTTACAAATGATAAAGGCTTGGTCATTATATCAGCAACCTGTTCTTCACTTGGAACATACTGAATTCTCAACTCTCCTGCAACTACTTTATTACGAATGAAGTGCATATCTATTTCAATATGCTTGGTTCTTGAATGGTACACTGGATTTCTTGCAAGCTCAGTGGCACTAACATTATCACACCAAATTGTTGGTTTGTCTGTGCAATTAATCCCCAGTTCAGTAAACAATGATTGCAGCCATGTAAGTTCAGCACTTGCTGCTGCCAATGCTCTATACTCGCTCTCAGCACTGGATCTTGTTACCACAGATTGCTTCTTTGAAGACCATGAAATCAAATTATTTCCCAAGTATATGCAATAAGCACCAATCGATCTCCTGTCATCCAAGTCACATGCCCAGTCTGCATCTGTAAAACCAGTGAGCTGCATGCTTCCTCCTCTTGTAAACTTCAAGCCATAGTCTTGAGTAGATTGCAGATATCTCAACACTCGTTTACAAGCCATTAAATGTTGAAGAGTAGGAGCAGATACATACTGACTAAGCTTATTGACAGCAAATGCAATTTCTGGCCTGGTTAATATTAGATATTGCATTCCCCCAACTATGCTCCTATAGTGTGAAGGATCCTCAAGATAACACCCAAGTTCTCCTTGTACAATCTTCTGTAGCTTAGTTCCAGTACTCATAGGAGTATCAATTCCTTTGCAATGTAACATTTCAACCTTGGACAACAGGTCTCTCACATACTTCCTTTGTGACCAATAAATGCAATCTACATCATACAGCACCTCAACTCCAAGAAAGTATGATAAAATGCCAAGGTCCTTCAGTGCAAAAGTTGTATTAAACTGATCTATAAAATTTTCCAACTCAACAGTATTTGGTCCTGTAATCAGAATGTCATCCACATATATGAGTACTAGAATCAATGAATTTGAACTTCTTCTGATAAACAAAGAAGAGTCTGAGCTAGTGTTAGTAAAACCCCACTGCAGTAGACAATGTTTCAGCTTGTCATACCAGGCTCTTGGAGCCTGTTTGAGTCCATACAAACTCTTGTTTAGCTTACACACATAACTGGGTTTCTAATTATCAACAAATCCTTCAGGTTGACACATAAACACCTCTTCTGTTAGCTCTCCATTAAGGAAGGCATTATTTACATCCACTTGTCTTACTATCCACTGATTCATTACTGCTAGACTCAGTACTACTCTGACAGTTGCTGGTTTAATCACAGGGCTGAAAGTCTCAAAATAGTTTACACCAGCTATTTGTTTAAAGCCTTTAGCAACCAATCGTGCCTTGTATTTAGCAACACTTCCATCAGTATTGTACTTGATTCTGTAAATCCATTTATTCTCAACAACTTGTTGATTAGCTTGTCTTGGAACCAATATCCATGTATTATTACTGATTAAGGCATCATATTCCTCCTTCATGGCTTGTAACCATTTTGAATCATTTAATGCCTCATGGACAGTATCTGGTTCTTTGTGAACAAGATCAGCAATATAGACTTTTGGTTTGAAGATACCTACTTTACTCCTAGTTATCATCTGGTGAGTGTTTGATGGTGTATGAGAATGTGTGATGAGGTTATCAGATTGTGGTTGAGAGGAGTTGATTGTATGAGGTAAGGATGAATTAGGTACAGGTTCATGAGATAAGAATGGATAATTGAGAATAGGTGAGGAGTTACTGATTGTACCTTGTTGTGATTCTGGAGTGACTGCTTGCTGTGTAGGATGAACTGAAGTGCTTGTATCAATGCTTTCTGAACTTACTGAGATTGGATTATTAGTGCTGTCATTGAGAGCAATTGATATGATAGGTAAAGTGGAGAGATGATGGACTTGTTGTGGTGTAATAGAAAATGAAGATTGAGAATCAGAGGCTGAATGTTTGAGAAAAGCAGAATCTGTAATATATGGAAATGTGAGCTCATCAAACACAACATGTCTGGCAATATAGATTTTGCCTGAAGCATTCAAACACTTATATCCCTTATGTGATGGACTATAGCCAATGAATACACACTTGCTAGAATGATAGGCAAATTTATGTTTATTATAGTCTCTCAAATAAGGGTAGCATGTGCAGCCAAAGCATCTGAGCATGCTATAATCAGGTTTATGCTTGAAAATCTTTTCATATGGGGTTAAATGGTTGAGAACAGGTGATGGCAATCTGTTGATAAGGTAAACTGCTGTATGGAAAGCATCCCACCAGAATTGGAAAGGTAAATGAGCTTGAGCAAGAAGAGTTAATCCTGATTCTACTATATGTCTGTGTTTCCTCTCAACCAGCCCATTTTGATGATGTGTGTAAGGACATGAATGCCTAAAGATAATGCCAGATTGGTTTAGAAATTCTGCAAAAGGCCTATACTCTCCTCCCCAATCAGATTGCAAAGTTTTAATGGTGGTGGTAAACTGATTTTCCACTTGTAATTTGAAGAGTTTGAAAACTTCTAAGGCATCTGACTTGTATTTCAAAGGGTATATCCAGGTATATCTACTGAAGTCATCCACAAAGCTTATATAGTATTGATAACCATCTCTAGATAAATTGGGTGAAGGTCCCCACAGGTCTGTATGTATGAGCTCAAGAATTTGGGTAGTTTTGGTTTCTGTACAGGGAAAATGAAGTCTATGAACCTTGCCCATTTGACATGCTTCACATGTTGTTTGATGCAATTGATGAATATGATCTTTGGGAATTGAAATTGATTTGTCAGTTTTGAGCATATGCAACATTATTTGAGTACTAGGATGACCAAATCTTCTATGAAAAAGTAAAGCTTTATTGATTGACTTAGTAGAATGAAATACACCAGTCTGATAACAAGATTTAGCATTTGCAACTTTACTGGCAGTATCAGTATGGACAGTAGAATCAACTCGATAAAATGACAACATTGAAAGAGGTTTATTTGAAGACATATAGGAAATGAAAGCAGAAGATGGCTGAGATTTTGAATGTGATGAATTTATTAACAGCCTGTATAATCCTCTCTCAGCAAGGCCTTGCATCAATACTTGCCCCTTCAGAGTATCCTTCACAACACAGATATTTCCAAGAAATTCAACAGACAAGTTATTATCAGTAGTGAGTTTAGATATGCTCAAGAGATTTTTAGTAATTGCAGGAACAAGCAATATATCTTTTAAGGCTATAGGTGTGTGTCTGTGTTTGGCATTTGAACTTTTAAAAGTGAGAAATGCATCACCAATATGAGTTATAGTCAGACTTTGTCCATTGCCAATAATGAGCTGATCTGTTCCACTGAATTGCTCCCTGATGTGCATATTTTCCATGCTGTTTGTCAAGTGATGTGTTGCCCCACTGTCTAGATACCAACCCTCATCAGCTGGTCCTTCATAATTGGCAACATAGGCAGCTCCAGGAGTAGAGAATAAGTTTAATGATTGATTCATTGAATTCAGATCAGGCATCTGCATCTGGTGACTAGAGTAGTCTGGATAATATTGTGTTTCAAAAGGTCCAGCACCAAAAGATCCAGCAGCATTCTGATATGATTCAAAGTTTGCTAGATATGCTGCCCTTTGACCTCTTCCCCTTCCAAAGTTCCTAGATGGAGGTACATAATTCTCAAACCTATACCAGCAAGCATCTGCAGTGTGTCCAGACTTATGACAGATTTGACATATTGTCATATTTTCTCCAGAACCATTTTCAACACTAGTGTTAGTATTAGGAAAATTTCTAATATAAGATGTTGGTCTATAAGACTGTACATTCATTGGTTGTCCTCTACCAGAATTATAAGCACCAGAACCATTACCATTGCCACCAAAACCCCTTGGATTTCCATTGAACATCATTCCTCTCCCTGTACCAAAATTTCTATTTCCAGCATTGAAATGTCCTTGATAACCATTATAACCTCCTCTTCGATTATATCCCTTAGTTTGAGGATAATGCATATTCATCACTCCATAGTTGGCATTAAACACACTCTTAGCATTTTGACTTTGTTCCATTCTAGCTTCATGAGTTAATAGTAGAGCATATGCATCATCATATGACATTTTATTCGCAGTGATTATGGATGCAAGATCTAAGTAACCAGGTCCTAATCCATTTAGGATTTGTATCAGTAAATCTTTTTCAGAGATAGGACTTCCAGCACATGCAAGCTTATCAGCAAGTGCTTTAACCTTCAAACAATATTCCTCAATAGTCATATTTTCTTTCCTAAGAATATTTAATTCATAACAAAGTTGCATGAGCTTAGCTTCAGATTGAACTCCAAATTGTTTCTCAATGCACTTCCAAGCTTCATATGAACTTTCACAATTAAGAATGGAGCTGAGTATACCTTCGCTGATTGATGATAAGATCCAGCCAAGAAGAGTTTGATCTTGTGCTCTCCAATGGACGAAGGCTGGATTTTCCATTTTCTGTATAGCTCCATCAACTTCTGTGTGAATGATGAATCGATCTGGTATCACTTGATTTTCAAAAATCAAATGCTCAAGTCGGTTTCCTCTTATTGAAGTAAGAACTTGTTTACGCCACAGCATGAAATTCGATCTATCAAGTTTGACTGGAGTACTGAAAGAAAATGAAATCTGAGTTGATTGATTTGTAGTTGTGTTGCTGGAACTAGCCATGATTGGCTCTGATACCATGAAAGAATTATAAATGAGTTGTTTGTTTCTAGAGAAAATTGTTGAGCTGGATTTTATGAATCAATTATTTTTCTGGGATTTTATTTCGTTAAAAAACAGAGTATTACAAGTGGAGTATTTATACTCATTAACCTTGATTACAATCTGTGTAACTAATTAACAAGTAATTAATCTAACTCTCGTTGCAATACTCTCTGTATTTCTAACAATATGAAACTAACTTGCTGAGCTGGCATCTAAGCTGATAACAGTCCTGCTACTATCCTCTGCATCACACTTCAGCATAACCTTTTCCTTCCTCTGCTTTCCATTACTTCTTTCTCCATAGTGAGCTCTCTTCACAAAGAGGCAATGGACGGTTATCAAAATCTAAATTTGGAATCTCACCGTAGATTTGGTTGCTAGAGAGATTCAAATACTTATATTGGGAAATCGAATTCCAAAACCAACGAGGAATAGTATCAGAAATTCTTGTGTTGGATATGTCCAAATCAGACAAATGCTTTTGTGAATGAAGCCACGATGGAAAATGAGGCCCTAAATGACATGACCTCAATAGCAATTCATCGAGTTGAAAAGGAGGAACCCAGTTCGGATTGACTTGCAAGATTAGCGAGTTACCAGATGTAGAAAATGAAGTCAGTTTTGTTAGATTGACAAAATGATTTTCAGAAAGTGTTCCACTCATCCTATTGTCGGACAAATCTAGGTACTCTAAGTGTGAAAATTTTCCCAAAGACAATGGAATAGAACCATTCAACAAGTTGTTGGACAAATCTAGATATTCTAAGTTTAAAATTTGTCCTAGAGACAATGGAATGGAACCATTCAGCCTGTTTTTGGAAAGATCAAGATATGTCAAATATGTAAGTTCTCCTAAAGCAGATGGAAGTGGACCTGAAAGAGAGTTGTTACGTAGTCGAAGTCTGTTCAAACTTTTAAATTGCCCAAGTTGATTTGTCAAGTGACCTGAAAATTGACAACTCCTCAAAACTAGAGACTCTAGTGCATATGCACCACATGCAGAGAAAATATCTAAAACTTGTGATAAGTCTTGACTCAATTTAACAAACGATAGATCGATTGATGTCAACTTACAAAGCCGTACAAACGATGTTGGAATCTTCCCTGCAAGCTCATAATTGAAGGAAAGGTCGAGAGTTTTGAGAGAGGTCAATTTTTCTAGACCGATTGATGAAATCTTACCTTGCAAGCTATTACTTCTAAGAGAAAGGAACTCAAGATCATTAAGCTTAGACAACCAGCCAGGTATTGCAGAATTGAATTCATTATAAGATAAATCAAGATGTCTAAGAAACGTCAAGTTTCCTAGTCCACTGGGGATTTTACCATGAAATTCATTATCGCTAAGATCGAAAAAGACTAAATTACGAAGACCAAAAACCCAACTACTATATTGAAACAAAGAGTTATTAAAATGGTTTCTAGAAAAATTAGCAGAGGATAATGAAGGAAAATGATGGAGTTTACAGTAGGACAACTTCAATACTCTTAAAGAAGGGAGTGAGTTTATCGTGAGTAAATAATCAGAGGATTTACTAAGGTCAACCTGACTGAGATCGAGGTGCTCTAGCAAAGAAAGACCAGATAGCCATGAAAAACTTTCAACTTGTAACTCATGAAAATTCTCACTGAGATCAAGATAGTGAAGATTAGAGAGATTTCCAAGTTGGTGAGGAATCACTCCTGCAAATTCGGCTCCAGAGAGATTCAGGTATAAAAGGTTCTGAAGAGAACCAAGATAATTTGGAATATGAATTCCCTGGAAATCATTACCGCTTAAGTCCAAGTGAATCAAATGCTTTAAGTCAACCAAGGAGGGGTTTATCTTACCAACCAGCTTTGACCCCGTCCCATAATTAGGATCAGGGTTTCCGAGGTTGAGCTGAAGGACATGGCCAGTGAAGTTGTTACAAACAACACCATCCCATGCACAGCAATCTCCATCACCAATATTCCAAGAGGCAAGACGGTTTGAAGGATCATTGAGATCTTGCTTCAACTTTAAAAGCGCTTGTCTCTTACTGTCTATGCAAGCCACGTTAGAGTTGGCAATGCGGAAGCTGATGTTGATCATGGTAACTAAAGTAAACAACTCAAGAAAGAGAAGGGCAACAGAAACACTCATGATGGTTGGTTTCATTGCTGTGGATAGTGATGAATTAATTATGGGGAAAGGAAGTGTGCTTATGATGAGAATGTTATTATATTGCTTGATATTTATAATGTCCTCCGTTTGCCCATATGATACGTTTGCATCAATCGAATTTGGTACGTAATAGTATGCTTGAAAAGGATTTATGATATCAGTCTCACATTTCTGCAAGAAATTTCCGTGCTCGATGCTTTGGATCATCATCAAGTCTTCTAAGTCATCAATTAACTGTTTGCTGTGCCCCCCCCCCCCCCCCCGGGTGGAATTTGAACTTGCATTATTACAGTGGGAGATACAAACAAAGAAACCAAAAAAAAAAAAAAAAAGAGTTTTAGAAAAGGAATTGAATGGTTAAAATGATTTACTTTAAAGTTTAGAGTAATAGGCTAATTATGAAGTTTCAGAGTTTTATGTTGTAATTTTTGTTATAAGCTTCGTCTCAACTGCGATGGTTAGGTTTTGAATCAAATACTTTACAAGGCGTTTCCAAGGCAGAAAACTGTTGAAACCCTGAGTCGAAAAGCAATTGATATAGGTTTTGTAATAGTTGTTTTCATTTCTGTAGGACAATAAATAAACTAGTTTGATTTGTTTTTTCACTTAATCTCTAAATTTATTTCACCGGGTTATCCGGAAAGTGTTTAGCCCGTGTGGTATATTTTTCTCTCCGTTAATTTGGGCCGACAAAAACTAAGGAAATAGGATCAGGATCCGGTGCTCAGCTGAGTTTGTGCTGAGCACCATATCAATGGTCAGAAATTGCTTAAGGCCTATATAAGATAATTGCTAACCATTGATCGGTGCTCAGCACAAACTCAGCTGAGCACTGGATCTGTTTCCAAGAAAATATCATGACCACCTCTTTCTCTTGTCGGCAAGAACTTTCGTGCTCAATGCTTCGGGTCTTTAAATTCTCAATGTCATTGATGGCTCCTCCAGTGGACTTGCTTTTGGCATTTTTAGTCAAGGGGGAAAAAAGGTCTTGGCTATTTTATGGAATTGAATAATCATTAAAATATTTAATTACTAGTATATTATTAATATTTTAGAGGAATTAAAATTTAGTTTTTCATCCCGATAATTCTTCCTAGCGATGGTAGAAAGGCTCGACCCAACAATTGGCCTGGCCAGATTGATCTAACCATAATTTTTATGACTGTAGCCTCAGTTTAAGGAGTTAATGACTGAGTTAGGGCTCAAAGAATCAGACCCAATGTAGGGCCTTATCAAAAAACTTTGACCGATCCTCAAATGAATTTTTAAAATTAAAAAAATAACACTTGAAAGTTAAACATACATACCACTCGTGGTCACAACTCACTCTACTAATATTTGTCCCTATTTCATATTAATTTAATATTTAATATTTGATTTATTTAATTGCTAATTTGGTTAGATTGTCACATGTTATATTGTTGTTAATGCTAAATAAAAAATTAATTTATTTAATTCCTTACAACCAAAATCAACAAAAAATGAAACAATAATCATACAATATAATATATATATATATATAAAGCTGAGACTTGAGGAGGTGATGTGACATCACTATTTTTCATCATCTCATATTCTCTACTGTCTAATAAATTGGTTGAAATTAAAAAATAATTACATTACAAAATATTAAAATAGAAAATAATTATTATATTATAAATGATTACATGTCTTTTCCTCTTTCTTTTTTAAATTCAACAATATGTAATCATTAATAATAATTAATTATAAGTCTTGAAACATTCATTTATTTTATTATGCCAACAATTAAATTTTAGTGGCTTAAAATACATCAATTAATTATATATTAATATATGAAGGAATGTTCCTTCATCTTCCCTCAACAATGCCATTAGAGCCTAATTTTAATGTTATAATCCCTTATTTAATTATTCAATCTTTTGTTTAGTACATTTTGGCTTCTTAAAACTCCATAAACATTAAATATTTAAGATTTGTGGCATCATTATTTCTCATCTTTTTATATTCTCTATTATCTAATATATTGGTTGAGATTAAAAAAAATTGCATTACAAAATATTAAAAATCTATATCTATCTATCTATCTATATATAAAGTTGGGACTAGAGGAGGTGGTGTGACATCACTATTTCTCATCTTCTTGTATTCTCTATTATCTAATAAATTAGTTGATATTAAAAAAATAATTACATTACAAAATATTAAAAATAAAAAAATTATTAGATTATAAAAGATTATATGTCTCTTCCTCTTTCTATTTAAATTCAATAATATATAACAATTAATAATAATTAATTATAACTCTTCAAACATTAATTTATTTTATTACGCCAATAATTAAACTTTAGTGGCTTAAATATATCAATTAATTAATATAGGAAGGAATGTTCATTTATCTTCCCTCAATAACGCCATTAGGGTCTAATTTTAATGCTATAATCTCATATTTAATTATGCAACCTTTTGTTTAGTGCCATTTGGCTTCTTCAAACTCTATAAATATTAAGTAGTAAAGATTTGTAGTATTATTATTTCTCATCTTTTTATATTCTCTATAATATAATATATTGGTTGAGATTAAAAAATAATTACAATACAAAATATTAAAAATAGAAAATAATTAGTAGATTATAAAAGATTACATGTCTCTTCTTCTTTCTATTTCAATTCAACAATATGTAACCATTAATAATAAATTAATTATAGTTTTGAAACATTCATTTATTTTATTAAGCCAACAACTAAACTTTAGTGGTTTAAAATATATTAACTAATTAATATAGGAAGAAAGGTTCTTTCATCTTCCCTCACCTATACCACTAGGACCTAATTTTAATGTCATAATTTCATATTTAATTATGCAACCTTTTATTTAGTGTTTTTTGACTTCTTTAAACTATATAAATATTAAGTATTTAAGATTTATTATGTTTGAGTTTTTTTTTAATTATTTAACCAACATCCTCTTTAAAAATGTTCTTGTATTTTTATTTTTTGACTTATTTAAAATTTTTTGTATTGTGTGCTTCATGGAGTATTCTTTTCCTCATGAGTTAAACAATGATAAAGATAGTTAGATAATAAGGGTTAGACTTTGTAAAATGTGGGAGTCTGTTAATACCAAGAAGAATAGAGAGTTTATTAGTGTGAGCATAATTTTTATTGATGAAAAGATTGTATACACTTAACTATATACATTAATATATATTTTTAAAGTTAACAAAAAAATAATTAACTTTCATAAATAACATTAATTTTATAAGACTGCATCATCTTTAAAAAAAAATTCATATTTTTTATCAGTTTTATCAATTGTAAAGTAATAAAAAAATAATATTAAGTTCTTTTTTTAAAACAGCACGAAGTGCGGTTCTATTTCATAGTATATATATAAAGCTAAGACTTGAGGAGGTGATGTGGTATCACCATTTTTCATTTTTGTATATTCTCTATTATCTAATAAATAGAGAAATTTTCTTTTAAATTTGGCTTTTCATCTTCTCATAATTAATTTGATTGTTATTACACAATAACAATTATGTAAATGTTTTAATGAGGCATATTCTTTATAATGAACATCCAGGGGGAGTGCTATGAATTTGTTAAAATAAATGTAGATGTTCATAACATATATCTCTTAATCTCCCCTCTATCTCCCATTAGCAACATTTAACTTCCCTATAACTCCCACTATCTCATAAGGAATTATAATAAATAATTTTTCATTAATTTCATGGAGTAATTATGTAACTATAAAATGAGAGCTCATCTTTCTGTTTTGTACACACCCAATTGAAATGAATAAAATCACTCTATAATATATTCTCTTATTTTATTCTTTATCTTGCATTACTTCTTTATTTGTATTGCTGGTTAATAGCTTTTTTTGTTTTTCATAAGGCTGCCTCATTTTTAAAAAAATTAATTCATATTTTTTATCAGTTTCATCAAGTGTAAAATAAAAAAAAAGATAATACTAAATTTATTTTTCAAAACCACCTGAAGCGCATTTTTATTTTTTAATTTATATTATATTTAAGAGCTTTCTAGTAGTAGTGGGGTTACATTGTCGTGTTGTTTAAGCAATTCATCTGATGGGAAGACCTTGACTTGGTGTCTTTGCTTTCCTTCACGGAAAATTTTAAGCCAAAAGCCACCTTGACCCCCCCAAAAGGGAAAGCTAGCTAAAATTTGCGGAAATTAATGTTGGAATATTTTATAGTGGCCCGCGTGCCACATTATAAGTTAGTAATAATTTAGGATTTAAATAATAAAATAAATTATGAGCTGAAATTTTAAAAATTAATGGAATTATGGTTTTATTAAAATTAATTCCCTCTCCACTCAATATAAAAAGGATATCACTTTAATGTTCTCTCCATCAGAAAGTAAATCACTATATAGGGGTCAAGAAAGATAAATCAATTTTGTTAATTTTTAATTCCTTACAGTGATATTTCATCAAAAAAAATTCTTATGGATCAGGGTATGTTTTCTCTTAATTATGATGATGTAAAAATCATGATATTTTATAATTTTAAGAATTAAAGTTTATGCAAATTAGGATTTATTAACTTTATGAAAATTATAAAAAATTCCAACAATTAATATCAGCGCAATAATTAGAATTCTTGATTTTCAATTAAAGATTATGATGATGTATATATATTTCCGCTGCAACGGCCGTATGAATTTTTCCTGCGATTTATGAAATTGTGAACCATTGTTCACGTGAATTACTCATGAATCTAATGGGCTTTTATATTTTATTATTTTTATTATTATTGTTATTTTTTGGTCAAGGCTTGACTATATCTCAATTATGCTTGGGCCATGAAATTTTTGTTTTATGAATTTGATATAAGCTTATGAATCTTAAGAACTTGGCCATGATGAATTAATCGGACCAAACTTATGAACTATATGTCTGATATGTTTGAAACTATTTGCATATTATTGGCTTACGTGCAATATTAATGAACTCAAGGAATTTATGTTCCTTTTCTTTAATATATGATTATTATTGTAAGTATTTATATGCATATTATTTTTACAACATTCATCATTATTTGATTTTGATGTCTGTATCATATTTAATTTGTTAGTTACCGAAGTGGTAAGATTAGAAAGTTTTCATAGATGTCAAATCAAGTTCAATTTCAAATACTCATAATTATTGTGATGCTTATGATCGAATGACATGACAATTTTCTTGTATGGGTATATTAAAATTCATAAATTATAAAATATTTAAGAATCGTCTAAAAGTTGATTAATTAATTTTATATTCTATGATTATGATTATAAGTAATTAATTTGCTTGATTAGATATGTTTAGTACATCTAAAGATAGCATAAATATCTAATTAATGTGTACTTGATTACTAATTATGTGAAATTAAAGTTAAGTATTATTTATGTTTATTGTAGTGCATTGTTGTATCCAAAGGTGAACTTCAAAATGCGCTTAAGGTTTATGTGAATTTTATCTAAATATATCTTATGTGTTTAAGTTCAAAGCATTAATGTGTAAGCACTTATATATTTGCAATATTTGTGCATGTTGCTCTTTATTCGCAAGTTTCATTTGTTGTTAAGTTCAATGGCCTTAATTACTCGGATTGGTTTGAGCAGATCCTGTTTCACTTAGGTGTTCTAAATCTTGACTTAGTATTATTAACTGAAAAGCCAGCTGTTATTACTAATGAAAGCAGTGCTGAAAAGAAATCTTTCCATAATGCTTATGCGTATGACAGTTTTTTTTTTTGGGGATAAGATGAGAATGAGATGACAGTTTCTAGGTAGAAACGCTAGCTACTACTAGGAGTGCAAAGCTAGCTAGCTGCTGAGGGATGGCATTTGTTGATTGTGAAGAAAATCACCAATTTGTTTCGAAGGGATATGAAAGCCAAATCGCAATTTTGTTTCCTCTAATCCGTTTCATTCTAGCATCTAGGCATTTTGTTGTATGTTAATTGCTTTGCTGGCTCATCGATCAAGACCATTAATTTATGTGTAGCGTTTCTTATTATTAGTTGGAATCAATATGTAGACAAGAATAGCACAGAGCAAATGTTTCCAGTCGTTTAATTGCAGCCATACATACACAACAACAAGCCAACAACGTCCGAGAAAACTCAACAATAGTAATGAAAATTGTACAAGAAAATCAAGGATCGATTGCTGAAGACAGCAAATCAATTGAAAAGCAATAAGAGAAACGCGTAATTTGATGAAGATAATACATGAGTTACCATTACACCAGACAAATAAAATATATATAAAGCTTGAGCATTAAAAGTGATGCCAGCGTTTTATTAATCTCTCCAACCGTCTCCATATATATATATAGAGGAGCAGGCAAAGTATATTAACTAACTGCGGGATAAGTCAGGGAGTTGTGATACCTGAAAAAAGAAAAACAAAAAATTGATGTCAATGAAGATGAAGGTAATTATATTTCATTTTAACAAAGATCATGATGAAAGAGGAACTGTGTGTGTAAAGATGATGTGTTTATAAATATCGTAGTAGCTTACTCCCACATTTGAAGTGACGAGAGACTCTCCTACCGCAGCCTTCAATGAGGCGAATGACACGGTTGACATTAATGAAAGCGGCCAGCTTGGGGCTGATAGCAGGGCAGACACACTCAATATGGCTAACCCTAATACGTTGGCAACATGCAGGAGATGGAGGCTGCCCATATATGATTGGCTTGCATGCGTTTACCCCCAGCCGCCTTTCTTCGCTGCACTGACTCGGGCTCAATCATCCTCCTCCCCCCCCCCCCCCCCACTCACCCTTATCACTCTGCCATCCATCATCATCATCAACAGCAACACACATGCCACCCGCAACATAACAAATGAAGACCAACAATTGTTCTTCTTCTTCATTGAACCCATGACTTTCTCTGTGTCTATTTATGATCTATCAGGCTGTGTTTTTAACTTTAAACAAACTTATCAACCTTGTTAATCCAATCTATATATTTATATAAAGTTGGAACTACAAAAGGTGACGTGACATCACAATTTCTCATCTTTATATATTTTCTATTATATAATAAATAGAGAAATTTTCTTTCAGATTTGTCTTTTTATCTTCTCATAATTAATTTGACTGTTATTACACAATTAATATGTAATAGTTCATAAAAAACCCCACTATCTTCTCTAATTGAAACTTTCTTAATCATAAATTATACAAGAGGTGATGTTGCATCACCATTTCTTATATTTGTATATTCTCTATTATCTAATAAATAGAGATTTTTTTTTAGATTTGACTTTTCATCTTCTCATAATTAATTTGATTGTTATTACACAATAATAATTATATAAAGATTTTAATGAGGTAAATTCTTTATAATAAACATCTAAGGGGGAGTGTTATGAATTTATTAAAATAAATGTAGATGGTCATAACATATATCTCTTAGTCTCCCCACTATCTCCCATTAGCAACCTTTAGCTTCCTTATAACTCCCATTATCTCACACAGAAATATGATCTATAATTTTTCATTAATTTCATGGAGTAATTATGTAACTATAAAAGGAGAACTCATCTTTTTATTTTGTACACACACAATTAGAATGAATAAAATCACTCTATAATATATTCTCTCAGTTATTCTTTATCTTGCGTTGCTTCTTTATTTGTATTGTTGACTAATTACTTTTTTTCTTTTTTATAAGGCTGTCTCATATTAAAAAAATAATTTATATTTTCTATCAGTTTCATTAAGTGCAAAATAAGAAAAAAGGATAATACTATTTTTTTTTAAAAACCGTATGAAGCGTGGTTCTATTTTTTAGTTAATAAAAAAAAAAGAATTGAAGCCTTATTCCAAAAAAAAATCTAAAAATAAAAAAAGTATAAAAATTATGGTCGGACTTGGATAAAGTCCAAGTACAATCCTAGCTTGTAGGGTTGGGCTTTTTAAGGGTTGGGACCCTTTATTTAACAAAACTTAGCCGGACCCGTCCCCTTGCCAAAGCCTAATTCCTCCACCACTGCACTTTGCACTCGAATCGAATGCATGAATGGTATACTTTTTGGCTATGTTCGAGACATATGATGGGATTCGACTAATTATTAGAATTAAATTAGATTAAATTATATATTTTTGCTTATTTGATACAATATTAACTTGGGGTTAAATTAAATTAAATTAAATTAAAATTAAGTTTAATGATATTTAAGTTGATATTTTATATAAAACTCAATTAATGAATGATATTCTTCTTATGAATGATTATATTAATGGATATAAAATACTATTAAATAATAATTTGGATGCTTAATATTCATTTTATTGTAAACAAATAATTGAATAATTTTTACATTTAATATTCAATACTAGTTTAAATAAATTGTTGAATTAAATTAAGTACGATTTAAAAAAAATTATTGAATAAAATTTTGATACTGGATATAATATAAAATTCTAGGTGAATAAATTATGAAATTAATTTTTATATTTAATTTAAGTTAAATATTAGTTTAAATGAAAAAGAACAGAGTGATAAAGAGGACAAAATATTTCATTCAATCTTGTCAATCTAATCCTAGTTAGGGCTAGTTTGAGATTCTGGTGGAAATTCAATAAGCTGTTTATTGCATAATTTTTGATAAAAACAGTGTGATAAATTTTATAAAATCATATTATTTCATAATTTTATCCATTTTATCAACAACTTTTAAAAGCAGGTAGAGGGTTACTTTTTATAAGCAGCTTATTTAATAAAGTACTACACCTTATTAAAATTTTTATTATTACCTTATATTTTATTAAAAGATAATTGTATCTTATTTATCTATAAACCCTAATATATAAATCATCAGATCTCATATTACCGCCATAATCACATACGTTCTCTTTAATTTTGATCCAATAAGTTCATATTCTAATTTCATAACTATAGTTTTTAAAATTTAATATATATATAGATATATATTGGTCTTATTCAAATCGGAATAAAACCTTTAACAAAAGAAAATTTGGATACTTCCATCCTTGCTGTCTCCATCGTATTCTTTTAGTTTGGGCAAAATTTAGAACATGGAAGCCTGCCTGAGTCTCTTGTTAGGAAACTGAGTATTCTTTCTTTTTCTTTTTTTAATTCGCATTTTTTTTCATCAATATCATAATCTTCAAGAAAAATCCGTTGTGCAATTCAGAGGAGGAAAATAAAAGAGGAAGAAAACAAAGAAAAAGAACGAGTGCATTAATTCACCGTTCCCCAATTAATGCTTGCAAAATAAATCAAGTGCATTAAAAGAATGGGTGAATTAATTCAGTGGTCCCCTACTCCCCTTGCCCCCTCTTTTTTTCTTCATTTTAGTGTTCTTCTTTTTCTTGCAAATATTAAAAGAATGGGTTAATTAATTCAGTGGTCCCCCCACCCCCTCTCTTTTTCTTTGTTTTACTGTTGTTCTTTTTCTTGCAAATATGACAATGCTGGAAAAAAGTTGAACGAAACATTAATTCATTGGTATTAATTCAACGGTTTATATCTGTTCTCATAATTTAATCTATTGTCACAATTTAAGTTCGTATTTTATACATATTTCTAGACCTGTTTATCATATAATCATAAAATGTCTAACTTAATTGTTTGGGTGATTAAAAGAGCACCAGCCGCATGTGATTCATCTGGTTGAGGTAGAATCTCCTCTGCTCTATTTTGATGAGCAGATACAATGGCACTAGAGGCCTCTTCGGTGTAAGCCATAGGTCGACCAGAGAGTTGTACTTAAAAATAAGGCATGATGCCACATCAAGGCATTAGCTTCACCACGTCCAAACCGTTCGAGGGAGGCACGATAACCAATGCACGAATTTCGCAGTCTATTTGATCCATGATGGCCCGAATATAGAGGACGTTGGGGGATGTTCAAGACACAAAGGGTTGCTGACTATAAACTCCTGAAAAACGACAGGAAAAAGGAAAAGAAAGGAAAAAAATAAGAGAAAACTCGGCCATTTTGTGCAAAACCGTGGCTTCTAGAAACTCTTCATCTAGAAGCACACAACTTTTGAATGCAAGAGGAGAATTCAACAAGCGAAGCACACGGCTTTTGTTTGAAAACAAAACAAAGAAGAAAGTTTGCAAGTTTGGCAGCAGCAAGTTTGAAGAATTCAACAGCAAATAAGATTACGGTTTTGAGAAAAAAATAATAAACAATTAATGCATAGTTGCAAATCTTTCTCTATAAATAGATACGAAGAGAATGAGCAAATGTATCCAATTCAAAGCAATTCCATTCCAGAGGAATTAAAGCAATTCCATAGAGAGAATTGGAGAGTTGAGAGAGAGTTGTGAGCTTGAATTTATAAGCTCTTGTTATTAGTGATTTGAGAGTTTGGAAAGTCAAGCCTTTTAGATGCTTTGCATCTAGAAGCACACAGCAGCCCAAGCGAAGCACACGGCTTTTGTTTGAAAACAAAACAAAGAAGAAAGTTTGCAAGTTTGGCAGCAGCTAGTTTGAACTTTTGGAAGAATTCAACAAGCAAGAAGGCCACGGTTTTGGCAAGGAAAAATAATATTTTAATGGCAAATTTTGCCTATAAAAAGGAAGCTCTCATTTGAAGCTTAGCATCCAAATATCAATTCCATCGTGAGCTTTAGAGAAGAGTTTAAGAGCTTAAGCTCTTGAGAGTCTAGTGAGTGTGAGATTGGGTGTATTGGGGTTTTGGGTAGTGAGCCAAAATATTACAATACTTGTAATCCTTATTTCACTAGTAAAATTCTTCTGTCTTCGTCCGTGGACGTAGGCTAAAAGCCGAACCACGTAATTTCTGGTGTCCTCTTTTTACACTTGTTCTTTATTTTGTTACAATTTTACTTTAGCTGCGTGTCTGCTTTCACCACCAATTTCCTAACAGTGGTATCAGAGCTGTTGGTTGTATTTTTGGAGTCGGGTACTGTTCACGTACGGGGTATTAACGTATACGGTACTGTTTACGTATACGGTACTGTTTACGTATACAGTACTATTCACGTATACGGTACTATTCAAGTGAAACGGTGGGAGCGGAACTATTTACAAATACGTTACTGTTCACGTATACGGTACTATTCACGTATACGGCACTGTTCACGTATACGGTACTGTTCACAAGAAACGGTGGGAGCGACCCAAGAATTTTGCGGTGCAAAGCAGGGAATAGTGGTGTGAGTAAAGCAACTGTGTGGTTGTTGTACATGTCTAGGAAAGTTCTGTCACAAAGGCGATAAGAGCTTAAGGAGACTGGGTTTTAAGTGGGACCATTGTGACCCCTCCAGTCTTTCCTGGGAACTTTCCTGGTGTACATTCTCACACATACTCACAACTATTCAAGGTGGTATACTAGCTTGTGTGCAGTATTTATCAACAAAATGGCGGCAAAGTATGAAATTGAGAAATTTAACGGATATAATTTTTCGTTGTGGAAAATGAAAATGAAAGCTGTATTGAGGAAAAATAATTGCTTGGCAGCAATTGGAGAAAGGCCCATGGAGATAACTGATGACAAGTGGAACGAGGTAGACGGCAATGCCATTTCTGATCTACACTTGGCACTTGCAGATGGAGTATTATCCAGTGTGGCAGAAAAAAACACGGCGAAGGAAATATGGGATACTCTCACAAAATTGTACGAGGCCAAGTCGCTACACAACAAAATCTTCTTGAAGAGAAAACTTTATACTCTTCGAATGGCGGAAGCTACAATGGTGACCGACCACATCAACACCTTGAAGACTCTATTTTCACAACTCACAACGTTGGGTCATAATATAGAGGAAAATGAACGTGCAGAGCTTCTACTTCAAAGTCTACCAGATTCGTATGATCAACTCATCATCAACCTGACGAACAACAATCCAGTGGACAGTCTAGTTTTCGACGATGTTGCAGCCTCCGTATTAAATGAGGAGAGCAGGCGGAAAAGTAAGGAAAACAGACAAGCAAGTTCGCAGCAAGCGGAGGCGCTATCAGTGACGAGAGGGAGATCAACGGAACGTGGCCCTAGTGGGAGTCAAAATCATGGTAGATCAAAATCCAGAAGTAAGAAGAATGTTAAATGCTACAACTGTGGCAAGAAAGGGCACGTCAAGAAAGAGTGTTGGAGTAAGAGAAAAGAGGGTAAAGAACCTGAGTCATCAAATGCTCAGGGGTGTGTAGCAAGTACCTCGGATGATGGCGAAATTCTCTACAGCGAGGCAACAACTGTTTCAGAAGGCAGAAAACGACTGTTTGATGTCTGGCTTATAGACTCAGGAGCTACCTGGCACATGACCTCTCGGAGAGAATTGTTCCACACATATGAACCTATCTCAGGAGGATCTGTATATATGGGTAATGATCATGCCTTGGAGATCGCTGGTATTGGTACTATCAAAATAAAAATGTTTGATAGTACAATTCGCACAATTGGGGAGGTACGACATGTCAATGGCCTGAAGAAAAATCTATTGTCTTTAGGACAAATGGATAGTCATGGGTACAAAACTCATGTTGAGAATGGAATTATGAAGATCGTTAAAGGCGCGCTTGTATTGATGAAAGCAGAAAAGATCGGTGCTAATCTATTCATGCTCAAAGGAGAAACACTACAGGAGGGTGATGCGTGTGTCGCATCAAATGGAGAAGAGACAACGATGATGTGGCATCTCAAACTTGGCCACATGTCGGAACAAGGTTTGAAGATTCTCTCTGAGCGAAAATTGCTTCCCGGGCTCAAATCGGTAAGTTTACCATTTTGCGAGCATTGTGTTATTAGTAAGCAGCATAGATTAAAGTTTAGTAGATCTCTTGCTAGAAGTAAATGCATTCTAGACTTGATTCATTCTGATGTTTGGGAATCACCGGATATATCTATGGGAGGTGCAAAGTACATGGTGACTTTCATTGATGATTATTCCAGAAGATGTTGGGTGTATCCAATTAAGAAAAAGTCAGATGTATTTCCAGTATTTAAAGAATACAAAGCGCGGGTGGAACTTGAATCTGGTAAAAAGATCAAGTGCTTGAGGACAGATAATGGTGGAGAATATACAGACGGCGAGTTTCTTGCTTTCTGTAAGCAAGAAGGTATTCAGAGACAGTTCACGGTGGCATACACTCCTCAACAAAATGGAGTGGCAGAGCGGATGAACAGAACTCTTACCGAAAGAATAAGAGCTATGTTGAAGACTGCTGGTCTACCTAATTCATTTTGGGCAGAAGCGGCCAAAACTGCCTGTTATATAGTAAATCGGTCGCCATCTACAGCTATTGAATTGAAGACGGCGATGGAGATGTGGACTGGAAAGCCAGCTGATTATTCCTACCTACATGCATTTGGATGTCCTGTGTACGTGATGTACAACGCCCAAGAAAGAACAAAGCTGGATCCAAAATCTAGAAGATGTATCTTCTTGGGGTATGCTGATGGAGTAAAGGGGTATCGTCTGTGGGACCCCACTGCCCACAAGATCGTCATCAGCAGAGATGTTATCTTTGTAGAAGATCAACTGCAGAGGAAAGATGAGGATGATAGCAGTGTAAAAGAAAAGTCAGAGACTGTACCGGTATATGTAGAAGATTCAGATTCTTCTGAAGCAGCACCAGAGCATGAGGAACAAGAACCAGTCGAGTCCGAGGCTCCAGAAGTTCGTCGGTCAACTCGTGAGAGACGACCGCCAACGTGGCACTCGGAGTATGTCACAGAGATCAATGTTGCATACTGTCTTCTAACAGAGGATGGAGAGCCTTCAACTTTCCATGAAGCTTTAGACAGCCCAGATGTTGCTTTGTGGATGACGGCAATGCAGGAAGAAATTGAAGCTCTACACAAGAACAAGACATGGGAACTTGTACCACTACTGTTGAGTGTTAGAAAGTGCATATTTATAAAGGAGAAAATCGTTATTTTATATATCAAGTATTACTAACAACCCTTACTTTTATGTGTTTAAGTTTCTTGTACTTTAATTATGTGTGTTTTATTTTAATTAAGTATTTTATGTATTTTATGTATTTTAGGGGCATCATAGTCATTTCACAATAAACGGGAGATCAAATGGCAAAACGGACATCATTTTTGAACTCAGGACGGTCGAAAACCTTAGGAGGAGTATAAAAGGAAAAATGACACTGTTCACACGTACGGTACTGTTCACACGTATGGTACTATTCACATATACGGGTACTGTTGGCGTTACTGTGCAAATAGTGGCGGTTGACTGTACTGTGCAAATAGTGGCGGTTGACGTTACTGTGCAAATAGTGGCGGTTGACTATACTGTGCAAATAGTGGCGGTTGACTGTACTGTGCAAATAGTGGCTGATGACGTGGCGAAATCCTGAGCGTCCAAACTGTTTTTAATCCGATGGCCATGATTTACTCGATGTAACTATAAAAAGGGGGCCTCCCCCCCCCTAATTAAACACCTCTGAATTCATTTTTGGGATTCATTTTCTGTAATTCTCTCTCTATCTTGTATTTTCTTCGTATTTTAATAAATTCCCATTTTGCCCCTAGTTCAACTATGAGTGGCTAATTTTCTTTCAAGCTTGGGTGGAAGGTGAAGTCTCAACATGTGTCATGGGCTTGATTTGGTAAATTTATTTTCTCTTCCCCTCTAGTTTTTGTGGATGTTTTGACTTCTCGTCGACAAATAATACTAATCTTGTCTAGTACTGCCCTGGTTTCACCGGCTCCCTAGTATAAGGTTATTATTATTTGGCACGATAAGCCCTTAGCACCATATTTATTAGAGCGTGGTTCATGAGGTGTGGATTTCCCTCTCATGATTTAATTGGTATTAATATGGAATATTTAGCCCATGATGCATGTTGATACGGATCCAGATACCCAAGTACGTCATTTAATAGATTTACACTTCAATTTATTTCTGCCATTTTATTTCCAATTCCAGAATTTAATCTTGCCATTTTAATTTAATTTTTAACATAATTTAAATCATTTCCACCAAAAATCCAACCACCAATTCACAGAATTAATTTTATATATAATTAAAATCCACCTCCTCGTGGGATCGACACTCGCACCATTAAGCTATACTACAACAGATTCGTGCGCTTGCGAGTTCAATAAAATTTGCACAACAAGTTTTTGGCGCCGTTGCCGGGGAGGTAAGTAATTTTAATTCATAGAATTAATTTTTGTGAATATTTCCATTTAATTTTCTTTTGTATTTTTTTTTTTAAAAAAAAAAGTAAATCTACACTTAGAGGTTAGTATTTCTTTTCTTTTTCTCTACTTTAAATTCTGCAATTTAATTTTCAAGTTAATTTTTATTTCTTCTTTGTCATTTTTATTTATCTTATTAATTTATTTTTAGTTAGCTTATTTCACGTATTTGTTCTTGTGTTTTTATAGTAAGTTTGTAATAGCGCAACAAGGTTAGTATCGTAATTTCTCCTTCTTCTTTATTTGTTTTATTTTTATTTTTATTTTATTTGTTTTGTTTTCCATTTATTCTTGTATTTCTTGTATGCATGGTCGTAGGTCATTATTACCCAATCTTGAACCTATAGACCTTGAATTAGAGAAAACACTTCGCACACACAAAAACATTAAAAACAAAATGGATTTACAAGCACCACAGGAGAGGCCATTTAAGGACTACTTTAGTCCCTTAGCTAATTTGAGCACATCATGCATACGATACCCAAATGTAGCTGCTAGGAGTTTTGAATTAAAACCTAGTGTGCTAAATTGTCTCCCCACGTTCTATGGCCTAGAAAATGAGGACCCATACAATCATTTGAATGATTTTCATGCAATTTGTCAAACATTTAAATATGAGAATTTTTCAGATGATGATGTAAAACTTAGATTATTCCCATTTTCTTTGAAGGATAGAGCTCGTTCATGGCTTAATACATTACCTGCTAATAGTATTGCATCATGGGAACAAATGGTTACAAAATTTTTAAATAAATATTTCCCAGTTCATAAAACAAATGCTATTCGCAGGGAAATCTCGGAGTTTACCCAGAGAGATGACGAGCAATTTTTCGAAACATGGGAGCGATTCAATGGGCTACTCTTGAAGTGTCCACATCATGGGTACGAGAAATGGCACCAATGCCAATACTTTTTAGAAGGCTTATTACCAAATGTGCAAGAATGGCTAATGGCAACAAGTGGAGGAGAGCTTATGTCAAAAAGTGCATCAGAGATTTGGGAATTCTTCCAGCGACAAGCGGATAATTCCCAACAACGGAGTCGATCACTCAGGAGTACTAGAAGGATTAAGGGAGTAAATGAGGTTCAAATTGGTGAGTCAACTTCAGGAATTAAAGAAGTCAAGGAAATGGTTGAAGGACTTGCTCGACAAATAGCATCGTTATCGACTGCTAAATCAACAGAGCCACATGACCTTGACTCATACTCAGATCAAGCCAATGCCATAGGTGTAATGAGAAAAACATCGAATTATAACCCATACTCCAATACATACAACCCTGGATGGAGAGACCACCCCAATTTTTCATGGTCTCAAGGATTCCAACAAAATGGACCAGTAGCTCCAGCTCCACCAATGCAACCAATTGCTCAAAATCCTCAAGCCTCTCAGCCACCATTCAGACCATTTAATCAGAATCAGAATTACTCTCAACCCAGACCGTGGGAGGATGCATTCCAGAATTTCAGGAATGTTACTCACTCCACGATTGAGCAACAGAACCGCACCATTGATGGACTACGCAATGAATTGAGAGCGGGCTTCAACTCACAAGCCCAATCAGTTTCAAGCTTGGAGAAGATGGTGGGACAACTTGCTTCTTCAGTTCAGACTTTGGCAATGACCGTTGAGAAAGGCAAATTTCCAAGTCAACCAGTGCCTAACCCTAAAGGAGTGCATGAAGCAAGTACCAGTTCACCACAGCAGCATGGAGAGGTCAAAGCTGTCATGACCTTGCGGAAAGGAAAAGAAGTCGACAATAAAGTGGAGATGCCAAAAGAAAACCAAATTGTACCTGTGAATGTTGATGACTCATCACCGGAGGAGAAAGAAGAAACCAACCCGCGAGAATATGTTCCTAAAGCTCCATTTCCTCAAAGATTAGCTAAAGGAAAGAAGGGAAAATCCACAGGTGAGATTCTCGAAATCTTTAAACAGGTAAGTGTCAATATCCCTTTACTTGATGCTATAAAGCAAGTTCCATCTTATGCCAAGTTTCTTAAAGATCTGTGTACTAAAAAGAGAAACATGCATGTTCAAAAGAAGGCATTTTTAACAGAAAATGTTAGTTCTATCCTCCAACATAAAATTCCTTTAAAATGCAAAGACCCAGGTTCCCCCACTATCTCATGTAGCATAGGGAACCACACAATTGAGAATGCTTTGTTGGATTTAGGAGCTAGTGTAAATTTGTTGCCTTATTCTGTTTTCGTGAAACTTGGATTGGGAGAATTACACCCAACTCCAGTGGTGTTACAGCTTGCAGATCGGTCCACGAAAATACCTCGTGGTATTGTGGAGGACGTGCTTATCCAGGTAGACAAGTTTTATTTTCCTGTTGATTTCATTGTAATTGACACTCAACCAATACAGGAGTCAAGGAAGCACATCCCCATTATTCTAGGCCGACCTTTCTTGGCAACTGCGGATGCTCATATTCAATGCAGAACTGGAAATATGCAGTTGTCCTTCGGCAACATGACTATGGAGCTGAACATCTTCAATATTGCCAAACAACCTCACAACACAGATGATGGAATTGTTGATGTGGACTTAATTGAAGCATTAGTTGATAACTCTTTTGTTTCAAACCTTAGTGATGATCCTTTACAAACATGTTTAACACATTTTGGTTTGGATTTTGATATTGACAGATCGGTCGATGAGGTCAACGCCTTGCTTGACTCGGCACCATCCATGGACACTAATAAATGGCAGTCAAGAGTTGAACAACTAGCACCATCAGAAAAGAAACTCATCCCATCATCAGAATCACCACCGAAACTCGAGCTCAAACCATTGCCCAACACTTTGGAATATGCATTTTTGGGGGACGAAAGTACTTTACCGGTAATCATCTCATCATCCCTCAATGACGAACAAAAAGGTAAGTTGTTGGATGTTTTAAAAGAACACAAAGGAGCATTAGGATGGACCATAGCAGATATAAAAGGTATAAATCCAGTAGACTGCATGCATTACATTCACCTTGATGAAAATGCTAAATCTACTAGGGAAATGCAACGTCGGTTGAATCCTAATATGAAAGAAGTTGTTAGAACAGAAGTCCTTAAGCTATTAGACGCAGGTATCATTTACCCAATTTCTGATAGTTCATGGGTCAGTCCTGTTCAAGTTGTCCCCAAAAAGTCAGGAGTCACTGTAGTTACGAATGCCGATAATGAATTGATACCAACTAGAGTAACTACAGGATGGCGTGTATGCATTGATTATAGGAAGTTGAATTCTGTCACACGTAAAGACCATTTTCCTTTACCATTCATCGATCAAATGCTTGATAGGTTAGCAGGTCACGAATTTTATTGCTTTCTAGATGGCTACTAAGGATATAATCAGATTCCCATAGCACCAAAAGATCAAGAGAAAACCACTTTCACTTGCCCTTTTGGCACTTTTGCATATAGGAGAATGCCATTTGGATTATGTAATGCACCTGCTACATTTCAACGATGCATGTTAAGCATTTTTTCTGATATGGTTGAACGATTCCTTGAGGTCTTTATGGATGACTTTTCTGTCTTTGGTGATTCATTTGATCAATGTTTACGTCATCTAACACTAGTTCTGCAGAGATGTATCGAAAAGAACTTGATCTTAAATTGGGAGAAGTGTCATTTTATGGTAACACAAGGTATTGTTCTCGGTCATATCATTTCGAGCAAAGGTATTGAGGTTGACAAAGCCAAGGTGGATCTCATTTCCAATCTTCCTCCACCCAAAACAGTCAGAGAAGTAAGATCTTTCCTTGGGCATGCTGGTTTTTACAGACGTTTCATTAAAGATTTTAGCAAAGTTTCTAGACCCTTATGCAATTTACTTGCTAAGGATGCACCTTTTATCTTTAATGATTCATGTCTTGTGGCTTTTGAAAAATTAAAGCAATTGTTGACAACATCACCTATCATTCAGCCCCCAAACTGGAGCTTACCATTTGAGCTCATGTGTGATGCATCTGATTATGCAGTAGGAGCAGTATTAGGACAAAGAGTTGATCGAATTCCCCATGTTATTTATTATGCTAGTATGACATTGAATGATGCACAGTTGAACTATTCAACTACTGAAAAAGAAATGCTAGCAGTAGTGTTTGCATTGGAAAAATTTCGATCTTATCTCATTGGTTGTAAAATAATTGTGTTCACAGATCATGCTGCTCTGAAATATCTTCTCACGAAGAAAGATGCAAAAGCTAGACTAATTCGTTGGGTGTTACTTTTGCAGGAATTTGACTTGGAATTCAAAGATAAGAAAGGCACAGAAAATGTTGTGGCGGACCATCTCTCTCGTCTTCATTTTGACACAATTACAGAGCCACTAACATTGAATGAGTCTTTTCCAGATGAACAATTAATGAGTGTGGAAGTTTTACCTTGGTATGCTGATATAGTTAATTATCTTGTTACAGGCAAACTTCCAGAGCATTGGACTAAGCAAGACAAGGCCAAATTCTTTGCAGAAATAAAGAATTTCTTTTGGGATGACCCATATTTGTTCAAATATTGTGCAGACCAAATTGTCAGACGATGTGTCCCAGACAATGAAATTCAGAATATCCTTTCATTCTGCCATGAACAAGCTTGTGGAGGCCATTTCAGTGCTAAAAAAACAGCGACTAAAGTTTTACAATGTGGTTTCTATTGGCCAACTATATTTCGAGACGCTTATACTTTTTGTTCTTCATGTGATAGGTGTCAACGAATGGGGAGCATTACACGAAGGAACATGATGCCACTAAATCCAATTTTAGTGGTTGAGATTTTTGACGTATGGGGTATCGACTTCATGGGACCCTTTCCCTCTTCTTTTGGCCATCAATATATCTTGGTAGCTGTTGATTACGTATCGAAATGGGTAGAAGCGATTCCATGCAGAACTAATGATCACAAAGTGGTGATAGGGTTTTTGAAAAGTAACATTGTTTCACGCTTTGGATTCCCTCGAGCGATAATCAGTGATGGTGGTGCCCACTTTTGCAATAAAGCATTCAAAGCTCTTTTGACAAAGTATTCAATCACTCATAAAGTGGCGACCCCGTATCATCCGCAAACCAGTGGCCAAGTGGAGATCTCCAATCGAGAATTAAAGCACATATTAGAAAAGACGGTGAGGCCGGACAGAAAAGATTGGTCATTAAGACTTGATGACGCATTATGGGCATATAGAACGGCTTTCAAGACCCCGATTGGGATGTCACCCTATAGGCTAGTGTATGGAAAAGCTTGCCACCTACCTGTGGAACTCGAGCATCGTGCATATTGGGCTATCAAGAAATTCAATTTCGACATGCATCAAGCCAGCTCAGAAAGAAGATTACAACTGGCAGAACTTGAAGAAATTCGCAATGACGCGTACGAAAATGCCAAAATTTACAAGCAACGAATGAAAGTCTTCCATGACAAGCATATTATGAGAAAATCTTTCACTCCAGGTCAGAAAGTACTTTTATTCAACTCTCGCTTGCACCTATTCCCAGGTAAGTTACGCTCTCGTTGGTCTGGTCCATTTATTGTTCATACTGTTTTTCCACATGGGGCAATTGAAATTAAGGACCCAAAGAACGGTGTCACATTTAAAGTTAATGGTCAAAGATTAAAGCCATATCTAGAGTACCAACCACATGGAGAAGACACCGAAATAAATTTGAGTGACCCACCAGATTTGAATTGATTTTTTTTTCTTTTCGGTGGTTTGATTTTTCTTTCTTTATTTATTTTTATTCTTTTGCTAATTGAATTTATTTTTGCATAAGTGTGTTTCTTTTGTCATTAATTTTTCTTTTATCATTGTTAATCATGAGTCTCTTACTTAGACCGTTCCTCCTGAACATTCTTAAACCACTTCAACGTGTCAAAACTCATCTCAAAAGACAGATTCACTCTTGTAAAACACATCGCATTTGGGCTCTACAACCACCAGAGTTGGTAGCCTATGTTGAGGGTTTAGAACGCCAACTCAGAGATATTGAGAAAAGTGTTTTCGACATCCAGTTGGAGCTTGAGGTAAATTCAATAAGAGGACGATTTTAATTTTCTTTGTGTGTTTTAATTTGTTTTTCTGTTTGTGTGCTTTAGTTTGTTACCCCGGTGAAGTGGCGGATAACGGTACTCCGTGACAATCAAGTCGGTTACTTCAGTTTCCCATAATAACTGATATTCTGAGGTGAAAGAATGGACAGAACCGAGATTCTAGCGAAGCTTCACAAGCGATTCCCTTCACTCCCTCAGAATGCCCTCCTTACGATCTACAAAACTCGGTCCGAACGCATGCGACTGCTCATGAGGAATAACATACCTGCTGACATTCGTTGGTTAATTGAAGCAAAAGTACGATTGGCAGGTGAGTTACCTCCAAAATTTATTGCATACATGCCTGGTTGTGGGAAAGGAAACTATGCAAGAAAACGACGAGCTCGAAGAATTTCTGTTGCTTGTCATAAGTGTGCCAGAATGAATTGCAATAAAAACCGATGTTCTTTAGGAATGGTATCTGATAACAGGGAAGATAAAATTCAATTCATTAGGGATGGCTTGAATAAGGAGTCATTGGATGATATCCTTTTGTCTCTTGAAACGCATCCCAGTGGATATGTGCAAGGAGCGATTCTCCAGTTATGGCCATTATTCCAGAAAGAACATGCACGATATAGTCTCGGGAATCTGACTATAAAAGACCCTGTTTGCCAGTTTATAAGAAAATTGGATGGGAAGCCTATCCTCGACCCATAGAGGGCGTTCAAGCCGTTTCTGGACGTAAAACCAGAGGAAGATGTGAGCCACAGTCGCAACTACCTGTCAATATCCTTTTACTTTACTGTTATTTTATTTTATTTCACTGTTACTTTATCAGTGCATTATTGTCTTTAATAATTTTCTTACTGTTTGTTTGTACTGTTTGCTTTTTGACTATCGAGCCATGTGCTTTACGCGTTTTTGACATTGACCCGCCACCTCATACACAGTTGTGATCCATTGTCACCAAGAATCTTAAATATGACTTTTTGTTAAGCACTCACAAATTGTTTTTGAGAACTATCCCAATGGCAGCTACTCCCAATAGACAATTCAAGAACATTTGTGTGCTTTCTGGATTTACCTATGGCAAACATAAAGAGTTCGTTGATGTAGCCATAGATCTTGGTCGAAACATAGCAGAGAGAAAATTACACTTAGTGTATGGAGGAGGTAACCGAGGGTTATCAAAATTGGTCTCAGAAGCTGCTCTTGTCAGAGGAAGCCAAGTGTTAGGCATCATCCCTAGAGTCCTAAAACCTTTGGGCAGTGTGTCTGACTCCACGACTGGAGAAGAATTAGTCGTCTCAGGTATGCAAGAACGGATAACTGAAATGCTTGATCATGCTGATGCTTTTATTTTCCTGCCAGGAGATCTTGCAACACTAGAAGTACTTATCACACTAGCATCTTGGGCCCAACTGCACATTCACCAGAAACCCATCGGTTTGTTAAATGTCAATAATTTTTATGATGGCTTTATCGCATTTCTTAACCATGCAATAAAAAACTACTTTATTCCTTCCAGTGCGAAAAAACTTTTTATTTGTGCTCACACTGCTAATGAGCTACTTGACATGTTACAAGCTTATAAACCAGAGCCAGACCCCTGGAGCTTTGTGTTGGAGCGTTCAAATGATGATGGTAACAATAGCCGCAGTAAGAAGTACAAATTAGATTTAACTCTTCGCTTGTAAATATTTTCTTCTGTGTTGCGCCAACCAGGTGATGTCTTCTGAACTCTACTTCTTTTCTTTAAAACATTGAGGACAATGTTTCGTTCTGGTTGGGGGGAGGGAATAATGGACAATTGTGGAATCTTGGTTAAGTTTTTACTAATTTTTTGTTGTAGAAACTAACTGTTGCTAACTTTTTGTGTTGAAGATGGCTGAATATGGAGTGTAGTGACTCTAGAAACGCATCTTCATTGTTTAAAAATAAAATAAAAAATTAAAAAAAAATTTCATGTATTTTCTTTTTCTTTGTTATGTTTTAATGTTCATTTTTCTTTTTCTTTTTAATTTCTCCTTTATAAATATACATTTTCCAACAAAAATTTTTTGAGTCAAAGATGGCTGAATATAGAGTGTAGTGCCTCTAGAAACGCATCTTCTTAAAAAAAAAAAAAATTCGTTTTCTATCATTTTCTAATTAATTTTTCTGCATCATTTTCACATTTCTGCATGCATATTTTCTTTTTACATTTAGAATAGGTTGGGGGGTAGGGTGTTGTTTAAAAAAAAAAAAATTTTGATTTATTTTAACATTGGATAACATGATGATTTCAAATTTTAGTATTTGTATTATCTTTAGTCTGAAGTGATGTTACACTATGTTTGCTACTCTACATGTTGATGTCGGAGACAAAAATGAGTTGCTTGAAGGAATGAACATGTCATAATAAATACCAAGTGAGTTTTTGAGCCTATTATTTTTCTTGGAGAGTAACCCTTTTGCCCATTCTTTATATAGCTTAGCAGTTTATTATTGTACACGATCTCTAGATTGCTTTTGAGTTAACCCTAAAAAAAAAAAAAAAAAAAAATTTAAAAAAAGAAAAAAAAAAGAGTGTGTTGTTACATTTGGAAGCCCATTTAATTAGTAGATATGGAAGATTATTTAGAGTCCTAAAAGATGATGGAAAGGCCCTCTTTGATCCGTTTGAGCCTTTCTAGCCATCCCTTTTATGAATATCCATAGTTAGCCCTTTTGAGCCTTTAAAAAAAAAAAAAAAAAAAAAATTTTCTTTCTCAACTTATTATCTTGACCCACTCCGATTTGGAGTATTCCCAATATCTTATAAGATCCATCACCTTTTTATGTTTGAGAAAACTGTAAATAAATATTTTGTATATTAAAGTTATGCCTAGTTCAAAAAAAAAAAAAAAAGAAAAAAAGAAAAAAAAAAGAGAGAGAAACAAAAATTGTTGCTTCAAAAAAAAAAAAACAACAATAATAGGTGAAATCCACCTTGTAACTTTCAAAAAAAAAAAAAAAAAAAAATTCTATGCATTTTTCTCAAACATACATTTTGTCTTCCTTATTTTCCTTCTTTGTTAGCTATGTCCCTAGCCTACGTTACGTCCTAATAAAAGTCCTTCTTGATTTTAGGGAACTATAATCTGAAGTAGAAGCTAGTTATATGGGCTAAAAAGATGTAGTGATGCATAAAAAAAAAAAAATAATAAATAAAATGGGTTGACTAGCATTTTTATTTGACTGGAGATCGTATTATTTCTAAGTTAAATGCACATTTCTTTTTGGTGAGAGCATGTGAGACCACTTCTTATTATTTTCTCTCAATTACCATTCATTGGAGTGACTATTTTTATTTGGGTTTAATTTCTTTGTGAGAGTGTCACTACTTCCAGTGAGATTTTGGGGTTTAACATGTCATTCTTAAAGGTAGCTACAACAAAGTCTACTGGGCTGATTCATGTGGATGGTTGATGTGGGTGTGATGTTTCTTTAAACTTGAGATAATGCTTATACTTTTATTTGATTGTTATCATTAATCTGATTGAATAAAAAGAGGTTTAAAAAAAAAAAATCATTTTTTGAATTTTTGCTTTCGCTTTATTTGCTAGGGACTAGCAATAAGCTGGTTGGGGGGTGTGTTGAGTGTTAGAAAGTGCATATTTATAAAGGAGAAAATCGTTATTTTATATATCAAGTATTACTAACAACCCTTACTTTTATGTGTTTAAGTTTCTTGTACTTTAATTATGTGTGTTTTATTTTAATTAAGTATTTTATGTATTTTATGTATTTTAGGGGCATCATAGTCATTTCACAATAAACGGGAGATCAAATGGCAAAACGGACATCATTTTTGAACTCAGGACGGTCGAAAACCTTAGGAGGAGTATAAAAGGAAAAATGACACTGTTCACACGTACGGTACTGTTCACACGTATGGTACTATTCACATATACGGGTACTGTTGGCGTTACTGTGCAAATAGTGGCGGTTGACTGTACTGTGCAAATAGTGGCGGTTGACGTTACTGTGCAAATAGTGGCGGTTGACTATACTGTGCAAATAGTGGCGGTTGACTGTACTGTGCAAATAGTGGCTGATGACGTGGCGAAATCCTGAGCGTCCAAACTGTTTTTAATCCGATGGCCATGATTTACTCGATGTAACTATAAAAAGGGGGCCTCCCCCCCCTAATTAAACACCTCTGAATTCATTTTTGGGATTCATTTTCTGTAATTCTCTCTCTATCTTGTATTTTCTTCGTATTTTAATAAATTCCCATTTTGCCCCTAGTTCAACTATGAGTGGCTAATTTTCTTTCAAGCTTGGGTGGAAGGTGAAGTCTCAACATGTGTCATGGGCTTGATTTGGTAAATTTATTTTCTCTTCCCCTCTAGTTTTTGTGGATGTTTTGACTTCTCGTCGACAAATAATACTAATCTTGTCTAGTACTGCCCTGGTTTCACCGGCTCCCTAGTATAAGGTTATTATTATTTGGCACGATAAGCCCTTAGCACCATATTTATTAGAGCGTGGTTCATGAGGTGTGGATTTCCCTCTCATGATTTAATTGGTATTAATATGGAATATTTAGCCCATGATGCATGTTGATACGGATCCAGATACCCAAGTACGTCATTTAATAGATTTACACTTCAATTTATTTCTGCCATTTTATTTCCAATTCCAGAATTTAATCTTGCCATTTTAATTTAATTTTTAACATAATTTAAATCATTTCCATCAAAAATCCAACCACCAATTCACAGAATTAATTTTATATATAATTAAAATCCACCTCCTCGTGGGATCGACACTCGCACCATTAAGCTATACTACAACAGATTCGTGCGCTTGCGAGTTCAATAAAATTTGCACAACAACTACCACGTGGAAGAAAAGCCATTGGAAACAAATGGGTCTACAAGATCAAACGTGATGGCAATGACCAAGTGGAGCGGTATCGTGCGAGATTGGTGGTGAAAGGATATGCTCAGAAAGAGGGTATTGACTTCAACGAGATATTTTCTCCGGTGGTTCGACTCACAACAATCAGAGTAGTCTTGGCAATGTGTGCTACATTTGACCTACATTTAGAGCAGTTAGATGTGAAAACTGCATTTCTTCATGGAGAACTTGAAGAAGAAATATATATGCTCCAACCAGAAGGTTTTGCAGAAACAGGAAAGGAGAACTTGGTTTGCAGGTTGAACAAATCTCTATACGGTCTCAAACAGGCGCCGAGGTGTTGGTATAAGAGATTTGATTCCTTCATTATGAGCCTTGGATACAACAGACTCAGTTCAGACCATTGTGCATATTACAAGAGGTTTGAAGATAATGATTTCATTATTTTGTTGTTGTATGTGGATGACATGTTGGTAGCAGGCCCCAACAAAGATCGAATCCAAGAATTGAAGGCACAGTTGGCTAGGGAGTTTGAAATGAAGGACTTGGGACCAGCAAACAAGATTCTAGGGATGCAAATTCAACGAGACAGAAATAACAGGAAGATTTGGCTTTCACAGAAGAATTACTTGAAGAAAATCTTGCGACGCTTCAACATGCAAGAGTGTAAGTCAATTTCTACCCCACTTCCTGTTAATTTCAAATTATCCTCAAGTATGTGTCCTAGCAATGAAGCGGAGAGGAAGGAGATGTCTCGAGTACCGTATGCATCAGCAGTGGGAAGTTTGATGTTCGCTATGATATGTACAAGACCGGACATTGCACAAGCAGTGGGAGCAGTTAGTCGATACATGGCGAATCCTGGTGGAGAGCATTGGATAGCTGTGAAGAGGATTCTGCGATACATCAGAGGAACCTCAGATGTTGCATTATGTTATGGAGGATCAGAGTTTACTGTCAGGGGCTATGTGGATTCAGATTTTGCAGGAGACCTTGATAAAAGGAAATCTACTACTGGTTATGTGTTTACACTTGCGAGAGCAGCTGTAAGCTGGGTTTCGAAACTGCAGACCGTTGTGGCTTTATCTACAACAGAAGCAGAATACATGGCAGCTACACAAGCTTGCAAGGAAGCTATATGGATACAAAGGTTATTGGAGGAGCTCGGGTACAAACAACAGAAAATTCCTGTGTTTTGTGACAGTCAGAGTGCCTTGCATATTGTAAGGAATCCAGCCTTTCATTCTAGGACAAAGCACATAGGAGTTCAGTATCACTTCGTTCGAGAAGTAGTGGAAGACGGAAGCGTGGATTTACAGAAAATCCATACGAAGGAGAACCTAGCAGATGTTTTGACCAAGCCGATAAATACTGACAAGTTTATCTGGAGTAGATCTTCTTGTGGCCTAGCAGCAACGTAGGCAACATGTTTATGGCGAAGCAGAAAGGATGGTGTGGAGATTGATTGATTCTCAATTTAATCTCCAAGTGGGAGAATGTGCAAAACCGTGGCTTCTAGAAACTCTTCATCTAGAAGCACACAACTTTTGAATGCAAGAGGAGAATTCAACAAGCGAAGCACACGGCTTTTGTTTGAAAACAAAACAAAGAAGAAAGTTTGCAAGTTTGGCAGCAGCTAGTTTGAACTTTTGGAAGAATTCAACAAGCAAGAAGGCCACGGTTTTGGCAAGGAAAAATAATATTTTAATGGCAAATTTTGCCTATAAAAAGGAAGCTCTCATTTGAAGCTTAGCATCCAAATATCAATTCCATCGTGAGCTTTAGAGAAGAGTTTAAGAGCTTAAGCTCTTGAGAGTCTAGTGAGTGTGAGATTGGGTGTATTGGGGTTTTGGGTAGTGAGCCAAAATATTACAATACTTGTAATCCTTATTTCACTAGTAAAATTCTTCTGTCTTCGCCCGTGGACGTAGGCTAAAAGCCGAACCACGTAATTTCTGGTGTCCTCTTTTTACACTTGTTCTTTATTTTGTTACAATTTTACTTTAGCTGCGTGTCTGCTTTCACCACCAATTTCCTAACACATTTTGGATTCAGAACTCACTTTCATGAAACCTTTAAAAGACTTTTCCTTCATTTAACAATTGTTAGCTTGCATAGATCTATAGTCCAACGTTTTTCCTGAGACCTTACATACTGACATAAGTATTAAAGGATTTTCGCCGAAAAAATTACCGACGCCTTTGATCTATTTCTGTGAGTTCAAGTCAAAAGAGAAGGAACAAGGTTGGTTGTGGTCGCAGAATTCGCTCGTCAAGGGAAGGAACAAGCAACGTAGCGCTTAGCCAAAGTTAACTCGAGTGTTGACGAGACAACCTGGTCAGCCCTAAAATACGATTAGATTTTTGCATCAACATTTTTGGCCCCGTCTGTGGGGAGTTGAACAAAAAGCTACTACAAACGGCGCAACTCGCAGACAGAAGTGAACGCGTGTGCAAGGATATATGGAGGAATAATGCCCAAGGAGGTGAGCACGAGACTAATGAGACGATCATTATGAGAGAAATAGCAAATAAGGCAAGGGAGAGAGTGATGCATGAACGAATGAAGCGGATGGAAAAGCAGATGGAGACTTTTACCGCCATATTGCATAAGCTGAGGAATGAGCAGATACAAGACCAATGTGACAAGAGACGATGTTGCTAGGAGCCCAGTCACCGAAGGAATAGAAATGAGGAGATTCCTTCAATATGGGGCATCTCGACGGGGTATATAACAATGGAGTTGGGAATCCGACTTCAAGAGAACGTGGGCACGAAGGGAGAGACCAATGTTAGTATAAATTCAAATGCTATGGGTGCCAATGTGCAAGTGTACACAATAAATAATATAATGATAAGTATTTAAGATCGTCTCCACAGATATTGATTTTATGGAAATTGCTATAGTAAACCTAACAATTTTGCTTGAATTGAAAATAAATTGAACAATTAAACTAATAAACTACCTAATAAAATGCAATAAGTAAATATGCAGAAAAGCAAACTCTCACGTCAAACACAAGGATAAAATTAATAAGAATGAAGTAGTTGAGTGATTAACTCTCTTAACAGACTTGACTATTTCTTACAAATTTCGTTTAAGTTACTGCAGTATCCTCATGTATCCTCAGCTGTCACATGTTGGATGTCTTATATCTATATACAACCTAACAATGACCAATTGTTATGCCAACATAATATATAACATTACACGTTCAGATTTTATTTACCCTATAAGGTAAATCTCTACATCTAGTTCATCATTAATTTTACATTAGGCATGACCCTTTTGGACTCAAGTTACACTCAACCTAAGAAACCCAATCTAAAATCAAGTATTGTTATGATGCGTTCCACTAAGATAGACCCTTTTTGTGTCTCTTTTCTAGCTTGTATCATTAAATGGTAGTCAGCCGAAATAATGACTTCAAATAAATACTATTACAATAAAATGCTATAGCAAACATGAAGCAACATATAAATTCTATCAAGAAGCCATTAAAATTGTTTATCACTGAACTACAAATAATATTAGTTCATGGTTTGCAAAAGAAACCTAAACAACA
Source organism: Citrus glauca (assembly GCA_029633175.1). Lineage (NCBI taxonomy): Eukaryota > Viridiplantae > Streptophyta > Magnoliopsida > Sapindales > Rutaceae > Citrus > Citrus glauca. Next base: position 30,575,822 of record JAQOOD010000008.1, read on the forward strand.
AAGATTCAACCAGCAAATACATTCTCATATAAAAAAAGAATAAAAAAGATTGAATTCCAATTGATTCCCGTAAATTCTCCACCGGCGCAGCCTTGATTCTTGTTCTTGAAATATGTTTTTTCCTTTGTTTTCTTTTTATTTGTGATCTTGGTTGACAACCTACTTTTCTTTTGCACGTGTGCCTATTTTATAGCTCAAAATTAGGGTAAACGGAGGTCCAAAACGTGTATTTTCCCAATTAGGAAACTACATGTCATAATCTGTTAATTGCTTTACACGGGATTTTCTCTGTCGTTGTTTTAGAATTGCTACAATATTGGTTATTACAGCAATGGCTACAACATCTGCATTGTTCCAGATTTACTCTAATTCTTCTATAGCCGTATTCTTTTGTCCTTTTTGTAAGCCCATTGCTACAATATCCTTCCCATGAAATTTAAACTCCTGGTCATCTACAATTATTCATATGTTTTAAGCACACAATTATTCGAAATCAAGCGCACTTTATTAAACTTAAACTAAAATGAATGTTAATGTAAACTATTATTAAAATGCATTAAAACACATCAATTACTCTCTAACTAATCTTGATTTAAGCTCAAAAGTATCATGATAACTCTCATTTCATAGAGTTATCACACCCCCAAACTTAAACCATTGCTTGTCCTCAAGTAATGACAACAACACTCACATTTCAATCATACAATAATGCAATAAATAACTTAGCTCTATCATCAAATTTTGTAAGGATTCTTCAACCCTCAGATCATACCTTCAATCATGTAAAATTGCCATAGTAGTTCAGCTCTTGACTTAGGCATTATTCTATCCAAAGTGTGTGTGTGTGTGTGTACTTTGATCAAGTCTCAGAGATGTTGCAACATCACTCAAGCATCAGATGCATTTTACAAATATAAAACAATATAACCAAATCCATCTTTTGGGGGAGACAAAGGTCTTGCAATAAATTCACACTGTGCTACTACAATCACTCTTAGTTTTTTTTTTCATTAATGAATCAAACCCTTCAATGCAACATTGAGGTTTCATGCGAATGCCTATCACTTGTAATGACGACACCCAATTACTCACTCAAAGCACATGTCAAATTTGCCACTACAAACACATCCAAGATTCTATATCTAGGTCTTACCTTTGAACACTTTTAACTCAAGGTTGAACATTGAGCTCATGAATAGACTTGGTTACTCAGTATCCTAGGCAGTGGACCCCTTTGTTTTTCATTCCTTTATCATTTTTTTTCAATAGTTACTGCAGCACTGCTCATAGCTCTCGTTGCATTTTGGGTCAAGTCTGTATATGAAGTGCATACTCAGCCCTGGTTATTCAGTAACTTACCCCATTGGAGAAGAATTTATTTCATAGTAGGCATAGTTCAACAAAACTTTTTCCTAAACTTGAGGTATTTTCTATCCTTTTTGGTTTTCCTGGCTCTACTACAGTATACTCATGAAACTCAACCAAAGTCTAAGTGTTGAGATTGACTTTCAACCTCCATCTTTAACTATTCCTACTTGGCATTCCCAATTACTGAATAACATTCAATTTATCTTCATTAGGTTTTCAAATTCATATGCAAATAATAGATAACAGAACTTCACATAACACATAACACAAACACATGGACTTTAGAAACATAATACATAATAACACACCCCCCAAACTTGAGAGGAGTTGTGTCTTCACAAGCGCACAAATTAAAACCAAAACAAACATGCATGCATTAATAAGCAAAAAATGCAACTTGATCGATAAAAAACAAATAAATAAAAGGAAAGTTTTAGAATTTGGAAAAAAAATGAATGTGAGTTGGCAAGGGATACTTTGATGCTGTTGAATATGTTGCTGCATCTCTAGTTGAAAGGTTTACTGCTTTTCGAAAGAACTCCTCAAGCGGTCCTTGGGTGAGCCTTGTGGTGGGATAGTTGGCTACTTTTTCTTCTTGCTTGGAGTTAGGCTGGTTGGTGGATGTGGTAGTAAGCGTAGTAAAGGGCGACTAGATGATGTCTAGGAGCCGTTACACCACAGCTGCCAAGGAAACCTTACAAGTTACCTGATTTGACAACTGAGGAGATTCCAAGAAGAGTCGGTAGGAACCGGTCGAAACCTTAGAGGATGTGGTAATGAAACATGATGACCTGAGTAGAACTATGAAAATTAGATCTAATCTAAGCCGAAGCTTGAGGGATGAGCGGATAGAGTGTTTAAGGTCTCATGTTGACATGTTCGCCTGGTCACACGAAGATAAAATACAAGTGTGCAACCCAAGAGGGGGGGTGAATTGAGATTCTAAAAATTATTTGATTATAAAACAAATTATCATGCAAATTTAGAATGGATTTAATGGAATAACAATTAAATCAATTATAATATAAAAAGATAAGGAAATAGAGATTTCAACACGAAGATTTTTATGTGGTTCGGCCAACATCTTCTACGTCTATGCCTCCAGGCTTTTCGGGCTTGAGGATTTCACTAAACAAGCCTCTAAAGCTTCAAATGCTTACACTTGACTCCCAAGGTGTCAATGAACCTTTACAACAAGAGATTATCCCCAATCTCTTAACCCAAGTGTATCCCAACACTTACAATCACTCAAAGTAAAAGATTAAAAATTATTCTTCTCTCACACAATATTTTAGATTACAAATCAATGCCCAATGTGTGAATAGATAAAGCAAAAATATGTTTTAAAACTCTATGAAGATTGTATTCTCGAATATAAGCTCAATGATCATGTTGTGATCAACCTTATTTGAATTTGAATGAACTTATTTATAGTTGGAGCTGAAAACTAGTCGTTATTGACTTTTGCTCACTGTCGGATCGTCGTTAACTAAATATCGAATTGCTATTTGACTGGTTAATATGACCCTTGGGCTGAAATTTATAATTTTTGGATCGCTGTTAACTACAGTAATTGCTACAGTGAACTATTTTTATAAAATTATAGTTTGACCTCAAAATTTTATAAAATTATACTATGACCCAGAACTTTATAAAACTTGTCAATTAGGTCAATTTTCGAGATTTTAAGCAATGCTTGTTATTTTTGAAAATCTCAAAGATTTTTCAATTGAAACCATTAACATGAGAATAACCAAAAACATTTTCATATAATATAAAGCCTTTATAAAGTCAGAATGATGATTTAAAAGCAATGAAAACTATTTTGGTCTTTTAAAAGATTAATAAATCTTAATCAAGTTTGTTATCATCAAAATCAATAATAAAGAAATATTTATGTTAACAGAAGATATACCGGGAATTAATCCAAAGACCGCTTGTCATAAGTTAGCAATTAGGAAATGGGCAAGGCTAGTGAAACAGAAAAAAAAAGAGATGCTTCAATCAAGAAAGATATGAAGCCATAAATATTGAGGTAGAGAAGTTACTACGAGTATGATTCATAAGGAAAGCCAGATATCCGAAGTGGATTTCTAATATAGTGCTAGTGAAGATAGCAAATGGAAAGTGGAGAATGTGTATGGACTTCATGGACCTTAACAAGGTGTGTCCAAAGGATAACTTCCTTTTGCCAAAGATAGAGCAGCTAGTTGACTCAATAGCCGGCCACATCTTGCTTGGCTTTATAGACGTATTCTCCGGATACAACCAAATGCCCATAGATGAGTAGGACGAGGAGAGCATTGCATTTATTACTAATATAAGTTTGTTTTGTTATAGGGAAATGCCATTTGGTCTGAAAAATGCAGGGGCCATATATCATATATTAGTGAATAGGATCTTTAAACCCATGATCAGGTGCACTATAGAGGTGTACGTGGATGATATGATTACAAAGTCTAAAGAGCCGATGGAACACATATTGCATTTAGAAGAAACCTTCGAATTACTGAGGAGATATATGATGAAACTTAACCCAAAGATATGTGCATTCAGGGTATACTAAAAAACGTTCATGGGATTTATAGTGAGCCATCGGGGAATTGAAGCTAACCCAAAGAATATAAGCGCAATAATAAAGATGAAATCTCCTCGGACAATCAAAGAGTTGCAAAGCCTTACAGGCAAGCAAGCAGCGCTGAATCGATTCATATCAAGGGCAACAGATAAATATCACGCATTCTTATAGGTTATGAGAAATGGGAGAAAGATGGAGTGGTCAGCAGAATGCGAGGAAACATTTGGACAGTTGAAAGAATGGCTTACTAAAGCCCCATTATTGTCTACACTACGGGAATGTGATTTGTTTTATTTATACTTAGCTGTTTCGAAATGGGCTACCAATTCAGTGTTGGTGAGAAAAGAAGAAAGAATACAACATCCTATGTATTATACCAGCAAAGCCTTAGTAGATGTAGAGACTTGATACCTGACTATTGAGAAATAGGCATTGGCTTTAGTAACAGCAACACGCAAGTTGAGGCCGTACTTCTAAGTACATTCAGTGATCATAATGACTGACCAACCTCTTCAACAAGCACTCATGAAGCCAGAGGCGTTTGGTTGCTTGCTTAAATGATCAGTAGAGCTAAATGAGTTTGACATAACCTATCGACCTCGAGCAGCCATCAAAGCACAAACCTTAGCTGACTTCGTGCCAGAATGCACCGAGCCGGGTAAGAGAACTTGCGAAGGACAATCAGTTGGAGAGGCAGAGTCGATTGAGGTCTGGTTGATTATGGTTGACGGGTCATGCAACGAGTAGGGGGCTGGAGCAGGAATAGTTATATATAGTTTAGAAGGGGTCGAAATTTCTTATACTGTAAAATTTGAATTTCAGGTGACCAACAACCAAGCGAAGTACGAAGCTTTCATAATTGGGCTTAAATTAGTGCATGCCTTACCAGTTGAAAGAATTAAGATTTGAACAAATTCTCAACTGGTAAGTAATCAGCTTAACGAACACTTCTAAGCAAGAGGCGAAAAGATGGAGTTATATTTGAGGAGGGCTAAACAAATGGTCGGAATGTTTCAAGAGGTAAAGATAAAGTAGATATTGAGAACAGAGAATTACCGAGCAGATATACTCGAGAATGACTGCAACAACAAATCTAAAACTACCAATGTAAGTCCTAATAAAGGTCAAAACTTTGCCAAACATCGAGCAAGGAGCAGAAATAATAAAGGTGGATGCTCAAGAGTCCCGGATGGATCCAATTATTCATATATCCATGATGGAAGCTTACCGATGGATATGAAGCGAGTAAGAAAACTAAAGTGTCGAACAACTAGGTATACGATGCTCGATAAAATACTCTACCGCCGAAGGTTTACCTTACCTCTTTTGCAGTGTTTGGATGATGAAAAGGCAAACTATGTGCTACGAGAAATACATGAAGAAATATGTGGTAACCACTCCAGAGTAAGAACTTTGGCGTTCAAAGTGTTAAGGCAAAGATATTTCTGGCCGACCATGCACCAGAATGCAAGGGAAATGACTAGAAGTTGCCAAAGTTTCTCAAATGTCCCTACTCAACCTCCAGAGAAACTTATTGTTATGTCCTCTCCATGGCCTTTTGCACAATGGGGGGTTGACCTAATTGGCCCTTTACCCAAAAGACAAGGAGTTGCTGCACATGCTACTGTGGTGATAGATTATTTTACAAAGTGGGTAGAGGTTGAAGCTTTAACCCAGATCGTGGAAAAGAAAAACCAAGTTCATCTAGAGGAATATTATATGCATATATAGGATCTCTTATATACTTATAACATATAATGGAAGGCAATTTGACAACCACAACTTCAGGGAAATTTGCCAAAATTTGGGTGTTGAGCTGAAATTCTTTTCTTCGACTTATCCCTAATCAAATTGGCAGATAGAGACTGCTAATAAGGTCATAAAAAAACTTTTGAAAACTAGATTGGGGGAAAAGAATGGAGCGTGTGTCGATGAGTTACCTGGTGTGTTATGGGCTTATCGGACAACCCACAAAACCGCAACAGTAGAAACCTCATTTGCCTTGGCCTTTGGCCATGAAGCTGTGGTCCCAATAGAAATTGGAGTAGGAACACACCAAACCGAGTACTTTGATGGGAACAAAACGACAAGCAGATGTGTTTGAATCTTGACCTGTTAGATGAGAAAAGAGAAAAGGCCCCGTGGAAGACGATTGAATATCAGCAGAGGTCGTGCGCTACTATAACCAGAACGTGCACGTGAGGCAATTCCGAGCCAGGGACTGGATATTTAGGAAAGTGAATTAGAGCACGAGAGATCCCAGCCAAGGTGTCTTTGGCTCTAATTAAGAAGGCTAGTATTAGGTAATATGTTTAACTGGTCCAGGAGCTTACAAATTGGCTTCCCAAATGGTTGAAAAGTAAAGAAATCATGGAACACGGAGCACTTAAGGAAATATTTCCAATAAGCAAGCCATTTCATATAATATTTCAGTTAAGTTGTTTATGTTTAATGTAGTAAAAGTTATCACATGCTTATGTTTTCCACTTTTTTGTAACTATTTAAGCATTCAGTAATGATAAGGTGATGAATTCCATTTAGACATGTCTTACCAAATTATTTCTAAGGTAAATAAAAGGTCAAATGTCTCAAAACCTGATCGAGGCGAGTCAAATGTTTGCCATAACCTACTCTGTCAAGCGAGGACGAGTAGGCAAAACTCGTAAAAATTATTTCTAAGGAAAATAAAGGCTAAATAGGCTCAAAGCCTGTCGAGACTATACAAGTTAAAAGTTTGCCTTGACCTGCTCTGCTAGGCAAGAATGAGCAGGCAAAGTTTACCAAAATTATTCTAGGGCAAATGAGGGCTCAAAAGACTCACAACCTTCTCGAGGCAAAGCAGGCAAAAAATTCGTAAAAAATCTACTTTATCAAATGAAGATGAGCGGACAAAGCCCATGAAATAATCATTAGGGCTAACAATAAGTTTTAGAATATCGAAGTTGGTGAAGAAGTTAAACATTCAAAAGACAAACAACAATTCATACGAGTCTTCTTAAGCAAAGTATTAAAATGAAAAGTAGAAAACAGAATTTATAAATGTTTCAAAATATGTGAACAAATGAAAGTTTGCAGTTCAAACATAAAATAAAATTCATGGATTTTGGGAGGAAGGCTCAACTACTTCTGCAGGGGAGAAATTAATAGTCATAACCGAGGAGGGATCAGTGATCCCAACAAGGGCAAGGGCTGCCTCCATAGCTGCATCTAGCATTTTGTCCCTTGTTCCTTTTTCCTGCTCTTAGCACCTGGATGAGTACCGTCTTGGCCTTTGTTTGGTTGATTTTGCTAAGCCATACACTTGCGTCAAGCTTGTCTATCTTTAGCTTTGGATATTCCTTCTTAAGGACATACATAATGCAGTTATAGCTAAAAGCAAGCCCAGAGTCGTACTCCTTATCCATCCGGTCCTCTATGTTATTGACCTTATCTTTCAACTTAGTTATTAGCAATTTCAAAGATTTAATTTGCTCTTTATACGCTGATTTCTGAGTATCTCACTCACTTCGTGCAATGTCAAGATCAGATTCCATCTGTACAAGCTCACGATCGAGTTGAATGGACTTGGACTCAGTAAGAGCAATTTTCTCCTCAAGGTCTAGAATTTGCTTATGCAGTTCAAGCAACTGCTCCTTTGAACGATTAGTTGCCTCAGCCTTTTTTTTCAAGTCTTGAATCTCTGCTTGTCGTCTCTTCTTATAGCGAAAAGCTTTGAACTTATAATAAGAGACTGTTGTAGTGGGCTAAAAGGCAGTTTTTTGGATGGAGCCTCTCATCTCAGTAAAGGTCATACCCTCAAGCTCTTTTACAAACTTAAACCCCATTACCTTAGCATATTCCCTTTGGTATATGGCCAAGTAATTGTTTTGGTCTTAGGATGGAGGTAACGATGTTCGGTTGGTAAAAGCGGTAGCACTCTGAGGTCTTCTCGCAAGATTTTTCACCACCACCCTTTTAGGCCGGAGAGGGCGGCAGAGTTGGTAGAGGAACGCTGGTCAGGGTGACGTTGCTCTTCTTCTATGGGGTAGGGGCAGAGTCGCCTGAACCACGAGCATGTTTCCTTGCCATGACACCAAGGATCTTGTTATCCATCCCCGTAGCTATATCGATTATGTGGGACTCAACGAGACTTGTTGACGACAAAAGGCCTTTGCACGTACAAGCGTTGACTAGGGCAGTCTGAACCTTGAGTAACAATTCCTCCTTGTTGTTGTAAATCATGCTCCAAGAATCTAAAAAACACTGTAAATGGTAAGAATAAAGGCATGAGGCGTGAAAAATAATAAATGACTTGGGGTGCAAAAACACATGGGGACATGAATACTACCACCACCCGATTGAATCACCTGACCCTAGTTTTCCCCAGTAAAGAAGAATTTGCTCTTTCATTTTTTACATGAGGTAGGACAGTCTGTGATGAGTTTTCTCTTTGTAGAGCTCAACATGAAATAGTACCAGTCCACATCTTTTGGGTTGTTTCTTAGTTGATGTAAATTCTTTATTTCATCAGTGTAGGCTTTCAAGGTTCACACCTAACCCATAACACAAACAAGCCTGAAAGTACCATCCATCTGTTTGGGTTTAATTGACCAGGAGCCAAATGTAGGTCACTCAACAACTTCGTAAAATAAGGTTGGAGGGGAAATTTAACTCATAATTTGAAACACTTTAAGTATAAAGTCACGTAGCCTTGAGGAAGTTGACTAGGGACATCACTTTTTTTCGAGAATAACGAGATGGATGTTGTTGGGAATATGATAGAGGTTTTTCAATTTGTACATATCATTTTGTGTGGTGCTGCACCTTATAAAATCCATGGGATAAGAATTAGCTTCTATCATGTGGCCAAGGTTATTTTTTTTAGCTGGTTGGATCGGCTCGGTGCCACCTTCTACATTATCACTCTCTTCATCATGACTTTCTACCCCACTCGAGCTAGGACTTTCGTCGAAGCTTGACATTTGTCCACTTTTACCCTCATTAGGTTCGTGACTAGAAGGTGGTGGAGTAACCTCTAACGATGGTTGCCTAAGAGTGCTCTTAGTATTAGAGGGGTCTACATCACTCGGGGAAATCTAGGGGTCGAGGAGAGTCTCTCTTAGCATATAGAGGTATGAATCTATTTCTTCATCACTCTCAATATCGATAATTTTTCCTTTTAATTTTAACATGGAAAAAACTAAAAGCAAATCCAAATACTCGAACAAGAAAGCACAATACAAGACAAAACAATAACAACCAGAAGTTAGTTCAGAGGGCGATACCTGGGATGGTTTAGGGTTAATAGAGTCACTGTCGCAGTGAAAACAGCAGAAGAAAGAGAGTCTTCGGCGTAAAGAGGGCACTTAATTTCAAGTTAAAAATCTCAGTAGACAACAGAAGAACAAGTTTAATGAAGTCCTTGATTTAGGGATTTTATGAAGGAAAGAGAAAAAAAGCGTTTAAGTAACGCATGTGTCAGTTTAATCGAGAGCAAAGAAATCACCATTTCAAATTTTAAATACATGGTGTAGGAAGTGCCACGTCGCAAGCATTTAAAATGATATGACAAGAAGTTAGATCGGTAGTGTACTTGAGAACATAGGTGTCTGCTCTATACACATTGCTCTTGCAGTTACATACCACCCAGACTGCCAAATAATTTAAGAACGCCACCTCGACTTTGCCAGATCAGGATTAGAGCTAGATAACTTAACCTGCATTATTACCACAATTGTCTCCTAGTTTCTAGTCTTAGCTCGCTTCACTCACAATACTAGAAACTAAGGGGACTGATGTTTAAGTGATTAAAAGAGCACCAGTCATACATGATTCATTTGGTTGGGTGGAATCTCCTCCGCTATGTTTTGATGAGCAGATATAATGGCACCAAAGCCCTCTTCGGTGTAAGCTATAGGTCAACAAGACAAATGTACTTAAAAATCGAGTATGGTGCCATATTAAGGCGGCAGCTTTGCCACGTCCAAACCATTTGAGGGAGGCACGATAACCCATGCACAATTTTCGCAATCCATTTGATCTATGATGGCCCGAATTTGGAGGACGTGGGGGGATGTTCAAGACACAAAGGGTCGTTGCCTATAAAACCCCGAAAAAAGACAGGAAAGGGAAAAAGAAAGAAAAAAAACAAGGGGAAACTCTGGTATTTTGGATTCAGAACTCATTTTCATAAAGCCTTTAAAAAAATTTCCTTCATTTAACAATTGGTAGCTTGCATAGATCTATAGTCCAACATTTTTCCCGAAATCCTATATACTGACTTAAGCATCGGAGGGTTTTCGCCGAAAAAACCACTGGCACTTCTAATCAATTTCTATGAGTGTAGGTCAGAAGAGAAGGAACGAGGTTGGTTGTGGTCACAGAATCCGCTCGTCAGGGGAAGGAACAAGCAACATAGCGCCCCAACCAAAGCTAACTTGAGTGTTGAAGAGACAACCCGATCAGCCCTACAACATGACTAGATTTCTGCATCAACAAATATATAGTTATATTTCACTATAGCCATGTTTGTGTGAATGTGGCTTTTGATTGTGATATGCTGATTAATGATATAATTTCTTGATTTCTTGAGTGTTTGATATCTATTATTGCTTGTTTGCCATGATTGTAATGATTGAGTTGGATTTTACATTTTATTATTATAGATGAAGAACAATAATATTGCCAACTCTACTGAAACTTCCAGTAATGCACAACTTATTAAGGTACAATGGGATGCAAATACTCTAGTTATATTTTGTGATTTGTGTATTTCGGAATTAGAGGTAGGACGTCGCCTTGGAACTCATTTTACTAGTGTTGGAAATTATGGAAAGATTTTATGGGGAAAGAAACTGGTCTAGGATGGAATCCCATATTAAAGACTATTGATGCTTCTGAAGAGTGTTGGCAAAAGAAAATAAAGGTATGAATGCTGATTATTTTGCCACAATATTTTTTTACTATACACAAAATTAGTGTTTAACTTCATACAATGTACATATACAGATGTATCCCAAGGCAAGCAAGTTTCGTAAAGGAGGCATTGATAAATAATTAGAAGGGAAGTTGGACAGGATGTTCATGAACACTGCCGCCATCGGAGAGCATGCTTGGCCACCTTCAGCTTACATCCTTCCATATGAAAATAATGAAGAGTTAGACAAAAATGTCATTCCATTAGAAAGTAATGGTGATTCATATGAGTTCACTGATCAATTGGAATTTGACAAAGGCATTGAAAATTTTGAGAAATGGTGGATAAAAGAAATGTTGAAATACGTAAGATAACAGATAAAAGGGTGAAGAAAGTTAAAAAGGTTGGATTAGGAGGGGCAAAGGTAGGAGGCGATACGAAATTATCACAACATATTGACTACCTTATAAATGTTGTTGAGGATAAAAAAAAAAATGATACCGTCAGCTGTAGTACTCTTGAAGTGATGCAAATGGTTGAATCTTTACCTGGAGTGGAAGTTGGAAGCGACTTATGGTTATTTACCACTCTACTCTTTTTATCTAAAGAGAAGAGAGATGTTTTCTGTCACGAAAGACCCAGAGACGATGCTTAAATGGCTTCATTTTGAGAAATCACCGACTTATAATCTTTGAAACATGTTATTGTAGTAATCTTATTAGATGATGCTAGATTTTCCTTTGGGCTTTTGATTTTAGTTTCTTTTAGGAATAAGGTGCTTTATGAACAATTAATTTTATGATACTGTTTTCATACTACTTTTCATCAGACATTAGTTATCATAATAATTATGAATGGTTTTTGTAATTATTTATAACATCATTTTATCTTTACTTTTTTTTTAAATTTTTGTTGCATGTTTAGTGATAGTTTTTAAATAATTTTTTATAGGTTTATTTTAGAAATTGATACATCTGATGATGAGGTGTTCGACCAAATTGTATGCGTATCTGCACTTCTTATAGAAGACTATTATCTCAAATATATTTATAAACAACCATGTATGAAATCTATACAAACTGGAAATATGTGGTTGAAGGAAGTATTAGAAGGAAATGATAATCGATGCTATAGGATGTTTAAAATGGAAAAGGTTGTATTTTTTAAAATTATTTACTGATCCGGAAACAAATTATGGGCTACAAGGTTTAAGAAGAATGGGCGCTGCTGAGAGTTTAGGAATGTTTTTGCACACTTTGGGACATGGGGTTGGAAACGGGTTAGTACAAAGAACGATTTCAACACTCAGGTGAAACTATTAGTAGATATTTTAGCCAAGCATTAGATGTTGTATGTATAACGGTAATTGATATAATAAAGGCAGAAGATCCTGAGTTTAAGGAAGTTCCTAAAGAAATACTGAGAGATTCAAGATAGATGCCCCACTTTGAGGTAATTAATTTTTGTTTTACAAAGTTACATATTAGCAGTGAATATGTTTTCACGCTATTATCAAGATTGTATTGGTTCTATAGATGGTGTGCATGTTCTTGCCACAATATCCCTAGAAGATCAAGTACCATTACCATATATTGGTAGAAAAGGAATACCGACTCAAAAAATAATGGCTGCATGTAGTTTGATATGCAATTTATTTTTGCACTTGCAGGTCGGGAAGGTAGTGCACATGATGTAAGGATTTTTCTAACAACCCTACAATGAATTTTCCAAAGCCTCCCAAAGGTGTTTCCCTTTTTTTTTTTTTTAATTTTCTTTCTTAAATATTTAATATTTTCTTTACAAAGTATTTCAGTTGAATTAAAATTTAATCTTTTAAAATATTATCATACAAATTCACATTTTTTTTATTCAACAGGAAAATATTACTTAGTGGATGTGGGGTACCCCCAAATTAGTGGTTTTTTAGGTCCATATGAAGGTTCGTCAAGGTACTAAACCCATAGGTTATCAAGAAATATTTAATCATGCTTACTTATCGCTTAGAAGCATTATTGAACGCGCATTTGGAGTATGGAAGAAAAGATGGAAGATTTTTAGAGATATGCCCAGCTATTCGTTTTCCAAACAAGTGAAAATAGTCATTGTAACCATGGCATTGCACAATTATATAAGGAGACATGCGCAACGTGATCTTTATTTTGACAACATTGAAAATTATCCTACTTCAATCTTTGATGAACGAATAAAAAGAGGCAATAACACTTAAAAAGAGTATCACAATACTAATGGCTCTGGATCCCAAGAAATGAAAATTTGAGAAACTTTATTGCAAAAAATTTATTGTAAATGTAATACATATTGCTTTTTGTTTTATTTGGATTATGTATAAGTATGAATTTTTATCATATTTTATGTAACAGATTATGAAGTTCTTTAGATTTTGTTAATTGAGTTTTTTTTAATGTAATTTTACATGTTTATGAAAAAAAAGATATATCTAAACAATTTATTAAACATACTCTAAAAATAATAAGTAATTAAAATTTATGTCTATTTTAATTATTATATAATAAAACTGCACGTTTGTAATAAAATTTACTAAACGCATGTATTTTACTTTTCAAACTCACAACAACCGCAACAACACAATTTACTAAACACCGAGCTACTTTTTTAATTAGCAATTGATTTAATCTGCACAGCACAAGCATGTTATTTCATCATTCTTCGCAATCTCAAACTAACCCTTAAATCCACATGAAAATAAGGACTAATAATCCCAATAGATTTGGATTTATTTACTAATTCTAATAGCCAAACATGACATAGGATAAAATTAATTTTTTAGTCCCAAAATTAAATCCAACCCCGCAACTTATCCATGTTTTTGGGAGAATTTTTTTTTAATAAGCTCTGAAGATGTTATTTTGCACCCCCCCCGCCCCCCCCCCCCCCCCCCCCCTCTCCCGCCCTTTATTGCTCTTTGCCACGTGGTGTATTAGCATGACACACGAGTTCACTCAAAAATCAAAGAATCAGAGCCAATTAGAAATGAAAAAAAGGAACAAAAATAAGAAATTGAGGTTGAGAGAAATAAAGGAAAATAACTAAAAAAGAAAAAGAAAAATTAAAATGGATAAGGAAGAAAAGCCGAGGAGAGGGAGAATTAAAAAAATAAAAATAAAAAATGGTGGGTTTTTAACTTTTTCATACTAAAAAAGGAATACTCTTAACATCTTTATTTAACTTAAAACAAAATAAGTTATTGAACACCCTTTTTTAATTAAAAAAAAAGTAGTTATGGATAATTTATATTGAGAAAATATTTGGGGTTAACTTTAGTTTTTTTTTTTATTGTTAGATTTCATTGATATGGGTATAGATTAATTATAAGAAAAGGAAATGTGCATAAGAGAATGATATCATATTGGTTGCTATAAGGTCCACTGGGTTGCACATAAGATATTCGAATCTGATTAATATAGAATAGTAGAATTGAAATGTAGTTGTTATGACCACGCCTTTTCCCTTCCGGCAAGAAATTTCGGTGCCGAATCCTTTAAATTTGGTTCAAGTATCAGTGTCATTGACTGCTCAGTGGCCTTGTAGCAGTCTGCATTATTAGGCATTTGTCACTAAAATACTTAACGTAAGCCCTACGGAAGGAAAATGTGTCAAACAAATGGGCATCTAGATAGTTTGAATTCAAACCATCTATATGACCGGCGGCTGTCAAAGCCAATTTCAAATTTGGCTTTGACAACAGCCCGAAAAAAAGAAAAAAAAATTGTGAACAGTGCCAAGATTTTGCCTATATAAAGAAGCTCTGCATTTTATTTTCTGTATCTCAATTCCATCGGTAGAGAGCAATTTGAGAGAGTTTTTTGTGAGCTTCAATTTATAAGCTATTGTTATTAGTATTCTGAGAGTTTGGGTGTATTGAGGTTTTGAGAAGTGAGCTAAAATACTATAATATTTGTAACTCCTTTTCACTAGTAAAATATTTCCTTCTGTCTTCGTCCGTGGACGTAGGCTAAAAGCCGAACCACGTAATTTCTGGTGTCCTCTTTTACACTTGTTCTTTATTTTCTTACAATTTTACTTTAGTTGCGTGTCTGCTTCACCACCAAATTTCTAACAGTGGTATCAGAGCTATTGATTGTATTTTTGGAGTCGGGTACTGTTCAAGTACAGGGTACTGACGTATACGATACTGTTCACGTATATGTTACTATTTATGGATACGGTACTATTTACGTGAAACGGTGGGAGTGGTACTGTTCGCATATACGATACTATTCACGTATACAGCACTGTTCACAGATACAGTACTATTCACAAGAAACGGTGGGAGCGACCCACGAATTTGGCGGTGCAAAGCAGGGGATAGTAGTCTGAGTAAAGCAACCGTGTGCTTTTTTTGTACATGTCTAGGAAAGTTCTGTCACAAAAGCGATAAGAAGTTAAACAGTCTGGATTTTAAGTGGGACCATTGTGACCCCTCTAGTCTTTCTTGAGAACTTTTCTGGTGTACATTCTCACACATACTCACAACTATTCAAGGTGGTACACTAGCTTGTGTGCAATATTTATCAACAAAATGGCGGCAAAGTATGAAATTGAGAAATTTAACGGAAATAATTTTTCGTTGTGGAAAATGAAGATAAAAGCTGTATTGAGGAAAAATAATTGCTTGGCAGCAATTAGAGAAAGGCCCAAGGAGATAACTGATGACAAGTGGAACGAGGTAGATGGCAATGCCATTTATGATCTACACTTGGCACTTGCAGATGGAGTATTATCTAGTGTGGCCGAGAAAAACACAGCAAAGGAAATATGGGATACTCTCACAAAATTGTACGAGACTCAGTCACTACACAACAAAATCTTCTTGAAAAAAAAAACTCTATACTCTTCGAATGGCGGAATCTACAATGGTGATCGACCACATCAACACCTTGAAAACTCTATTTTCACAACTCACAACGTTGGGTCATAATATAGAGGAAAATGAACGTGCAGAACTGCTACTTCAAAGTCTACCAGATTCGTATGATCAACTCATCATCAACCTGATGAACAACAATCCAGTGGACAGTCTAGTTTTCGAGGATGTTGCAGCCTCCGTATTAAATGAGGAGAGCAGGCGAAAAAATAAGGAAAATAGACAAGCAAGTTCGCAGCAAGCGGAGGCGCTATCGGTGACGAGAGGGAGATCAACGAAACGTGGCCCCAGTGGGAGTCAAAATCATGGTAGATCAAAATCCAGAAATAAGAAGAATGTGAAATTCTACAACTGTGGCAAGAAAGGGCACGTCAAGAAAGAGTGTTAGAGTAATCAGAAGAGAAAAGAGGGCAAAGAACCTGAGTCATCAAATGCTCAGGGTTGTGTAGCAAGTACCTCAGATGATGGCGAAATTCTTTACAGCGAGGCAATAACTGTTTCAGAAGGCAGAAAATGACTATTTGATGTCTGACTTATAGACTCAGGAGCTACCTGGCACTTGACTTCTCGGAGAGAATGGTTCCACACATATGAACCTATCTCAGGAGGATCTATATATATGGGTAATGATCATGCCTTGGAGATCGCTGGTATTGGTACTATCAAAATAAAAATGTTTGATGGTACAATTCACACAATTGGGGAGGTATGACATGTCAACGGCCTGAAGAAGAATCTATTGTCTTTGGGACAAATGGATAGTCATGGGTACAAAACTCATTTGGAGAATGGAATTATGAAGATCGTTAAAGGCGCACTTGTATTGATGAAAACAGAAAAGATCGGTGCTAATCTATTCATGCTTAAAGGAGAAACACTACAGGAGGGTGATGCGTGTGTTGCATCAAATGGTGAATAGTTAACGATGATGTGGCATCTCAAACTTGGTCACATGTCGGAACAAGATTTGAAGATTCTCTCTGAGCGAAAATTACTTCCGGGGCTCAAATCGGTAAGTTTACCTTTTTGCAAGCATTGTATTATTAGTAAGCAGCATAGATTAAAGTTTAGTAGATCTATTGCTAGAAGTAAATGCATTCTAGACTTGATTCATTCTGATGTTTAGGAATCACTGAATATATCTATGGGAGGTGCAAAGTACATGGTGACTTTTATTGATGATTATTCCAAAAGATGTTGGGTGTATCCAATTAAGAAAAAAATCAGATGTATTTCTAGTGTTTAAAGAATATAAAGCGCGGGTAGAACTTGAATCTGGTAAAAAGATCAAGTGCTTGAGGACAGATAATAGTGGAGAGTATATAGACGGCGAGTTTCTTGCTTTATGTAAGCAAGAAGGTATTCAGAGGCAGTTCACGGTGGCATACAGTCCTCAACAAAATGGAGTGGCAGAGCGGATGAATAGAACTCTTACAAAGAGAATAAGAGTTATGTTGAGGACTGCTGGTCTACCCAATTCATTTTGGGCAGAAGCAGCCAAAACTGCTTGTTATATAGTAAATCGATCTCCATCTACAACTATTGGGCTTAAGACAGTGATGGAGATGTGGATTGGAAAGCGAGCTGATTATTCCTACCTACATGTATTTGGATGTCCTGTGTACGTGATGTACAATGCCCAAGAAAGAACAAAGCTGGATCCAAAATCTAGAAGATGTATCTTCTTGAGGTATACTGATGGAGTAAAGGGGTATCGTCCGTGGGACCCCACTGCCTATAAGATTGTTATCAGCAGAGATGTTATCTTTATAGAAGATCAACTGCAAAGGAAAGATAAGGATGATAGCACTGTAAAAGAAAAGTCAGAGACTGTACCGGTATATGTGGAAAATAATCCAGAAGATTCAGATTCTTCTGAAGCAGCACCAGAGTACGAGGAACAAGAACCAGTCGAGTCCGAGGCTCCAGAAGTTCGTCGGTCAACTCGAGAGAGACGACCGCCAACGTGGCACTTGGAGTATGTCACAGAGATCAATGTTGCATACTGTCTTCTAACAGAGGATAGAGAGCCTTTAACTTTGCATGAAGTTTTAAACAGCTTAGATATTGCTTTGTAGATGACAGCAATGCAGGAAGAAATTGAAACTCTACACAAGAACAAGACATGGGAACTTGTACCACTACCACGTGGAAGAAAAGCCATTGGAAACAAATGGGTTTAAAAGATCAAACGTGATGGCAATGACCAAGTGGAGCGGTATCGTGCAAGATTGGTGGTGAAAGGATATGCTCAGAAAGAAGGTATTGACTTTAACGAGATATTTTCTCCAGTGGTTCGACTTACAACAGTTAGAGTAGTCTTGGCAATGTGTGCTACATTTGACCTACATATAAAGCAGTTAGATGTGAAAATTACATTTCTTCATTGAGAACTTGAAGAAGAAATATATATGCTCCAACCAGAAGGTTTTATAGAAACAGGAAAGAAGAACTTGGTTTTTAGGTTGAACAAATCTCTATACGGTCTCAAACAGGCGCCGAGGTGTTGGTATAAAAGATTTGATTCCTTCATTATGAGCCTTGGATACAACAGACTCAGTTCAGACCATTGTGCATATTACAAGAGTTTTGAAGATAATGATTTCATTATTTTGTTGTTGTATGTGGATGACATGTTGGTAGCAGGCCCCAACAAAGATCGAATCCAAGAATTGAAGGCACAGTTGCCTAGGGAGTTTGAAATAAAGGACTTGGGACCAGCAAACAAGATTCTAGGGATGCAAATTCACTGAGACAGAAATAACAGAAAGCTTTGGCTTTCACAGAAGAATTACTTGAAGAAAATCTTGCGGCGCTTCAACATGCAAGATTGTAAGTCAATTTCTACCCAACTTCCTGTTAACTTTAAATTATCCTCAAGTATGTGTCCTAGCAATGAAGCGGAGAGGAAGGAGATGTCTCGAGTACCGTATGCATCAACAGTGGGATGTTTAATGTTCGCTATGATATGCACTAGACCGGACATTGCACAAGCAGTGGGAGCAGTCAGTCGATACATGGAGAATCTTGGAGGAGAGCATTGGATAGCTGTGAAGAGGATTCTGAGATACATCAGAGGAACCTCAGATGTTGCATTATGTTATGGAGGATCAGAATTTACTGTCAGGGGCTATGTGGATTCAGATTTTGTAGGAGACCTTGATAAAAGGAAATCTACTACTGGTTATGTGTTTACACTTGCGGGAGCAGCTGTCAGCTGGGTTTCGAAACTACAGACCGTTGTGGCTTTATTTACAACAGAAGCAGAATACATGGCAGCTACACATGCTTGCAAGGAAGCTATTTGGATACAAAGGATATTGGAGGAGCTTGGGCACAAACAAAAGAAAATTTTTGTGTTTTGTGACAGTCAGAATGCCTTGCATATTGCAAGGAATCCAGCCTTTCATTCCAGGACAAAACACATAGGAGTTCAGTATCACTTCATTAGAGAAGTAATGGAAGATGGAAGTGTGGATTTACAGAAAATCCATACCAAGGAGAACCTAGAAGATGTTTTGAACAAGCCGATAAATGCTGACAAGTTTATCTGGAGTAGATCCTCTTGTGGCCTAGTTGAAACGTATGCAACATGATTATGGCGAAGCAGAAAGAATGGTGTGGAGATTGATTGATCCTCAATTAAATGTCCAAATGGGAGAAATGTCAAACAAATGGGCATCTAGATGGTTTGAATTCAAACCATCTAGATGACCGGCCGCTGTCAAAGCCAATTTCAAATTTGGCTTTGACAGCAGCCCGAAAAAAAGAAAAAAAAATTCGTGAACAGTGCCAAGATTTTGCCTTTATAAAGAAGCTCTGCATTTTGTTTTCTGTAATTCGGTAGAGAGCAATTTGAGAGAGTTTTTTGTGAGCTTCAATTTATAAGCTCTTGTTATTAGTGTTCTGAGAGTTTGGGTGTATTGAGGTTTTGGGAAGTGAGCTAAAATACTACAATATTTGTAACTCCTTTTCACTAGTAAAATATTTCCTTCTGTCTTCGCCCGTGGACGTAGGCTAAAAGCCGAACCACGTAATTTCTGGTGTCCTCTTTTACACTTGTTCTTTATTTTCTTATAATTTTACTTTAGTTGTGTGTCTGCTTCACCATCAATTTTCTAACAAAATGGACTTAATTGCCTGCTTCATGCAAATAATTGTTGACATGTTTGCTTGTTTGATTAGGTGAAAAAGATAAATTTGTATCATTTTAGCAAAGCACTTCTCAAGAATCGAGAGACTGGAAGAAACAAAGGCCGATGATAGAGAGAGACCCAAAAAAAAAAAATAGAGAACAAAAATGTATTGGATATCTAAAATGAAATACTATAACTTAAAGGGTAACAAAATTTTCTGAAGTTTGAGAATTTATGTTTTAATTAGATATGTGTTAATTTTTGTATCACTCATAGCCGATAATTTTTGAACCCCTTAAGAGATGTTTCCAAAACAAAGAATCCATGTGAGTCAAAATTGAACCGCAGTTAATTTTGGAGATATGAGTTGGATTGCTTTAAATTGGCACAGGAAAGATATAATTTATTATTCCAAATACATTGATTAACTTATTTATTTACCTGATGGTGGTTGAAAATAATCAAAATGACGTAAGTAGTTCATTAATATTTATTTTAACGGATCTTATTTTTCCTCACCTTACTATCATCCTTAAACTTAATGCCATTGGCCACAACACCAAATTCCTTGACGTTGAAAACTCTGTTGGTTGCATCGATACCTTTTACCGAAGTAATAAACAAAACTAGTATTGAAAATGCTTGCTGGGAGTAGGAGCTGAAACCCATTTTATGACTGATTGAAGTGAAAGTGATTGTATATTCTGATAAATTTGAGCAGACATTTTTATTTTTTTTAATGGTAGATCGATCATTGTAGAGAAATTTATAAGGCAGTGCGAATGCAGTTCCTTCGCTAATTTGGCATCTTCTATTTAGGATTTTAGGCTTTAAAAAAGAAATAAATAAACATGTCGTGTTTTAGTATTACTTTTGTACCGACCCGCCCCAAAGCTCCCTCGTAATCTCATGAAAACAGATTTAATAATAATCTAATTATGAAAATTCTATCGAAAATTCAGTAGAATTTCCTTTATAAATATAACACTCTCAATCTGTAAATATGAATATAACATTACCTAAAAAAATTTAATATACAACCAAGTTCAATGATCAACATCCTCAACAAAAATATTGAATTTTACTCAAAATATCTCCAAAGTATTAAAAGATTATATTATAACTAATATTAATACACATCAGTTTATTCTTAATCCAAAAAAAATAATATAACAAAATTGTACAATCCCAAAAGAGTGAGATGATCAAAATGTCCTAACAAAAATCATCTATATCATTTAACATAATCACGTGTGGCTAAGACTCAAAATATATTTACACTTGTTGGGTGGGTTTGGTGTACCTGCAATCTTCTGGTGGGAGAAAATATAATAAAAACGGGATGAGTATAAAACTCAATGAGCTTAGTGAGTGAATAGTAATTTTTGAAAATAAACTTGTACTTTAAAAGAAATAATCATATCATTTCCAAACACAATTTTATGAAACCATATGCGAGAAATCAATAATAAATCATTTCACATTTAAATCATATTACTAACCTTGAAAAGCATATATAATATTGTATCTAATAACCATGGAAATCATATCACAATATCATATAGAATATACAAATCTAAAAATCATCATCAAACAAGTATGTAAGGGAATAATCTCGTCGTATCTAGACCTCAACGGACGAGCAATGATGTACTGTCTAGGTACAGTCACACCTTGGAGCTACATGAATAAATATGAAAATACCATCTCATATCTCATTATATCTGTGCATGCATAATCAAGTTCCCAAATGACAAAAGCGTCAAGCACACGACTTAAAACCTCTGTGTGTACTCAGACAGGCCCAAAAGGCCTATATCTCATTCGTATCATATGTCTCATCTGTATGTCAGTATCTATCTGTATCTCAATATTTGTCTGTATCTCTGTAATCATCATACTGTATGCGTAAGCCCCCCAAAAAGTAAAAGCGCCCAAATATACTGTCCAAAACATCTATGTGTGTTCAGATGGACCCCAAAAGTCTCTCATCTCATTTGTATCATAGTATCTGGAGGGAAGGCTATTATCCAATGATTTTAAAAACAATCTCTATACTCATATTAATATACATTCTAATCAATACTTTAAATCATACCTTTCTTTTCATTATCACATCTAAATCCATTTTTCTCATCTTTAGAATACTATCATATTTTATTCAAGTTGATACAGAAAACTATTAATCAAACATTTTAATATAATATCAATGCATGAATAAAATCAATTTCGAGAAAATTATTAAATCAAAACATTTAAAATACTTATTTCGCAAACATGCTTTAGTATCATAATTAACTATGAAAATAAGTTTTGTATTTTCCACTCACAATGACGGTGTTTACACTTGATTATCGTCCACGTCGGCAAATTGGTTCTCACTCGCGGATCCTCCCAAATCAAAGAAACAATATAATTATTTTTCGTAAATCAAAATTATGACTAAATTTATGCAATAAAAACAAAACGAACATCTATCCATAATTTACAACTCCCGTATCGATAAAATTACTAAAATACCCTCGAGTCTGTAAATCATTAAAATATTCTAAAATCATAAATCACCAAATCACCCTCAGAATCGTAATTACACCCGATCTTCAATTTCAGAAATTGTTAAAATATCCACAGGTTCAGTAATTACAAAATCGCACTCAAAATGTGAAATTACCGAATTGCCCTCGCTTCCAGTCAACGTTGACCCAAGAAGCACATGTTAGAAACTTTTGGCCACGCTGAGTTCAGTGGTACCTGCAGTGAGCTCCAACGCGCGGTGACGGCATCAGAACTTAGCTCAACAACCGCGAAACTCTAACAATTGACTGGCGGCGAAACAATGACTCCCGGTGGTTGTGGATGGTCGGGAATTAAAGAAGGAGTCATGGGGAACAAAACTGAGGTGGTGGCGTGGTTAAATTCCGGTAGAATCAACGGCGGCGGTGATGAGTTTTGGCTGCGATTTCTCAAACTTGAAACGGCGGCGATGAGCGGCAATGACAGCTGGGTTGTGATCAGCGTCTCACGGGCTTCCGATTGATACCTTGCTAGACCGGTGAGGTGGCCGGAATCGTGAGACACAATCGGGTTAGGTTCGTGGGTCCGGTCGGGTTTCGGGTCGGTTTACAGCTTCTTTCACTCTCTCACACGTGTATATATGTTCCTCTGTTTCCAGCTTCATCTTTTACTTTTATTTACTTTTTAACCGCCTCAGCCTTTTTTTTTTCCCACATATGTTACAACTTTGGGAGTAACTTCCTTATAATATAATGGTGGCTGTAAATTGTTTCTTTGGTCCATCACTTACATATTTCACAATCCAATTCTCGCTTTATACGGTCGCCATCTCAGGGACAATAATATCTTTGATCATATGTCTCTTGCTAGTTGAGTCTCCTAATTTTTCTTCATGAAATAAGTGAACCGAGAGCCGCTAGTAGCTACTCCAATTTCTATAAGGATTTTGTTCAATCAAGTAACAATTTATCTATTCGAAAATTATCTTTCATGTATTATAACTAAAATTACAACTAAAAATATAAAAAAATAATTATAGAATTGAAACGGATTTGTAGTATTTGTCAATTAGCTGAGACAAGGCTTTTACAATCTTTTATCACACGTGTGTTTATAGATAAAAAGAATTTAATTGCATATAATTTTTATTTTTAAAACCTTGGAATTCAACGTAGTTAGGATTTTGTATTTTGTACTTTCCCAACTTGGGTTCGGGCAACTTATTATCCGGAGTCCCAGTAGCACTAGCGCAAAGTAGTCATTCATAATCATTAACATAAGTAAGTCGGATCCACACATATCGTTATACTATCATCCTCTAAAGTTCTAGCTAAATTATTTATTTAATTAACTCCCTCTCTAGATACTTCGATTTTGGTATCCTGGATTTTGATTTCGGTTGATCTTGAAGATGGCGGACGAACAATCAACAGCAACCAGCACTAATGCATTGAGGATCAACTTTGTATCAGAAGAACAATTGGATGAAGCCAAAAAGACAAGAGGCGAAAGAGTTGAAGACGGGACAGCACGGAGAGACAGGCCTCTTCACGAGATACTGAACGAGAACAAAGCCAAAAAGAAAAAGGATCTCGAGGACCGCCGGAAGCACAAGCCTCCGAAATCCTTGGACGAAGACGAGGCCCAGTTTCTTGATGGATGGGAGTCGTATAAGAAGGAAAAAGAGCGGCGGCTTGCCGACGAAGAGGCCCTGGAGCTTCGGCGTTTTAGGCCAGCCGTGGCATCACAATGTGTTGCTTCCAAGGAAACATTAATAAGCCATGACGATGATCATCATCAACAAAGAGTAATTATTGGGAAGAAGAATCCAGCGTCTCGTCCCTTGAGCTCGATTATGAAAGTGATGCCGCTGGCAAAGAAACCTAAGAAAGATGTTCAGATTGTGGCAGCAGAATCGTCTTCAGATACGATGAAAAAAATTGATGCGGCAGAAAAATCTCCGGAACCTGCAGTGCTGAAAAGAAATAGGGGTGATGCTGATCATAATAAATCCGCTGTAACAATAAGTCTGGTTTCATACGGTTCTGATAGCGAAGATAATCATTGATTAGCATAATATTTGTTTATATTGTCGCTAATATTCTGGAAAGCTTTGCCTTTCGTTGTTCTTCCCGTAATCAATTAGAAATATTAATACATACTTAATTTTTTTCATTACTGATATTACAATCAGATAATTCTTGAAATTATTCTACATAAAATTTATGAATCACAACTTAGATTTTCAACCCTCATTAATATTTGAGAAATACATATTGTACTTACATTTTATAAAGAAAAGAACCGTCTCTACTCAATTTGTTCTTTAATTAACTCAATCAAGTAGTTGGTTTTTTTTTCTTTTGCAAGATACAAGAAAGTCCACATGCCTTGTATTTACCATCTTGATGCATTTTCTTTTATTTATATTGTAAGAGGTGGTTAATTTTGGATTACTCTTTTGTGAAATAATAATTTTCGAAATATTCTCAAATTTATTGTAAATCTCAACTTTCCTCCTATTTTTCTAAAGAAAGCAAAAACAATTTCGTTAACCCACCCTCATTTTTCACTTATTAGTTTGGGAGTGTTTTAAAGATTGTTATTTCACAAGAGAATATTTGAAAACTTAACCATATTAAAATTATTAATACAATACTTTCTAGTTTGTAATATCCCTAAAGATTTCATTCTAAATAATATGGTGGTATTCTAAGTAAAGGTGAAATAAAATTTCTCATTCTGATAGATAAATGACATATGACTAAATAAATAGAATAATTATAAAGATGAATAAAATAAAAAAAATTATAAAAGGTTATTCACATTTTTCTTACTTTTGTTGAAATATTACACAATGGTGCAAACTGACATAAATTGTCACAAAGTTATAAGAATCATAAAATTACAAACCAACATGTGGGAATTTATTAATTTGGAGAGTTTATGACTGTACAAGTTCAAATGTTGATTGAGAACTTATATGGTATTATTGATATTAAGTGAACCTTACGGATTCCCATGAAATTATCCCTCGCAATTAATTATAATGAATATAAAAATAGCGAGCGGCCGGCGGTGCTGGTGCTCGACAGGAGAATGCGATAACGCCTCTTTTGTTCCAAACCATTCTCCATCAAACAAGAGTGCGGCTTCGCGCAGAGCATAAATATCCTTAATCTTCAAACAAACAATTTAGCCAAGCAACAAGCCAGAAAGGCCCAACAAAAAATGGAGGCTCTCTCAAGAATTAGCTTCTTAACAAACTACGTTCACTCTCATTTCCCAATATTCTCTCCACTTCCTCATAACCAGAAGCCGCTTTCCAAGAAAACATCACCAACATTCTCTTCTTCTCTCTTAAGAACAAGCAGTCGTCCAGGTCAGTCACCACCACTTTTTTGTGACGCTTCGAATGCTAACCAGTCAATTCATATTCCAGTTTTTATGTTTTTATTACTTCTCAGTGAGTGAAGTTGCTAAAGAGGATGTTCTGCAAATGTTCTTTAAAGATAGAGAATTGAATGGTGATTTTATTTCCAAAACTTCTGATATGTTTTGGCTGATGGGGGCTCTGAAATTTGTTGACTTTGATGCTGATGCTGGCAAATTTGCTGACAATTCTGAACAAGGTCACCAGGTGGCTTACTTGATTCTGATTCGTAAGAATGTATGGTATTCTTATTTCTTTCTGTTTTTTTTTGGGATATGCAATTGCCAATTAGAATTTCGCTTCGTGTTCTCTGTAGTGGTATAGAAGTATGTTAATTTCGAACAATTGTGGTTTATAGAGCATCTTTCTCAGTACTTTTTGTGGTTCTTAGAGTCTCTTAAGTTCTGACTTTGGAGTATGGACTCTGGAATGGTTCTGTCACTAATAATGCAGCAATTTAGCTGTTTCAATGAGAAATCTTCCGAAATTATTTATTTATTTAGTTTCATGAGTGTCAAATAAGAAGTTACTGAATAATGTAGTTATGCCAAGCTTAGCCAAGCCTGTGTTCTGTTAGAATTAGCAGTAGCTTGTATACTATCCTTTCTAGGCTTTTATGAGAAATAAATTACTGCCGAAGGTGCAGCTCCTTATTACAATTGAGGCTTAGACTGGGGTAGAACTGGTGTTTATAGAAGGAGGACTCATTCGGTCCCAGTGTTGTGAAAAAGCTCCATTGAAATTTCAAGCAGTTGACGATGCAGATGCTTTATTCTGATCTCTCATATATCACCTCTTTAGCATTAAACTGCGGCATCAACTCCACTCTTGATGCATTTATGAATTAAAGTGCGTAAATATTTCCATACTGGTTTTAGCTACTCTCTGCTTTAAGGCTCCTCAATTTAATTGCTAAGTGTATGACATTCTGTTTGTTTTATTCTGGTGTCTTAGGTGATTTAGTTTGCTTGTGCTTTTATTGATGGTACTAATATTTGTAGGTCATAGAAAGTGACAATGATGATGGATTTTTGAAATTACTGAAAACCCATGAGTGGCTATTAGGTGACAACTCCGCACCAATAAATAAGAAACCTTCTGCTAAGGTATGCTTTTTCTTGGCTATCATTATATTATAATGGGCTTGCTTGCAAACACTCTTTCCCATCTCTTCATCCTTCTTCCCTCCCTTTCTCCCAATTTCAGCAAAGTATGGGAATTTGTTTTAAGTTTTATATCTGCAATTTCATACTGCTAACCAATGCATGTAAATACGGGCTTTGCAGGATGACAGTGAAAGAAGGAAGAGACTGAACCTTCTTAAATATGAAGCTGTATGATACCTTTCTTCAAATCGGTATTTCTCATAGTTAATTGGTTGTTTATGTGATGTCAATGCCTGAAATTGGGATCTTTCTGTTCAGTTCTAGCTCCATTATTTCTTTTAAAGTTAGATTCTCTTTACATTTGAAATATAAATTGTTTGTAGTTAACTAACTTTGAAAAAACTGATTAATAAATGAACATATTGTATAAATATGTGCAAGGGCGGACTGGTTTCTCTCCTTTTGGTTCTAGGCCTATGATTTCATTATATTTAAATCTGTAACTTTAATCTTGTGAGCTGAATGAGCTGATGCTCACCACGTGACTGTATTTTGGTTAAAGGTTGTTCATATTTTTCTGTTGGCAAATGGCATTTCAAGAGATGTCTGTTTTCAAATGAAGCTGCAAATTTGGTTACCTAAGCTTCTGTTTTGAAACCAATATTTCTCCAATTGGATCTCCAAGTAACCAGGATAGGACCTAAGGGATTCAGTTTTATATTAAAGTCAGTAATAGATCTAACGGTTCGCAGACTGGGTATGTTCCAGGATGATTTTATTTTTATATTTATATTTGTTGGTTTTGAAAACTACTGTTGGAGTCCTACCTATCTGCTTAACTTTTAGTGGAGCTAGTTTGATCAAGCTGTCTTGTATTTGGATTTTCTGACGTGTACTTTCATTATTAGAACATTGAGTTTGCTTCTTGTTATAGCAATGTTCCTGTTATGTTTGATTTACATGCCTTGCATGCGAGGTACGTGTTAGATTCTGTAGCCTTAGGCTCTTATCTCTCAGCTTGAACTTTTAGGTTGTGTTATTACCTAAAAGCTAGCTTCTGCAACATAGTACCACAAAAGCTGTTTACGATGCTGATTTTCGTACTTTGATCTTGCAGCTGAAGAGGGAACTGGTGCTCTTGTCAGTTGGCATTGGAACTGCCTGGAGGGGGTATTGTTTGATAACGCTCTCAGTCCAGGTAATATCTCACAGAAAAGTAAAGCACCAGTATTTCAAGTTTAAAAAATGTTTTATATCAGACCTTTCTCTAGCCTCTTTAACAAAGTATGGACTAGAAATGAATATGAGGATTTGGTGACAATGGCTCAAACCTACTTTTATTATATTTTTATATATTTTCAGTATTTGACTGTACAAATTGCAACAGAGTAGGGAAATTTTTTTTTCTTCCCTACTCTATTGGAAGGATTCACCTTTTTTTTTTAAAAAAAAATGTAAAGTAAGATATTCATGAAATATTGTAAATTTTGGGCTTACATAGAAATGACCTTGTTAATTTTACAGGCGGCTTTTAGCTTTGTGGTTGGAGTTCTTTTGAGGTAAGTTGATGTTTTTATTTTTCATATATTTATTTATGGTGCTTTTTGATGGGAAACATAAAACTTTTTATTAAAAAGAAAACATTACAGAAAGTGAACAAGGAGTCCACAAAGAAAGAGCCCCTAAAGATCACAAAAAGTCTATATAGTTCAATGCTGATAATATGACCAAATAACTATAGGATCTATATGACTAAATGATCTCATAACAAAAACAAATCCAAAGCACTGAGCTAAGTGAACACCGTTTCCAGTTTAGACGAATGAAGAAGAAAGAAGAATCTCGAAATTCATTTCTAATGACGCCCAAAGAAAAGCTAGTAATCCTACTCTTTCCCACAAAAAGATGATGTCTTCCTCAGAATCTTCAAAGCATCCTTCAATTTCATTCAAGCCAATTCACCAAATAAGTGGACATAACTGAACATTTCTGCAACTGAACATTTATGTAATCTCTGAAAGCTGAGAAATGCTAGAAGCTGGGATAACTCAAGAAATTCTAGCTGCCTGAAACAATGACCACCATTGTGACAATGCAAAAACAAATGATTTGTACTTTTGCCATTTCTTTGCCCCAGATAAGCACACATTAGGTTTCGTCTTTGAATAATATAGTTTACCTGAAGCCAAGGACCAGACAGAAAGTGGAACTTTTATCAGGGTCTTTAGCATTCCGAATCACTGGGTAAGTTGATCTATTTTCACTAAGGTTAATATCTGTTTTTTTTTTTTTGAGAAGAAGGTTAATATCTGTTAAATTAATATGTTGGTGAGTCGGTTGTCAAATTCTAAGCTCAGTACTGAGTCCTAGTTTTTGAGCTATGATTCAAATGAAAGGTTTATGAATAATAACAATACTAAATAGTCCGATCAGTTATCTAAAAGAATGGTAGATTCTGCTGCCAATAATACCAATATACCTGGTGATTTGGACGGAACTTTTTGATCCAACCTTTTACCTGCAAATAATGTAAAAATAAGTGTATAGAGATATTATAATGCAAGGAAGCCATGATAATGTAAGATGTAAAGTTTCCACCAAAAATCAATAGCTGGAGAAATGGTCCATGGGGATAGATATCTTCTATAAAGTATTCTCAACTTAGTAGACTCCCTTGAGTGTTTTCTCTGTGGAGGAGTTATCTTTATTTGGTCTAATTGGGACTCCAAAGAGCTCAAAGAATTTAAAGATATCGCTCATTTTCTAGTTTAGGGAAGCGAAAAACTCCGAGAACTCGAGCAGTGCTTTTAGCAACTTTTTTGACAGAAAACTGAAAAAAAGATTTATTAACAGCAGGAGACCATCTGTTCTTATTACTGATCCTAATTCTGGTAGTTTAACAAACCTCATTTCCAGTGCAGTTGCTTGTACTTTCAGCTCTTATTCCAACATGCAGACCGTCTGTCCAAGGAAATGGTTCCTCGGATTTTCATGCAAAAGAAGTCCAAGAAGTACAGATTAACTCTTCCGCCCCCTTTTTTTTGAAATTTAATGGCATCTTTGTAGCTAAGTTGTTTTCTGTCTCCTCCTTGCATAAGCAAACATTTCTTTTTCTTTGGTAGAATTGGAATGAGAAGCTTGGACCTTAAGTACTTCTTAGAGAGATAATTCAAGGGAAGTAGCCTTGCTCTTTCATCTCCAAGGCTTGTAATCCCAGCTACAATATATGGTTTGTGGGTTCTGTCTCATCGGTATTTTGCCAATGCCTTCTTTGATTTCCAGGTAGCAATTAAAATAATTTTTAGTGTTGTCTGCAGCTGTTTTTATAAGCTTTCAAATTGATCATGAAGCCCTAAAATTGCTAACATAAATTGTGTTTATTAATCTTCCCATTATCGCAGATTGTTGCAGCCATGTTTGGCGTGCTTGTATATAAGGCTGCTGCCCTTGTTCAAGTTTACAGAGACAATGAAGACTTGCAATTAGTATTTCCAGAAAATGGTGAAACTTCAAGTGACTGAAATTATCCATATTAGTATTCTCTTGGAGTATTTCATCTTGATTCTGAAATATTTTCAAGCAGAAAGTACTTCCCAAAGACTAATTTGCATGGGCTACCATCAAGCTTCTAGTGGAAAAAGCGCCCAAAAAATCTAAGTGCAATGATTCAGTTTCTCGAATAGCTCTATGGGCCAATTTGACTGGTTAAATTTGAACTTCAGAGACTTGTAGGCTACCATCAGGCACGTCTTCCAAACTCCTACAACTTTTATGCCAATCTTTTAATTGCCATGAGATGATGACTGCTTGAAAAAAAAAAAAAATGTTGTGATGATAGATGATATGGAACCATCCGAGTTTGTAATACTTGCACAGTTTAGGGCCTTTTAGCAAGATAAGGTTGATAAATTTGAGTTATCAGTAATAATTTGTAATGGGATGTCAATCCTCAAAACTGTTTGCGGGAGTATGGGTAAACTATTAGCATGTATGCGGCAATAATTTGAATTACAAATTTTGTGGCTCAACTGTGATTTTAGTGACTCAACTGTTATTCCTCTTGGAAGCATCCTTCACCTTGATCTAGTCTTCATTAGATTCAGCTCTATGTTTCTCTGATTGCACGAACAAATTAGCAATGTAGGATGAAGTTCATCTGATGAAAGAACAATTTTCTTTAAGAGGAAGAAACATAAATTTTATATAAAAGATTGAACTATCAAATCAATAGCCCTACCATTTAGTTCCATTACTTTTGCATTTAATTCAAAAATCTGGACCCTTGCTAAGTTGAGCTAATTTGTGAAACTTGGTTTGAAAATTTGTAAAATTTTAGAGGCCGCCAATGTAAAATCCTTCCCCTCTATTGGATAATACTTCATTTCTTATCTTCAGTATATAGAACAATAATTTTAAAAAAATTAAATAAAATAACACAAGGGAAAACACGAAAAAATCTAGTAACATTTTCTTACGAAGTAGCAAAATCTTCCACAAAGCCATCCACGAAATGACCTTACTTGTATCTCCATCTCCTGTTGACAAGTAGAGGGCCCAAAAGCCCACCACAAATCAAGTGCCATGCTTGCGTACAACAACCAATCCACTTCATCTGCATCTTCATCTTCGTTTCCATTTCCATTCGGAACTTCAGGTGCAAAAGTATTCTTTTCTGTACAATCAGGAAGTGGCGCTCCACAGAGATCATTACCGGAAAAACAAGATGCACCAAAGCTTTGCAACTGAGTGCTTGAAGGAATTTGCCCAGACAAGTCATTTTGTGACAGGTTCAAGCGATTAAGAAATGATAAACTTGACATACTTTGAGGAATCCTACCAAAAAGTCGGTTTGTTGAGAAATCAAGGGATTCAATTGATCTCATATTTCCAATATTCTCTGGAATTTTTCCTACGAAAAAGTTGTGTGATAAATTCAAGGTTTGCAGTCCTTCAAGATTTGTCAATTGCATAGGTATTTCTCCTGAGAAATTATTCTTGGAAATATCAATGCTTCTTACCAAATTAAGAATGGAGTTGTATTCAACCAAAACCCTTTTGTTACAACGGATGCATCCTCAAAGACTATTGCCTCTCGTGAAAAAGTAATATATAGCGTTTTTCTGATTAGATGAGTTTATTGTCGCCATAGCAGTGAAGTTGTTGATACATCTCGGTATGGTCCCCGAGAGATTGTTATGTGCAACATCTAAAACCTGTAGAAAAGTTAGATGACAAAGTTGAACTGGCAAAGATCCATGAAAGTTGTTTGATCGAAGATTGAGAATCAACAATCTTGGAAATCTTTCTCCCACCCATGTCGGAATGTTGCCAAAAAAGTCATTTTCTCCAATGTCAAGAGATATCAAACTCGAACAATTCTTAAGTGAAACGGGAAATATTCCAGCCAATCGATTATTGCGAAGGTGCAATGAGCTAAGAGAACTTAAAGTTCCAATTGATATTGGAAGGTTACCAGTAAAGTAATTGTCATCTAAATTCAGCACCTGCAAATGAGGCCAATTCAGCAACAATCTGGTATGTCTCCAGAAAAGTAATTTTTTGAGAGTTTGAGAGAAATGATCACCGACTTATTAGCCCCATTACATATTAAATGAATAATAGACCCCGATAAAGCATTATTAGAAAGATCAAGTAAACCAAACTCGAAAGGTTGATAAGGCAATGGACGGCTGTCAAAATATGGAATATCACCGTAGATTTGATTGTTTGAGAGATTCAGCTCCTGATATTGGGAAGAATTCCAAAACCAACGAGGAATAGTATCTGAAACTCTTGTGTTGGATATGTCTAAGAAAGACAAATACTTTTGTGAATGAAGCCACCATGGAAAATGAGGCCCTAAATGACATGACCTCAATTGCAATGTTTCGAGTTGAAACGGATGAACCCAATTTGGATTGAATTTCAAAATTAGAGAGTTTCCAGATGCAGAAAACCAAGTCAATTTTGTTAGATTGACAAAGTGAATTTCAGAAAGACTCGCATTCAACTTGTTGTTAGACAAGTCTAGATATTCTAAGGGTGAAAGTTTTCCCAAAGACAATGGAATAAAACCGTTCAACACGTTATTGGAAAGATCTAGTTTTTTCAAAGAGGAAAGCTCTCCTCGAGCAGGTGGAAGCGGACCGAAAAGAGAGTTGTGTCCCAATTCAAGAGTGTGCAGACTTTTAAATTGCAGGAGTTGATTTGTCAAGCGACCAGAAATTTGACAAATGCTCAAATCCAGTGACTCTAGTGCATATGCACTGCAGGAAGAGAAAGTATCTAAGACTTGTGAGAAGTCTTGACTCAAATCGATTAACGAGAGGTCGACTGATGTCAATTTACAAAGTCTTGCAAATGAGGTTGGAATCTTCCCTCCAAGTTTAGAGTTTCCAGAAAGGTCGAGTGTTTTGATAGAAGTCAAGTTTTCTAGACCAACTGATGAAATCGTACCTTGAAAGGAATTCCATGCAACAGAGAGGAACTCGAGATCATTGAACTTGGACAACCAGCGTGGTGTTGTAGAATTGAAATAGTTGAAACGTAAATCAAGATGTCGAAGAGATGTCAAGTTTCTAAGTCCGATGGGGATTTGACCTTGAAACTGATTAGAGCTCAGATCGATTAAGACTAAATTACGGAGACCGAAAACCCAGCTGCCATATTGAAACAAAGAATTATCAAAATTGTTGATTGCAAGATGAAGGGCTTTAAGGGAGGAAAAATTTGCGGATAACAGCAGAGGAAAGTGATAGAGTTGGCATTTGGTCAGCTTTAATACTTTTAAAGAAGGGAGTGAATTTGTGACAAGTAACCAATCAGAGGCTTTACTAAGGTTCATTTGACTCAGATCGAGATGCTCTAGCGTATAAAGACCAGATAGCCATGAAAGACTGTCAACGTTTAAATCATAATTACTCAAAAATGTCCCACTGAGATCAAGATATTGCAGATTAGAGAGATTTCCAAGTTGGCGAGGAATCATTCCGGAAAATTCGGCTCCAGAGAGATTGAGGTATCTTAGGTTCTCAAGAGAACCAAGATATTTGGGAATTTGAATCCCTTCAAAATCATTACCGCTCAAGTCCAAGTGAATCAAATGCTTTAAATCAACCAGAGATGGATTTACCTTACCAACCAGCTTTGACCTCTCGTAAGTCACCTCCAAGATAACTAAAAGGATTTTGGAAGCTGAGCTGAAGGACATGACCAGTGAGGTTGCTACAAAAAATACCAGCCCATTTACAGCAATCTCCATCACCAGTATTCCAAGAGGCAAGACGGTTGGAAGGATCTATGAGATCTTGTTTCAACTTTAGAAGCGCTTCTCTCTCCCCGTCTATGCAACCCACGTAAGAGTTGCCGTTGCAGAAGCTGATATTGATAATGGCAGCTACAACAAATAACTCAAGGAAAAGAATGGCAACCGAAACACTCACGATAGTTGATTTCATTTCTGTCGATAGAAGTTATATTAATTAATTATAAGAAAAGGAAGTTTGCTTTGCAAGAATACGTTATAATATTGCTTGATATTTATATTGTCATCCTCTATTTGCCCATGTATAATTAACTTGGAATAGTATATTTGAAAATTATTAATGACCTCACTTTCTCTGCAAGAAATCTCCGTGCTCATCACTTTCAAACATCAAATCTTCAAAGTCATTAATTAACTGCTTGGGGTTGGTTCCCCAGGCAGGCGGACTTTCAAATTGCATTATTAGATTGAAAGATTGTGTCACATCTAACATTAGTTCCGCAGACTCCTGGAAAATTTTCGAGGAAAATCAATTTAGCTGTCTACGTCGTGAAGATTGATAACCTGTTTGCTTGTTTGACTTATAATCATTTCCGGTAAATAAATTAGAGGATTATAGATTTATAAAGTTTTGGAATGATTCACCATTTTTTTTTTTAAACATTCTACTCTTTTATAATGACAAACGAGTGGGATTATTAAGACCCTCCAAAATTATTCTAAAACTCTTATTGTATTACAATTACATTTAAGAAAAAGGCACCTACTCGTTTTAGATTTTAAGAAATGGTCATACCAATCTTCATATTTTCAATAAGAATACCAAGACTTCATTTTGACTAAGGTGCTCTATTAACTCAAAAAACTTAACTCCAATGTTTTATTATAAATTGAAGAATAATATTAAAATAAATGTTTAATGTATACATTTAAAATAATTTTAATATTTAAAAAATATTTGAATACTTTACAATCTTATAATATATTAAACCAAATAAATAGAAGCATAATATTAAAATAAATATATCAAAATTTACGTTATTTCAATATTTTATAAAATAATTTTAATATTGTTAATAAATTAGATACATTTTATTAATTGTAAAATTTATTTAACCAAAGATTTACTTAGAATTTCTATAATAAATACAAATTATTATTAAAATATATAATAATTTATATTTTGAAAATTATTTTGTATATTAAAAAATTTTAATGTTATTTGACCAATAGACAAATTAAACTACTTAAATTATATTTATATTTATTAAAAAAACTAAAGCTAATTTTTTAAATACTATTTAGTAATGATATTATAGTCAAAAGAAAGATTTGCCAAGGGTGAATCATTTGCTGCAACTCAAGAAAAGCCAATAAAATTCAGTTTTAGTTCCCTTACCAGCACAAAACCAATTGAATCAAATTTGTTTCTCTCTCTCTCTTTTGAGGTCTCATCCATACAGTTAATTTGGTCAAACTTGTTTTCTTTTTTAAATTTGATTATTTTTAATTTTGCAAGCTAGTGTCTTTTATTTTTGTTGAGAGAGAATATTTGAAAAAGGAGATTATTTAAAAAAAGTATTTTTGGCATTAAAGACAATATAATTGGAAAAAAAATAAGATGATTTTGGAGGGGTCATATATTATATACAATATAATACACGGGTGGGATATTTCTACCCAATTATTTGTATAAACCCATCCCACTTCTAAAAAAAATTATAATAAATACACATTTTTCTAATAAATAAAAATCAACAAAAAAATAATGTAATTAATCAATTAAATCGTTCTTTTTTTTTACTATTAAAGTAGCTTTAATATAAGTTCTATTTAATTATTTTGCTTTATGACATAAAATGACCAATTGGGCCAAAAATAATTTGTTCTTGTATCTAATACTTTAGGTACTTAATTTTGTGACTTAGAATCTAACTTTTTAAATGAATCCTAATAATTTTCAACGTTTTACATGTAAATGACATTAATTTGACAGCCTAATAATATAATGAGTATTTTCTCATAAGGACATTATGCCAGTTTAATTAAAAATAGTCCATTTAAATTTAGGTTTAAGTAATCTTATTAGTCCCATATAAAAAAAAACTAAGTTACAACAAAATAAATTAAGATAGATTTAATTGATTAATTCTTTTAAATTATATGAGTGGTTAAATGAGTACATCACCAAGCTTATTTTTATTATTTTATATTTTTATTCAACTAATTCTTATGTCATATTAGTTTGTATAAAAAATAATTTCTATAAAATTTTATAGTTGTAATATTACTCAAAAAGTTATATAGCTTACAAAAATTTTTTCATTCAGATTGGCTATTTGAACCTCAAAATTCCTCAGCATACCCATACTTTTATAGAAAGTTTTATTACTAAATTATCTGTAAACAAAATTATTAATAAAGACATAATACTGAAATGATTTTTTTTTATCATATTTAAGATCTCTTACTTAAATTGGTCTAAACAAGAGAAATCGAAGTGAAAAATTGATTCTGATATTAGAAATATGCCAGCTAATTATGAGAAATTGGACTCAGATTTACAAATGGGTAATTTCTTGATTTTGGCATGATACGGCAAAGTAGCAAACATGCTTAAGAAAACGAAATGTGCATAAGAGAATGATATCATATTGGCTGCTATAAGGTCCGCCGCTTATTCATACGATATTTCCAATCTAACTAATTTAGGATGTAAAAATTGAAATGTATTTATGACCACGCCTTTTGCCTTTTGGCAAATTTATTTATCAAAATAAGAAGAATCGGAAAAGAACAAGCTAGAAAAATTAAAATGGAAGAAAGAAAGGCCGAGAAAAGAGATATAAATAAATAAAAAGACTAGAGAACAAAAATGCATTAGAGGATTAAAATGAAATAATGTAAATTAGAGGGTAAAAATATTGTTTGACGTTCAATAATTCATGTTTTAACCTTGAGTGAGGTTATTCAAACTCACAAATTTCTTCTCCGTGCCTTATTTTTTAATTAAAATATTAATTATCAAATTAATTTTGATAAAATTACCTAATTAACCCCTATTATCTCTCTCTCTCTCTCTCACTCTCTCAGCTCTAATCAATTCTTTCGATTTTCTCGTCTACAAATGAATGTGAAATCTCATAAATAATTGAAATTAATTTTCCTATAGGCTATAACCAATGTCAAATCAAGGCTTAGTGGCTCGAACTGCTTCAAGACTAGGGTTCTCAGGGCCAAAGGGGTTTGCATGCTTCGCTTAGAAATTTTAGAGGCTGAATTACTAAACTCAGCAAACCATTTGGCTCACTGATCTTATTCAAAAGCTATTTGACCAACAGCTTAATAATAATAAGTTAATAACTACTCTTTCTTCAATTTATAGGAACAAATCCACCATCCAAAAATGAGTATCAATAATTTTAAATAACCACGAAAGCAACAAATTTTTTGTTTTCCTATAAATCTGTGTAAAGTTACAAATCTTTTCATCAAATTGAAAATAAAAAAAAAATCACAATTCAAATGCCACAAATAAAATGTTGTAGAATTTATGGAAAAAAATCCGTGGCCAAAAAGAGTGAAACCATAGGTTTTTAATTAGCAAAAGGGATGTTGAGAGAGAACAAGCTATTAGGAAATTGAGCTTCTTCCCAAGATCACTCCAAATAATTTATCAAGTAACAAATTAATAGAAAAATTAAATGGAAATACACTAATTACACAACACAAGATTTACATGAAAAACTTCAAATCCGGAGAAAAATCACGGCCGTTGTCACAAGAAAATTAGAGAAAAATATTTACTATGTGAAAAATTATTACAACCACTCTCAGAAATAATTTTCTCTTACCCAAGCTCCAAATACATAATCCCAATAAATATTCCTTAACAAAGTAAACCCATAATACCCATATTCAGGAGCCAAATGCTCCCTCAAGATAACCACATGCTTAAGAATATTTTTATCTCTCAATTCTCACCAAAATTTGGATGGCTTCTGTGGGATTTAGATGCCAAGCTTTCAAATGAGAGCTTCCTTTTTATAGGCAAAATTTTGCCAAAAATCAAGCCAATTTTTCAACAGTCAATAGCCACCATTTCAATAATTTTGACCACTTCCAATTGCTTATCAAACTTATTGACTATCTCCAAATTGAATTCAAATGATATCTTTCAAATTGACTTTTCAACTATTTTTTTTAATCAATTTTTAACAATCTCCACCTTAATTAAAAAAAAATCATAACTACTGTTACAAAGCACTGTCTTCACCAACAATCGTAATTCTCAACATAGAGAATTATCATACTCCACTATAAAGAGTATACCACTTAGAATCAACCATTCTAAGATTTTTTTTTCCCTGCACATGTCGAACATATCTGCTGAAAATTATGGTGCAATTCTCATGCTTGGTTTCACTAAGAATTCTTCAGCCATGACATAACTTTTCCACCACGCACCTTGCATTTATACCAACCCAATGCCTGCGTGCAAACTTGTGGACCCCGCTGATAATAACATGTTCTCTTTCATGGCAACTTGGAGATCTACATACCAAAAGAACTAACCCAGTCTCCTATCAAAAGGAAACTCACCATCTGCGAGAATATCAATATCTCCTTTCATGATTCTGGAGTAATTTGCTGATCCCACTCCACTTTCTTGACAATTTTCTTGAAGTGCCAAAATCACCTTCAAATCTTTGTGCATACTAGATGGGATACACCTTTGACTTGAACTCTCTACAAGCCAATAAAACCATTCTTCCATTTATTTATTTTTTAACAACATCAAACTCCACCAAGTTTGAAAATCACCAGCTGCTGACATATATGTTTTACATAAACAATACTGTATACCCCAGTACAAACTGTTTGATATGATACCAATGTTAGGAAATTGAACTTCCTCCCAAGATCACTTCAAGCAATTTATCAAGCAACAAATTAATAAAAAAATTGGAGAATACACCAATCACACAATATAAGATTTACATGGAAAATTCCAAATCCGGAGAAAAACCACGGCTGTTGTCACAAGACAATTAGAGAAAAATATTTACTATGTGAAAAATTGTTACAACCACTCTCAGAAATAATTTTCTCTCACCCAAGTCCCAAATACATAATCCCGATAAATATTTCTTAACAAAGCAAACCCATAATACCCATATTGAGGAGCCAAATGCTCCCTCAATATAACTACATGCTTAAGAATATTTTTATCTCTCAATTCTCACCAAAATTTGGATCGCTTCTGTGGGATTTGAATGCCAAGTTTTCAAATGAGAGCTTCCTTTTTATAGGCAAAATTTTGCCAAAAATCAAGCCAATTTTTCAACATTCAATAACCACTATTTCAATAGTTTTGACCACTGTTGAGTGTTAGAAAGTGCATATTTATAAAGGAGAAATCGTTATTTTATATATCAAGTATTG
Organism: Citrus glauca; assembly: GCA_029633175.1. NCBI lineage: Eukaryota > Viridiplantae > Streptophyta > Magnoliopsida > Sapindales > Rutaceae > Citrus > Citrus glauca. The sequence continues at coordinate 30,615,467 of JAQOOD010000008.1, forward strand.
CTAACAACCGTTATTTTTATGTGTTTAAATTTTTTGTACTTTAATTATGTGTGTTTTATTTTAATTAAGTATTTGATGTATTTTAGGGGCATCATAGTCATTTCACAATAAACGAGAGATCAAATGGCAAAACGGACATCATTTTTGAACTCAGGACGGTCAAAAACCTTAGGAGGAGTATAAAAGGAAAAATGACATTGTTCACACGTACGGTACTATTCACATATACGGGTACTGTTGGCGTTACTGTGCAAATAGTGGCGGTTGACTGTACTGTGCAAATAGTGGCGGTTGACTGTACTGTGTAAATAGTGGCGGTTGACTATACTGTGTAAATAGTGGCGGTTGACTATACTGTGCAAATAGTGGCTGATGACATGGCGAAATCCTAAGCGTCCAAACTGTTTTTAATCCGATGGCCATGATTTACTCGATGTAACTATAAAAAGGGGCCCTCCCCCCCCTAATTTAGCACCTCTGAATCCAGTTTTGGGATTCATTTTCTGTAATTCTCTCTCTATCTTGTATTTTCTTCGTATTTTAATAAATTCTCATTTTGCCCCTAGTTCAACTATGAGTGGCTAATTTTCTTTCAAGCTTGGGTTGAAGGTGAAGTCTCAACATGTGTCATGGGCTTAATTTGGTAAATTTATTTTCTCTTCCCCTCTAGTTTTTGTGGATGTTTTGACTTCTCGTCGACAAATAATACTAATCTTGTCTAGTACTGCCCTGGTTTCACCGGCACCCTAGTATAAGATTATTATTATTTGACACGATAAGCCCTTAGCACCATATTTATTAGAGCGTGGTTCATGAGATGTGGATTTCCCTCTCACGATTTAATTGGTATTAATATGGAATATTTAGCCCATGATGCATGTTGATACGGATCCAGATACCCAAGTACGTCATTTCATTAGAATTCTCTACAATTTATTCTTGTCATTTCAATTTCAATTTCAGAATTTATTCTTGTTATTTTAATTTAAGTTTTAGCATAATCCAAATCATTTTCCACCTTAAATCCAATCACCCATTCACTAAATTAATTCTATATATAATTAAAATCCACCTCCTCGTGGGATCGACACTCGTCACCATCTACACTACAATATATTCGTGCGCTTGCGAGTTCAATAAAATTTGCACAACAACCACTTCCAATTGCTTATCAAACTTCTCCACTATCTCCAAATTGAATTCAAATGATATCTTCCAAATTGACTTTTCAACTCTTTTTTTCTAATCAATTTTCAACAATCTCCACCTTGATTAAAAAAAAAATTCATAACTACTGTTACAAAGCACTGTCTTCACCAACAATCATAATTCTCAACATAGAGAATTATCATACTCCACTATAAAGAGTATACCATTTAGAATCAACCATTTTAAGATTTTTTTCCCGTCACATGTTGAACATTTCTGCTGAAAAGTATTGTGCAATTCTCATGATTGGTTTCACTAAGAATTCTTCAGCCATGACATAACTTTTCCACCACATACATTGCATTTATACCAAGCCAATGCACACATGCAAACTTGTGGACCTCGCTGATCATAACATGTTCTCTTTCATGGCAACTTGGAGATCTATATGCCAAAAGAACTAACCTAGTCGCCAAAAGAACTAACCCAGTCTCCTATCAAAAGGAAACTCACCATCTGCGAGAATATCAGTATCTCCTTTACTCATTCTAGAGTACTTTGCCAAGCGCACTCCACTTCTTGACAATTTTCTTGAAGTGCCAAAATCACATTCAAGTCTTTGTGCATACGGATACACCTTTGACTTGAACTCTCTACAAGCCAATAAAATCATTCTTCCATTAATTTTTTTTAACAATATCAAACTCCACCAAGTTTGAAAATCACCAGCTACTAACATATATACTTTACATAAACAGTCCGTATACCCCAAGTTTGAAAATGACCCCTGGGAACATCATTTACCTCTTTTTTCATTATAAGAAAGTCGGGCTTTTTTTTAATTCAGTGCATTACTTCAATGAAGAACCAATAATCTGAACTTGGCAACTTAAAAGACAGAGTTGGATCCAATTTAGGTTAACAGCCTTAGCAACGGTCTTTCAAAATATTAGGTAAAGACAATTGATGATCAAAGCCTTGCTTACCTTTATAATATATTTCATATTGAGCAAAGAATCGCCAATTTTGTGAATTGGATTTGGAGAAAGAACTGCAGAAGAATCCAAAATGCCGAAGAGCATGATTCAAGTACACCATGGTCTAAAATGGTAAAACAAACATTTATCTTGAGAACTGACTTAGATTCCACTTATGACTTTTTTTACTGGTCTGAGAACAAATTATCATCAATGAGAAAATGTGAAATCAAAAGGAATCGCACACAAGTTTACAATGTCCTCAATCAAATGTATGGCATTAGTAGAGTAGTAAAGTCAATATCATTGCCAAGTGTAAGCGCCTTCATTTTGTTTTTAATGCGGATAAGCTGTTAAATCGTGCAATTAATAGTGTGTCTACACCGACTTTATTCAACTACACAATTTAACAGCATAGCTATATGAAAAAAATGAGGACGTCCGACATTAGAAAATGACTATAATGTGTGTGTGTGTGCGTCAACCCTTATTATTTCTCAAACTCAGGTGATTGCAAGCACTAATGGTATGCTTACTTGCCCGTAATTAGAATGAAAATTTTGGAATCGGAATAATTGACATGTTTACTACAAATTAAAAAAATGAAATTCATACAGGGCCCATGATTTTAGGATTCATTACCAAGATTCTGATTCCCAAAGGGGGTTGGGAATCAAAACCTTGTTCCTGTGATTGACAAAAATAACCCCATTCCAAATTCTTAATTCCTAATATGTCCTAATTAATTCACGAAAATGTAAAAGAACATAAAAATTAAAATCACGATAATGGAAGTGGGCAGCACCCAAAATCGAACTACCAGCAACCAAACCAAAATTGAACCGATAGCATTTGCCATTGCCGTTTATGTAGTCATTGACGGCCAACCATTGATCTTGCATCAAGGAGCAGCACCCAAAATCGAACTAACAGCAACCAAACCAAAATTGAACCGATAGCAATTGCCATTGCCGTTTATGTAGTCATTGACGGTCAACCATTGATCTTGCATCAAGGAGCAGCACCTGTCGTCATTAGCGCACTGAAGTAGCTCCTCCCTAAATCGCAACATCAACAACTTCCTACGCTCTCGCATGAAAGCAGCAATCAATCTTGCTCGATGGCAACTGTTGCAAAAATGATAATGATGATGATTTTTCTCTTATTTGTAAACAACAATGATGATACTTTTCCCGGCAAAAATGATGATTATTATTATTTTTTCTTTTTTCAGCATAATATACACTATTATTATTGTTGTTATTGTCATGTTAATTGTTATTAATTTTATCTTACCATTATTGAAATAAATTTATTATTTCTTATTGTTATTGACAATAAGTTTTTTGAATAATAATGACAGAACAAACGATGATGATAATATTATTTTTGTTATTATTCTTTTTTATAATAAAACAAATATTGTACTAAATATTAATATTTACAATAATAAACCCAAGTATTTTAGTAAGTTTAAATAATTTGTTTCGATTCCGAGTTAAAGCAAACATATCAATGGTAATACAACTCATTTCGATTCTAATTCCTACAGTTAAAGTAAACAATTTATTAAGATTCTCATTCTTTATTCCGATTCAAATCCATTTCGATTATTGATTAGTAAACACATCACAAGTGCATACACCACTAACTGAGCAGCGTCCAAGGGGCATGTGTGTTACACTTCTGTACAGTTCAAACAATTTATCACACGCACTCATTAAACGCCAATTTTATCACTCATGCAAGTCTAAATTGTTATCAAACAGAAAAATTTTTAGGTATATTTGGAATGTTATGAGATTTTTTCGTCTATTAAGAGTAATTTTCTAATCATATTTCATTCTTCTTATTGCAATGTACATGTTTTAGTCTATATGCTTTCAAAGAGCCATATAATAAAGTTTGAAGAAAAAACATGTCGTACATTAGAAAACAGAAGGGAGACGAGCCGTACGTTGATGGCAAAGTGGAAAAGAACAGCAATTCATCTATTTTCAAGTAAAGCAAGTACAAGTCATTAATCTCAATGGAGACCCTCGTTTGGTATATGCGGGATATGATATTTGATCTGTTACTCACTCCTAAAATTAGTATACAGTAATGAAAAATAACAAAATATGTATTTATGAAAGATGAAGAGTCTGGAGATCTAGACGAAAGTAGCTGGGATTTGCTTTTCGAAGAGAGTTGGTTTAACATTGGAACACAAAGATGTCGTTTCAGGACCCTCAACCTTAACATTAACGCCATTGTACACCAAGTTTATATTCCCAATCTCAATATTTAGGCATGGAATCTATTGGTTACACACAAGACTAACGGCAACCTTGGTAGCTGAAGTGCCACGGATGTTATTGAATGTCACATTGCTGATCTTCACTTGCGAAGGAACCTGTAAAATATTAACGGCAGGGCATGTAAACATTAGCTGTCAAGTTTTTTTTTTTTTTCCGAAAATCCACCAAGAAGGTGGGGGGTTAGCTGTATAACTGAGCGGTCTGCTTTAAAAATTAAGCTGAAGCATAATAGTTTTACAGACGAGTGAATGTTCATGTATCTTTATGTTACATTTATTATATGGGCAATACAGTTGATCTATGACGATGGGATTTTCCGCATTGTTCATGAGAATGTCTTCAAAAGTGAAATTGGAAGTGATTCCAATGTGAGAATCAGGCCATGTTTTGACTCTAACCCCGTTGCTGGCGCATGTGAAGGTGCAGTTTCTCACAGTCAATCCATCAACTTCTTCATCCTTTATATCCTTTCCCCGGCTACCAACACTGATACCATGTCCTGGTCCGCAAAAGACGTCAGCACCAAAATATTTTTACTGCCTTGACCAAGAGAGACACAGTCATCACCGGTGGCTATAACTGAATGTGATATCTCAATCTCATTTGATCTTCCAGTATGAATTCCGTCAGTATTAGGACTATCCATGAGTGCTGTGATTTTAAGGTCATTTAGCTTCGGGTTGTAGCAACCCAAACTGTTAACGTTGAAGTATTTGCTATCAACAGATTTTATTTCAGTAATTGTAGGGTCGTTCAGGAAATTGAATCGTATAGACTGTCAATTAGACACCGAAGCAATATTAACTAATTATTTAGTACTGTTTTTATTGGCAGGGTATTAACGTATAGAATTCGTATCCATATAGCATTCGGTTTTGTGTATAGAAGTCATATAGAATTCAGTTTCATATTTAAGGCAATTAGATTTGTATATATATTATGAAACTATTATGCTTTTCTACTTAGGATTCTATTCTTTAAGGCTGTACATCTATATATATGTAGCAACGTTCATACAAGAAATAACAAGAGAGTTTTATTCATAAACTCCGTTTCTTTATTTTACACAGGGTTAAAAAAAAAAAGGAAGGAACAGAGCATTGTTAAGGAGACTTACTGTGGGAAGCTGGCAATCGGAGTTTTTATGGCATTGATTTAGTGGCCATGTAGTTTCGCCTTGGTCGTGGAATGTTCCTTTGGCCAGGGAGAGTGAAGTGTCTATTGAAAAGAGATCCAGCTTTGTTTATCCGGTAGTTTCAATAGGCCAGCGGGTGCCTGGACAAGCCCTTGAAGTTGAAAGGAAATTGAAGCTTTGCAGGGGCCTTCAAATTCGGCAAAACTCGCTAAGTACTTTCCCGGTGGAACCAATACTGTGCCTTTTATTCCATCCCAGTTGCAAGCTTCCCTCCAAGCAGTATCAAAAGCCTATATTAAACTAACAAGAATCAAATAATTACTATTTTTAATTAGTAAAGTGACTGTGTTTTCAAATAAGGCTTTCATTTCGTGTCGTTGTTTAGCAGCTGTGGCTATTGAGCTGCGGATCTTATTTTTCTTACCTTACTGTCATCCGTAATGCCATCGGCCACGGCACCGAAGTCCTTGACGTTCAAAACTCTGTTGGTTGCATCGATACCTCTTACCGAAGTAATGAACAAAACTAGTAGTGAAAATCGTGCTGCGAGTAGGAGCTGAAACCCATTTTATGACTGATTCAAGTGAAAGTGATTGTATATTCTGATAAATTTGAGCGGACTTTTTTTATTTTATTTTATTTTTTTTTAATGGTAGACCGATCATTGTAGAGAAATTTACAAGGTAGTGCGAGTGCAGTTCCTTCACTAATTTTGAATCTTCTATTTTGGATTTTAGGCTTTGGAAAAAAGAAAAGAAAAAGGAAACAATTTGTCTTGTTTTGGCATTAATTTGGGAGTAACTTCCTTATAATATAATGGTGGCTGTAAATTGTTTCCTTGGTCCATTGATTTCTTCGTTATAGTAACTATCACTATCCCGTTTTTAGAAAATTCTACAACTTACATATTCCACACTCCAATTCTCGCTTTATACGGTCAAGACGTCAAGTGAAATATTTTTGATCATATATCTCTAGCCGCGTCTCCGAATTTTTCTTTATGAAATAAGTGAACCGAGAGGCGCTGGCTACTCCAATTTCTATAAGGATTTTGTTCAATCTAGTAACCATTTATCTATTCGAAAATAATCTTTCATGTATTATAACTAAAAGTACAACTAAAAATATAAAATAAAATTATAGAATTGAAACGGATTTGTACTATTCATCAATTAGCTGTGACGAGGCTTTTACAATCTTTTATCACACGTGTGTTTATAGATAAGAAGAATTTAATTACATATAATTTTTATTTTTGAAACCTTATCATTCAACTTAATTAGGATTTTTTATTTTGTACTTTTCCAACTTGGGTTCGGGCAACTTAATATTCGAAGTCCTAATAGCAAAAAGTATTCATTCATAATCATTAACACAAGTAAGTCCACACATATCGTTATATTGATCATCGTCTAAAGTTCTAGCTAAATTATATATTTAGTTAACTCCCTCTCCAGATACTTCGATTTTGGAATCCTGGATTTTGATTTCGGTTGACCTTGAAGATGGCGGACGAACAATCAACAGCAACCAGCAGTAGTGCATTGAGGATCAACTTTGTATCAGAAGAACAATTGGATGAAGCTAAAAAGACAAGAGGCGAAAGAGTTGAAGACGGGTCAGCACAGAGAGACAGGCCTCTTCACGAGATACTGAACGAGAACAAAGCCAAAAAGAAAAAGGATCTCGAGGACCGCCGGAAGCACAAGCCTCCGAAATCCTTGGACGAAGACGAGGCCCAGTTTCTTGATGGATGGGAGTCGTATAAGAAGGAAAAAGAGCGGCGGCTTGCCGACGAAGAGGCCCTGGAGCTTCGGCGTTTTAGGCCAGCCGTGGCATCACAATGTGTTGCTTCCAAGGAAACATTAATAAGCCATGACGATGATCATCATCAACAAAGAGTAATTATTGGGAAGAAGAATCCAGCGTCTCGTCCCTTGAGCTCGATTATGAAAGTGATGCCGCTGGCAAAGAAACCTAAGAAAGATGTTCAGATTGTGGCAGCAGAATCGTCTTCAGATACGATGAAAAAAATTGATGCGGCAGAAAAATCTCCGGAACCTGCAGTGCTGAAAAGAAATAGGGGTGATGCTGATCATAATAAATCCGCTGTAACAATAAGTCTGGTTTCATACGGTTCTGATCGCGAAGACGATGATTAATTACTACAGTATTTACTTCCATTGTTGTTATTTCAGGAAAGCTTTGATTTATTATGCCTTTTGTTGTTCTTCTCGCAATCAATTAGAAATACTAATACATACTTTATTTTTTTAATATATTGCAATTAAAATATTACTGAAATTTATAACCAAATAATCTCTGAAATTATTCTACATTAAATTTATAAAGCACAACCAAAATTTTCTATTGTCACTAATATTAAAGAAATATTTATTTTACTCACATTTTATGCAAAAAAAAACTGGCTCCACTCAACTTGTTCATTAATTAACTCAATCAAGTACTTACTTTTTTTTTTTTTCCTTCCAGCAAGTGACAAGTAAGTCCACATGGACTGTTTTTACCATTTTGACACGTTTTCTTTTTTCTATATGGAAAACATTAATTTCATATTACTCTTTTGTGAAATGTTAATTTTCAAAACATATTCTAAATTATTGTAAATCTCAACTTACCTTCTATTTTTCTAAAGAAGATAAAAAAAAGCTTTGATCAACCTCCCTCATTTTTCACTTATTTTTTGAATAAAAATGAGAGTAAGTTGAAACTTACAATAGTTTGGGGGTGTTTCAAAAAATTTTCTTCACAAGGGGATATTTCAAAATTTAACCATATTAAAAATAGTAATAAAACACTTTTTAGTTATTTGTAATATCTCTAAAGATTTCATTATAAGTAATATTGTGGCATCCATCCATTAGACGGTGGACATATGAAATAATATTTCACATTCTAATGGATGAATGACATCTATTAAGAATTAATACTAGAGATCAATAAAATAAAAAGAAATTATGAAAGAAGGTTATTCACATTTTTCTCACTTTTGCTGAAATATTACACCATGATGCAAGCCGAAATTAATTGTCAAAAGTTATAACAATCGTAAAATTATTAGCCAACATAAGGTAATTTATTAATTTAGGGTGTTAATGAGTTCAAATGTTGAATAACTTAAATGGTTTGTTGATTTTAAGCGAACCTCAAGGATTCCCATGAAATTATTCCCAATAATTTATTATTATGAATAAAAAATAGCGAGCTTCTGGTGCTGGTGCTGTACAAGAGAATGAGATAACGCCTCTTTTGTTTCTAATCATTCGGCATCAAACAAGAGTGCAGTGACGCGGTCTCTGTCTCGCAGAGCACAAATATCCTTCATCTTCAAACAAACAATTAGCCAAGCAACAAGCCAACAAAGCCCAACAAAAATGGAAGCTCTTTCAAGAATTAGCTTCTTAACAAGCTACACTCACTCTCATTTCCCAATATTCTCTCCACTTCCTCATACCCAGAAGCCGCTTTCCAAGAAAACATCACCATCTTCTCTCTTAAGAACAAGCACTCGTCCAGGTCAGCCACCATCCTTTGCCCTTTTTTGTGACGCTTCCTATGCTTGCCACTGAATTCCCATTTCATTTTTTGTATTTTTATTTTCTACTTATTTGACTTCTTAGTGAGTGAAGTTGCTGAAGAGGATATTCTGCAAATGTTCTTTAAGGATAGAGAATTGAATGGAGATTTTGTTTCCAAAGCTTCTGATATGTTTTGGCTGAAGGGGGCTTCGAAATTTGTTGACTCTGATGCTGATGCTGGCAAATTTGCTGACAATTCTGAACAAGCTCACCAGGTAGCTTTCTTGATTTTGATTCACAAGAATGTATTGTATTCTTTTTTTCGGATATTCAATTTCCAGTTCTAATCTCTCTTCGTGTCCCCTGTGTGGTGTAGAAGTATGATAATTTCAAGCATTTCTGGTTTATGGAGCATCTTTGTCAGTACTGTTCGTGATTCTTGGAGTCTCTTAAGTTTTGACTTTGGAATATGGACAGTGGAATTGATTCTACTGCTAATAATGGAGCAGTTTAGCTGTTTCAATGAGAAATCTTCCAAAATTGCTTATTTATTTAGTTTTGTGAATTATCAAATAAGAAGTTACTGAATGATATAATTATGCCAAGTGCCAAAAGAGCAGATTGATTCATTCAATATCTTGAAGGATTTCAAGACTTGGCAAGTCTGTATTCTGTTAGAATTAGCAGTCGCCTGTGTACTCTCCTTCCTAGGCTTTTATAAGACATAAATTACTGCCTGAGGTGCAGCTCCTCATTACAATTGAGATTTAGGCTGGGGTAGCACTGCTGTATATAGGATGGCTCGTTCGTTCCCAGCATTGTGAAAAGGTTCCATTGAAATTTGAAGCAGTTAAACAATCTTTATTCTGATCTGTCCTATGTCACCTCTTTAGCATTACACTGTGGCATCAACTCCATTCTTGATGCATTTATGAATTCAAAGTGCATACATATCTCCATGCTGGTTTCAGCTACTCTCTGCTTTAAAGTTCCTTAATTTAATTGCTAAATATAACTGTATAACATTCTGTTTGTTCTATGTCTCTCTGTTCGTTTTTATTCTGGTGGCTTAGGTGATTTATTGTGCTTGTGCTTTCATTGATGGTATGTATATGTAGGTCATAGAAAGTGACAATGATGATGGATTTTTGAAACTCTCGAAAACCCGTGAGTGGCTATTAGGTGACAACTCTGCACCAATCAATAAGAAACCTTCTGCTAAGGTATGCATTTTGTTGGCTATCATTAAATTGTAATGAGCTTGCTTGAAAACACTCTCTCCCATTCGCCATCCTCCTTCCCTCATTTTCTCCCCATTTCAGCAAAGCAGGGGAATTTGTTTTAAGTTTATATCTGCAATTTCTAACTGCTGACCAATGCATGTAAATACAGGATTTGCAGGATGACAGTGAAAGAAGGAAGAAACTGAACTTTCTTAAATATGAAGCCGTATGATACTTCTCTTGAAATTAGATTTCTCATGATTAGTTGGTTGTTGATGTGATGTGAATGCCTGAAATTGGGACCTTTCTGTTCAGTTTTAACTCCACTATTTCTTTTAAAAAGTTAGATTCTCTTACATTTGAAATTTAAATTGTTTGTTGTCATCTAACTAACTTAGAAAGAGTTGATTAATGAATGAACATATTGTATAAGTACATGCAATGGTGGACTGGTTTTTCTCCTTTTGGTTCTAGGGGTATGATTTCTTTATACTTGTATCTGTAGCTTTAATCTTGTGAGCTGAATGAGCTAATGTTCATATGTGACTCTGTTTTGATTAAAGGTTGTTTATATATTTTTCTGTTAGCAAATGGCACTTTGAGAGATGTCTGTTTGCAATGAAGCTGTAAATTTGGTTACTTGACCTTCTGTTTTGAAACCATATTTCTCCAATTTGATTCCCAGGTAACTGCATAGGACCTAATAGATTCAGTTTTATGTTAAAGTTGGTGAATGTTAATAGAACTAAGGTTTCATAGATTAGGTATGGTACCTGTATGCTTTTATTTTTCTATTTGTATTGGTTAGATTTGAAAACTATTGCTGGAGTCCTACCTATCTGCTTAACTTTTAGTGGAGTGATAAGATATTAGGGAAAAGGAGCTGGTTTGATCAAGTTGTCTTGTATTTGGATTTTCTGATGTGTTGCCTGGATTATTAGAAAATTGTATTTGTGCTTCTTGTTATAGCATGGTTGTTGTTATGTTTGATTTACATGCCTTGCATACAAGGTACATCTTAGACTCTGTAGTCTCGGGCGCTTTTCTCTCTGCTTAAACTTTTAGGTTGTGTGATAAATTAACAATGTTAGTACCTAAAGGCTTGCTTTTGCCCCATAGTACTACAAAAGCTGTTTAAGACGCTGATTTTTGTACTTTGTTCTTGCAGCTCAAGAGGGAACTGATGCTTTTGTCAGTTGGCATCGGAACTGCATGTAGCGGGTATTGTTTGATAATGCTCTCAGTCCAGGTAATATCTTCACTGGAAATTAAAGCACAGTATTTAAAGTTTAAAAAAATTTTAATATCAGACCCTTCTCTAGCTTCTTTAATAGAAGTCTGGAATTTTGCACTCTTTTATTTTGCTGAAAGATATGATTGGAAATAAAAATGAGGATCTGGTGACAACGGCTCTAAACTACTTTTTTATTATATTTTCATCTATTTAGAGTATTGACTGTACAAATTGCGACAGAGTAGGCAATTTTTTTCCCCCCACTCGCTATTCTACTTTATTGTATGCATTCATATACTTTCTTTAAAGTAAAGTAAGATATTTGTGAAATATTGTAAATGTTGGGCTTATATAGAAATGACTTTATTAATTTTCCAGGCGGCCTTTAGCTATATTGTTGGGGTTCTTTTCAGGTAAGCTGATCTTTTTATATTTCATTCATTTATATATAGTGGTTTTGGATAGAAAACATAGAAACTTGTATTAAGAAGAAAAAAGTGTACAGAAAGTGAACAAGTCCACAAATGAAGAACCCCAAAAGATCAAAAAAAGTCTATGCAGTTCAATGCTGATCAGATGACAAAAAAAGTAGCGGATCTATATGACTAAATGATCTCACAACAAAAACAAGCTCAAAAGTACAGAATTAAGCCAACACCCCTTGCAATTTAGATGAATGAAGAATAAAGAAGAATCTTGAAATTCCTTTTTAATGATGCCCAAAGAAAACCCAGTAATCCCACTCTCTACCACAAAAAGATGATGCCTTCCTCAGAATCTTAAAAACAATCTTTAATTTCTTTAAAGCCAAATCACCCAAAAAGTGGCCAGAACTGAACATTTCCATAACACTATAGTTTTTTACTTTTCCCAAAAGCATCAATAATCTCTGAAAGCCGAGAAATGCTAGAAGCTGGAATCACTCAAGAAATTCTAGCTGCCTGAAGCAATGAACGGCATTGTGACAATGCAAAAACAAATGATCTGCACTTTGCTATTTCTCTTGCATATGACACACAAAGAAGGACAAGAACACATTATGATTCCATCTCTGAATAGCATAGTTTACCTAGAGCCAAGTACCAAACAAAAAGTGGAACTTTACTAGGGTCTTTAGCATTCCAAATCACTGGATAAGTTGATCTATTTTCACTAAGTTAATACTTGTTAAATTAAAACCTTGATGAGCCAGTTTTCGAACTCTAATCTCAGTGCTGAGTCCTAATTTTTGAGCTACGACTCAAAAGGAAGGTTTATGAATAATAACAATACTAGGCACTTGATAGGACTTAGGGCTAAATTAGGGCTGACATTTATTGATTAAATCAAAAGAAAACAAACAATCAATCCTGACCTACACTTCGAGAGGTAGGTCAATCTCTCCCAAAACTCCTAATGGTTCCTAATACCAGACAAAACTCAACATAAACCCTAAATGACTCCATAATCTCTTATTTATAGCTAAACCCTAATTAATAATAAAGTTACTAAATTGCCCTACCCCTAAAATTACTAAACAGCCCCTGCCCCTTTATATTTGCGCCTAACATAAGTTTTCATGGACCTAACATTACTCCCCTCCCAAAAAGACACCTTGTCCTCAAGGTGAAATCTAGGAAACTGTTGCCTCTTCTTCCTCGCCTTCTTCCTCGTCACACACAGTCAGGACTTGTAGTGATTTATCCTTACATCGATGCCCTGGTGAAAATTTCTCATTGCATCGAAAACACACCCTCTTCGCCCTCTTATCCTGAATCGCTGTCTCTGTGAGGCATTTAAAAGTCGCCCCTAGTCGTGCCCCACTAACCCGATCCCTTTGGGAATCTCTCTGTAAACCCATCATTTGCATTTTCTGGCCTCCCGATGGTGTATTTTGGAACTCTCGCTGAAATCCCAAAGTCTGAGTTTTCTGTCCTACCAATGGTGTGTTATTTCGATATGAAAAATCGACTGAACTGCTCCTATTAATCTGTTTTATTGTGTTCTTATCCTCAATCATTTGTGCCAACTCCATTGACTCCCCTAACCCTCTTGGCCTTAGCAAGCGTAGCGAGGCTCGGATTTCTAGCTTCAGTCCCTTCACAAAATTCCCTTCCAACACCGCCTCTGGAAGCCCCCTTAGACGCCCTGATAGCAACTCAAACTTCTCCCTATACTCCATAACCGTTCTCTCCTAGGTCAGAGCAAAAAACTGTTCATGCAAATCTCCCTCGAGTGGCCTGAAACCTCTCCAACAGCCGATCCTTAAATTCAACCCAGGACCTCATTGGGTGTCGTTGTTCTCGCCATTGAAACCACGCAAGGGCCTTTCCCTCCAAGCATAACGCCGCCACTATCAATTTTTCCCTTGCTGAGAGTCCATTAATGGCGAAATAGCGCTCTGCCCTATACACCCATCCATAGGCATCTTCGCCTTCAAAAATAGGCATTTTCAGTTTCCTTACCCTAGAATCTATTTCAAATTGAGTTTGACCCGCCCAATTTCGTGCCATCAGAGGTCTCCAACCTCCCCAGTCTACTCCAGTGTTTGCAAATCCTAAAGATCCAACCCAAAATTCTCCTTGCCCAGCCCCATAGTGGGGTGGATTCCCTTGCCCAGCCGTATTTCGGCCATAACCGCTCCCTTTCTCAGCTGAAATCCCTCCTCCTGCCCTACCCCCCCCCCCCCCAATCCAACCTGTTCAGACCCAAATCCTCCCTGCTCGGGCCCAAATTCAGCCTGTCCAGGTTGTGCCTCACCCCCAAACGACCCTGAGTCACCTAGCCCGGTCACTTTGATTTCTGCGCAGTCGCTTACCACGGGTTTCGTAACCCCGGATCCTTCTCCTGCCACACCGCCATGGCCCCTCGATGCTGCCGGAGGAGGGTTGAGGTGGAGTTCCGTCAATTTCAACAGCATGGCTTCAAGAGATGAAAATTGTTGTTGAACAGTGTTGAATCGCTCATCAATCGTAGCCTTGAGTGATCTGACCTCTGCTTCCAATTTTTCTTCAAGCGCGTCCACCTTCTTCACTGCCATTGTCTCAAGATTCTTGCTCTGATACCACTTTGATAGGACTTAGGGCTAAATTAGGGCTAACATTTATTGATTAAATCAAAAGAAAACAAACAATCAATCCTGACCTACAATTCGAGAGATAGGTCAATCTCTCCCAAAACTCCTAATGGTTCCTAATACCAGACAAAATTCAACATAAACCCTAAATGACTCCATAATCTCTTATTTATAGCTACACCCTAATTAATAATAAAGTTACTAAATTGCCCCTGCCCCTTTATATTTGCACCTAACATAAGTTTTCATGGACCTAACAGCACTGCGATCAGTTGTCAAAAAGAATGGTAGATTCTGCTGTTTCAGTTACTTTGATAGGAAACTTTTTTATCCAAATTTTTACCTGCCAATAATGTAAGTGTATAACGATATTTTAATGCAAGGAAACCATGATAGCGTGAGATGCAAAGTTTCCATAAAAAATTACTGGTAGTCATCCACAGGAATTTTTGGCCTAAAAAATCAATAGCTGGAGAAATGGCCCATGTGGTTGATATCTTCTATCAAATATTCTTGACTTAGTGAACTCCCTTGAATGTTTTCTTTGTGGAGGAATTGTCTTTGTTTGTTCTAATTGGTACTCCAAAGATCTCAGAGAATTTAAACACATCACTCATTTTCTAGTTTAGGGAAGTGAAAAAGAGCAGTGCTTTTAGCTCTTTTATTTGATAGAAAACTGAAAAAAGGTTTAGTAACAGCAGGAGACCATCTGTTCTTGTTACTGATCCTAATTCTGGTAGTTTAACAAACATCTTTTCCAGTGCAGTTGCTTGTACCTTCAGCTCTTATACCAACATGCAGACCGTCTGTCCAAGGAAATGGTTCCTCAGATTTTCATGCAAAAGAAGTCCAAAAAGTACAGTTTAAAGCTTCTGCAATTTTTGTTCTTCTCCTAATGGCTGCTTTGTAGTTAAGTAATTCTCTGTCTCCCCCTTGCATAAGCAAACATTTCCTTTTCTCTTGTAGAATTGGAATTAGAAGCGAGGACCTTAAGGACTTCTTAGAGAGATCAATCAAGGGAAGTACCCTTGCTCTTTCGTCTCCAAGGCTTGTGATTCCGGCTACAATATATGGTTTGTGGTCTCTGTCTCATCGGTATTTTGCCAATGACTTCTTTGATTTCCAGGTAGCAATTAAAATAACTTTTATTGATGTCTGCAGCTGTTTGTATAAATTTTTAAATTGATCATGAAGCCCTCAAACTATTTAAGATAAGTTGTGCTTATTAATTTTCCCAGTGGTTCCTGTTTATTGCAGATCGTTCCAGCCATGGTTGGCATGTTTGTATATAAGGCTGCCGCTCTTGTTCAAGTTTACAGAGACAACGAAGACTTGCAATTAGTTTTTCCAGAAAATGAGGAAGGTTCAAGTGACTAAAATTATCCATATTAGCTCTTGGAGTATTTCATTTTGATTCTGAAATATTTTGTAGCAGAAAGTGTTCCCAAAGACTAATTTCTATAGGCTACCATCAAGCTTCTAGTGGAAAAAGCACCCCAAAAATCAAAGTGGAATGATTCATTTTCCCGAGTGGCTCTATAGGCAAAGTTGACTGGTTAAAGTTGAACTTCAGAGACATATAGGGAACTATCAGGCATGTCGTCCAAACTCCCTACTTTTATCCAATCTTTTTGTTAACATAAGCTAATGACTGCCCAAAAAAATTGTTATGATGGATGATACAGAACCATCTGAGATTGTGATACTTTCATATTTTAGGGCCTTTTAGCACAGTAAAGTTGATAAATTTGAATTATCAGTAATCATTTGTAATGGGATGTCAATCCTCAAAATTGTTTGCAAGATTATGATAATGTATGTATGTTGCAATAATCCAAATCCAAAATTTTTGTGACACAACTGTGATTCCTCTTCGATGCCCTTCACCGCAATCTTTTCTTAATTATATGCATATGTATGTTTCTGCATTTCTGCATGATTATGGAAACCACCCAAGCCAAAAGCCTTTTGTTTGCTTTAACTATGTAGTTTGTACTCAAAATCATGTATCATTTAGGAAGGGAATGATTGCAGTGTTTGGAGCAAAACTCGAATCACAATAGAAGATTATAATGCTTGTTCAAGATGCTTTTCTTTCCTCTATTTTTTTTTGACATAAAAGGAAGTCCTGCTAAATAATAGTTTTGTAAACAATCACAATCTGTTCTTGATAAGCAATACAGGATGAATATGGATCGATTTATTAGATCAATAGATTTTAAAGGGTCCAATCTTTCTGCTTTATTGTGTAATACTTCATTTCTTGTTTAGAGGACATTAAACAACAATTTAATAGAAAAAGCATAAAACAAACACTGATAAACATGAAAAACTCTAGTAACATTTTCTTACAGAGCAACCAAACCTATCGACGAAGCCATCCAAGAAATAACAGTATTTGTACCTCCATCTTCTATTGATAAGCAAATGGCCCATGAAACACCAAAAACCCAACACAAATCCAAGTGCCATGCTTACATACAACAACCAGTCAACTTCATCTTCATCTTCGTTTCCATTTTCATTTTGATCTTCAGGTACAAGAGCATTCTTCTCGGGACAATTGGGAAGTGGAGCTCCGCAGAGATTGTTCCCGGCAAAACTTGATGCATCCATGCTTTGCAATTGAGTGCTTGAAGGAATTTTCCCAGTCAAGTTATTGTAGGATAGATTCAAGTGATTCAGAAATGATAAACTTGACATCCTTTGAGGAACTTTACCAGAAAGTTGGTTCATTGAGAAATCGAGGGATTCAATTGATCTCATATTTCCAATATTCTCTGGAATTTTTCCCGTAAAAAGGTTGTGGGAAAAATTTAATGACTGCAATCCCATAAGATTTGTCAGTTCCTTTGGTACTCCTGACAAATTATTATTGGAATTGTCCATGATTCTTAACAAATTAAGAATGGTGTTATATTCAACCATAAACCCTTTCGTTACAACTGATGCATCCTCAAAGACATCTGAGACGCCTCCCCTTATGTATGATATGGCATTATCTTGATTAGATGAATTCGCTGCCGCCATAGCAGTGAAGTTATTGATGCATCTTGGCGTGATCCCTGAGAGACTGTTATGTGCAACGTCTAAAATTTGGAGAGAACTTAGACGACAAAGTTGAATTTGGCATAGATCCATGAAGCTTGTTTGATCGAAGATTGAGAATCAATAAACCTGAAAATCTTTCTCCCATCCATGCTGGAATGTCGCCAACAAACTCATTTTCACCCATGTCCAGTCCGTTCAAATTTGAACAATTTTGAATTGACACAGGAATTATTCCAACCATTCTAGTATTGCGAAGGTTCAATAATTGAAGACAACTTAAATTTCCAATTGAGATAGGAAGGCTACCAGAAAAGTTATTGTTACCTAAATTCAGCACAACCAAGTTAAGCCAGTTCACCCAACAATCACGTATATCTCCAGAAAAATAATTTTTCGAGAGTTTGAGATATCCGTAAATGTTGGCCAACTCGTTCTCCCCCTTACATATTAAATGGAAAATGGATCCTGACAAAGCATTGTTGGAAAGGTCAAGTACACCATGGGAAGGTACAGGAGGCAATGGGCGATCAAAATTCAGAATCTCACCATATATTTGGTTGCTAGAGAGATTCAAAGACTCATACTGGGAAATAGAATTCCAAAACCAACGAGGAATAGTATCAGAAATTCTTGTGTTGGATATGTCCAAAACAGACAAATGCTTTTGTGAATGAAGCCACGATGGAAAATGAGGCCCTAAATGACATGACCTCAAACGCAAGTTCGGATTGACTTGCAAGATTAGCGAGTTTTCAGATATAGAAAATGAGGTCAATTTTGTTAGATTGACGAAGTGAATTTCAGAGATAGTTCCATTCAACCTGTTGTGGGACAAATCCAGATGTTTTAAGTGTGATAATTGTCCCAAAGACATTGGAATAGCACCATTCAGCGTGTTACTGAAAAGATCTAAGTTTGTCATCGATGAAAGTTCTCCTAGAGCAGGCGGAAGGGGACCTGAAAGAGAGTTATTTCTCAATTCAAGAGTGTGCAGACATTTAAATTGCCCGAGTTGATTTGTCAAGTGACCAGAAATGTGACAACCGCCCAAACCAGTGACTCTAGTGCATATGCATCACATGAAGAGAAAATATGTAAGACTTGTGATAAATCTTGACCCAATTTGACATATGAGATGTCTATTGATGTTAACTTACATAGTCTTACAAATGATGTCGGAATCTGCCCTCCAAGTTCCTCATTGAAAGAAAGGTCGAGTGTTTTGATAGAAGTCAAGTTTTCTAGAACCATTGATGAAATCGTACCTTGCAAGCTATTACTTCTAACTTCTAAGAGAAAGGAACTGGAGATCATTAAGCTTAGACAACCAACCAGGTGTTTCAGAATTAAAATAGTTGTGAGATAAATCGAGATATCTAAGAGACGTAAAGTTTCCAAGTCCAATGGGGATTTGACCATGAAATTCATTAGCGCTTAGTTTGAGAAAGACTAAACGATGGTGACCAAAAAAGCAGCTGCCAAATTGAAATAAAGAGCGATCAAAATAGTTTCCAGAAAGATCAAGAGCAATAAGGGAGGAAAAATTTACAGAGGACAATGGAGCAAACTGATGGAGTTCGCACTCGGACAGCTTTAATACTTTTAAAGAAGGGCAGGAGTTTGTGACAGGTAACAAATCAAAGGCTTTGCTAAGGTTCATCCGACTCAGATCGAGATGCTCCAGGAAAGAAAGACCAGACAGCCATGAAAATTTGTCAACGTGCAGCTTAATATCACTGAGGTCAAGATATCGCAGATTAGAGAGATTTCCAAGTTGGTGAGGAATCTTTCCTGCAAATCTGGCGGCAGAGAGATTGAGATATCTTAGGTTCTTAAGAAAATCAAGACATTTGGGAATCTGAATTCCTTGAAAATTATTACCGCTCAAGTCCAAGTTAATCAAATGCTTTAAATCAACCAAAGACGGATTTATCTTACCACCCAGCATTAACCTGTCGTGAGCTTCATAAGCAGAAAAAAATCTGGTAAGACTGATAAGATCAGTTTCAGTACTAGATCCGATAGAATCGAAAGGATTTCGGAGGCTGAGCTGAAGGACGTGGCCAGTGAGGTCACTACAAACAACACCAGCCCATTTACAGCAATCTCCATCCCCAACCCAAGAGGCAAGACGGTTGGAAGGATCTAGGAGATCTTGTTTCAATTTTAGAAGCGCTTCTCTCTCACTATCTATGCAATCCACGTAAGAGTTACCAGTGCAGAAGCTGAGATTGACCATAGAAGCTGAGATTGACCAATCTAATTTGGAATACCTAACTAGCATGTTTGAAAAGTATCAATGATCTCTTTTCTGCTAGAAATTTTCCTGCTCATTTCTTTTGATCATCAAATCTTCAAAGTCATCATTTAGCTGCTTGCTTGGGGTCCCTCTCTGTGAGACTTTCAATTTGCATTATTAGACTGGAAGATTGCGGCCCATGTGGATTTAATTAGCCACTCATTAACGTTAGTCTCAGTCGTCGATAGTTTTGGAGGAAAATAACTTTTATCTGTCTGCTTCATGCGAATTGATGACCTGTTTACTTGTCTGGTTGAGCATAAAATATGGAAATTAATTTGTATGATTTTCTTGTATTCAAAAATAGACAGACTGAGAACAAACTTTTCTTTTTCTTTTTCTTTTTTTTTTTAAAAAGACTGAGAACAAACTAAAAAAGATAAAAGAAGAAGAAAATCGAAATTAAGGTCGAGAGAAACAGATAGGAAAATTGATAAAGAAGAAAATTAAAAGATCAGGGAAAATTAAAGTGGAAGAAAGACTGGCCGAGGCAGTGAGAAGCAAAGGCTGTTAAAACATTTATTGAATGGTTGAAACGATATTCACAGAATAACAGATTTATATAAATCTGTGTGTATAAAGTGAAGTGTCATCAAGAATTTAATTTTTTGGCCTTTGTTTTTTTCTTTTCATGCTAATTTGTCTTTCTCTGATTTGAATCATTGAATATAAATTATCAACTATACTTTTCTTCGGATAATATAAATATATTTAAGTAAATAATACTGCTGAAGAATTGCGTGCAATTGGTGTTGATTTGTGGAGTGTAAATCATAATAAACTGCTTTTCGGCCTTTTTTTTTCCTGACATGTTAATTTATCCTTCTTTGATTTGGATCATGGAATAGCCATACACTTTTCTCTAAATATATATCATATGAAGGTTTTTTTTTCCCCTTTAAGTAATCGATCCGTCTGAAGAGTTGCCTGCAACTCGGTGTCGAATTTTAGAGTGTGAATTATAATGAATTAATTTGTCTTTTCTTTTTTCTTTTTTTGACATACTAATCTGTCCTTCTTTCATTTGGAGGTTTTCTAAAGTAACTGATCCGTCTCAAGAACAGACGAAAAACTTTGTAACATTGACTCATGGACAATTGCTTCATTCTTCTTTTCAAGTCACTAATAACTTAATGAATAATGAATTGAGAATAAGTTTTCCTGTAAAAAATAGTATAGTATTTCTATTAATTAACAGGGCAAGTCAGTGACCTAAATTTACATACAACTTTTGATTAAGAATAAATGAATGACCAAGATCACAGTTTAATTTGTTTCCTTTTATTATTTTTTTTCTCTCCACTAATATACCTCCTGCTTCCGAGGAGTGCACTCCGCTTCTTTTTCTTTTTTTGAGTACTAATAAAAATTTTAAATTTTTTATCCCAAATTTCATACTAAATAATATGTAATTTATTAAGCGATTGATAATTTTTTATAATATTTAAGTGAATTAATTGTATTATCTCATCAAACAATTGATGACTAACACATCATTTGAGCATTTAAGTTTTTGGGATACAAAATCTAGGATTTGTAATACTTTCTCTTTTAAATTATGGAATAAGATCCTCTTCTAATCTCATAACTTTACTAATTTTTTTAAAAAAAAATTTGTCATGTATATTTTAATAGTAGTGTATAGATATGATATAACTTTTCAATTTTTTTTATTATTAACTCCTAATTAGTACTTGAGTCAATTTCTTACAATTTTTACTATTAGCGAGCAGACGACCGTGACACACAAGTCATTAAGCCAGGCCCGTCACATACAAAAATATCATAAGTGAGAGGAAAAATGAAAAGTGTCTCAAGTAATTTTGTCTTCAAAGTCAGGGTGGTACAACTAATTGTACTTTCTGGTGCGAATTAACTTGTTCATCTCACATTATCATGGCTACCTTTGCATATAAGTATCTTGATAAACTTTACGTTGGCGAAAATATTTTCCGATAAAGCAACTGAAACAGCAGAATCTATCATTTTAATAATGTGCACATATGAGGAGATGGCTTGATTTAAATTCCAAATATAATTATATATAGGAGAAGAAAATATCAAAATCATTACTTTGTTTTATTAGGATAAAGATTATCTCCTGATCCGAATTCTTATGAGTTTTTAAAAATTTTATGTCATGTGTCCTCGAGTAATAGTGTATGGGTAGGATTTAACTTCTTTATTTTTTATATTTATTAACCACCAATCACCCACAACTAATTTTGTTCACGAAGATATCAAATCATGAGAGGATCTTTATCCGGTTCATCGAGTCTTCAAATACAGTAATTTATTGCTTGGTTTGGGTCCCCATGTAGAATTTCAATATGCATTATTAGATCGGAAGATTGTGACACACTGACGCGTGTAGTTTTAAGCCACTTCACATGCACATAAGTCTCACTCTTGATTAATTTTGGAGGGAAAAATAAATTTAAAGGTCTATGATGGTTGATTACTCTTTCACTTTTGTGGATAGAAATTACTTAGTTATGAGATAAGGAAATGTGCATATTAGAATACTATCATACTGATTGTGATAAGGTATGCGTTGTTAACCCAGACGATATGTTCATTTAATTAATTTGGAATACAGTATATTTGAAAAGTTTCTATATGATGACACTCTTGTCCTCTGCACTAGAAATTTTCGGGTTCAATGATTATAAAATAAAGTAAACACATCAATAAGTTTTGAATCCAATTTAAGAAACCTAGTGAACAACTTATTTCGATCTCATTTTTTAATTCAAATTCCAATTCATTTCAATTCTCATTCTTTATTCTAATTCCAAGTTGTTTCGATTCTTACTTCTTATTATAAGTTTCAACTCATTTCAATTTTTACACGTTTCGATTATAAATTAGTAGACACACCACAAATGTAATTAACTCCTAATTAAAGCATGGTCCGTAATTGGACTTGCAATTGATATCATTAAGGGAAATGCTGTCGAGAATATTTACTATTTAGGAATTAGGAGCATTGTCACATGTGCATGAACGGGACGCACGTATCATAAAGCCACTTGACTATTAATGTTTGCAATACGCGTTAATTTTGAAGGATAATCGATTTTATGGTTGTCAGCTTCTCGCAAATTGATGAACGGTTTGCTTTTTTCATTTTTCTTTTCGTTGTTAGTGCACACCTGTTTGCTTGTTTGATTGAATAGAGTACACGAAAATTTGTTTCATTTTCAGTCACTCAAGCATCAAGACTGAGCGCAAACTAGAAGATAACGATGAACATAAGGAATGACACAGGTGTGTGAAAAAATCCTTTGATGATTTGATTATATTGAGTTTTGAAGGATCTTTTAATATATATATACATTTTTAGTTTTACATGATCAAGATTTAATTATCTATTATATCACATTTGTTAATGAGTGTATTTGCTTAGATAAAATATTGGATTACAAGAGATTCCTGATGTGAAAAATTGATTTATTTATTTTGAGGTGATGGTGCTAAATTAACTCATACACGTAATGGTTAAAATATGTTTAGTTATTGTAACTTAAATTTTTAACCTAATCTTGTACATAAACTTTGAGTCATTTATCACATGCAATTTAATAACAGATGAACTAACATCATTAAATGCTACTTTGACTATCAATATGTATCATTAGGTTGCGTGAAATAAATGGCTCAAAAATTAAGTTGAAATAACTTCTCCCATACTTAATATAAGTAGATAAATAACAACACCTGCTTCTTTCTTTCTGCCTTTTTCCTATGGTGCATTCACTAAATGAGAATTAGAATTGGCTCGTATTGGAATAAGGAAATAAAATCAAAATAAATTATTTACTTGAGCTATAGCCTATAGGAATCAGAGTGAAATACATTCCCATTTTAGAATATGAATGGATTGTTACAAATTATTAAAATGCCCTTTGTTAATTGTTATCCCCAATATTATTTGTATCTATTATAATAGATCATAATATATTGTAATATTAACAATAATAAGAATAAAAACAATGCTAAAACTGAAAAATAATAACAATTAAGAAAATAGTAATTAAAATAATAAAATTAACACTTTTTATAATAATTATAATAATAACAACTTGGAGGACGATGATTGATAATAACAATAACAATAATGATGATGATGACGACGACCATGATAATCATTGTCGTCGTCGTCATCATCAGCATTACTATGTTAATAACGAAGATGATGGTCACGAATGGAGATTACGTTCCCAGTTTCGACGACCAGTTGCTACTAAATAGTGAAGACTTTGGCCTAAATGAATGGCCATGAATGCACATAGATTTTGCCCTAAACAAAGACAACATGCATGATCCCAGCGACCAACTGCTCCTCACAATGACCACTAACAACGACAACAATTAGCGACAATAAGACTTGTTTGGGCGCAACGACTTAGGAAATTGGTAGTGATGGTGAGATTTAGTTGGCTTTTTTTTAAAATTTTTTAAAAGAGGACTTTTGATACTTTAATTTGCTATAGGTGCAAAATTGGGATTCAATTTCACATTTTCCATTCTCAAATTAGTGTAGACCCCACAATTCCAAATTTTAATTTCTTAATATGGGAAGTAAATGCACCATCAGAGTAATGTGTTAGATTTCAATCATTGGACATCTTAAATATTCGCCTTTTTTTTCCTTTTGAAACAATAACTTTTATCAAAACACAGTTCAATATATTGATATCATACCTTTTTAGTTCATTTACCAATTGGTAATTAGTATGCACTAGATTCAAATTTGGCCTGATTCGAACAAGTGGGAATGAGGAATGAAAATTAAAATAAATTGTTCGCTTAAGTTATAGGAATCAAAATCAAAATTGGAATGGATGATATTACTATTGATTTGTTTACTTTATATTGGAATTAGAAGGAATAATTATAAAGTACTAAAATATCTTAAGTTAATTATTGTGTTGATCATCATTATTAATTGGGAACTGGCAGATGAAAGATAGAAAGGAAAAAAATGTGCGCAACTGCATCAACAATGTTTTCTTCTTGCCACAAAATAATAATAATAATAATCATCTTCTTTATCATCATTATCCTCACTATCACTAGTGATAAAGGCCCGTTTTATATTGTGATTGAGCAATTGTAACATTTA
This sequence comes from Citrus glauca, assembly GCA_029633175.1. Lineage (NCBI taxonomy): Eukaryota > Viridiplantae > Streptophyta > Magnoliopsida > Sapindales > Rutaceae > Citrus > Citrus glauca. Next base: position 30,640,557 of record JAQOOD010000008.1, read on the forward strand.
AGTTGTAGTACTAAAATGTTCGGTAAACATTAATTACTACTGATTGAAAGTTAAGTTAATTTAATTTTATACTCATATAATAAAAAACCTATAATTATTTTATATTTTTATTAGAACTATAATTTAAAAGTCATATTTAAATTACATTGTCAATTTTTATTTTATAGTTATAATTTTTATATAATAGTTTTAATTTGAAAACTAGATTCAACTTCTCTACTCTTAAACTTGCTTCAAGAATTATATTGCTGATGCTGATGATGTAGTATCAAATGATTTTCTCCTAACCAATAAAAAGGCAAGTGATCTTTAATGACTGAGCATGAGTACTATTATCAAGTGTACATCACAAAATCTGCCCCAAAGAACTGCTTTAGTGCGAGATCAACGTCTAGCGATGCAACAGTGACCGTATGACCGTCGACGCAGTTTAGAGATTGACATGAAGTGCTGGTGGTTCAGTTTTGGCATGCCATTAGTCGGATTGTGTTGCGGGTTCAGTTTTGATTGGATGTTTGATGATTTTAATTTTAATTTTTTCCTTTCATACTTTTGTGCTTTGATCTAAGTCAAATTGGGATTGGTAGAGTATTTTAGGAAGTTCTGAAAATGGAAGTTTGATTCCTAATTATTCCTAAATTGGCGTCGGGCCGACCACACCCATTCCCATTTTCATATTCATTTTTACAAGTAATCAACAATCATTTGATTATGAATTTCAATTCCTAAATCCTACAAGTAAATGCGCTACAAATATATTCATCAGACTGCACAATGAAATCTATTTTAAGATCTCATACAAATTATCTATTACCCAGAAAACAATAAATTAACTCTTTTGAATTATCTCCCGCAGTTAGATTTGGTACTTCCAACTAATACAATAACAGAATAACTGTAAAATCGAGCAGTACGAAAGCCCTCTAGAGCCCAAATCTTCGCTCCCCTTGTTTGGACAATTGGACCTTCTTCACTTTTGAGGGGTTTTTCGCAACAAGTCCAGAACGTAACGCCCACTAGACCACCCGTATACTTTTAAATTTTTAAAAAATAAAAATAAAATGGAGTGTGAATCTAACGATCAAGTGAAGTCTCCAAATTAACGTGAGAAAATTATATAGAGCAACCATCGGACTCTCAGAGTCTCAGTAAGAGTGAGTCGCTCTATTATGTAGTATTATATTAACAAAAACGAAACAAAACGAAAAACGAAACAAAACACTGTCTCTGTCAAGCGTCACTCTGATCGCAATTAATTTTCTATTTTAATTATTATAATCACCAGGTCAAATCAAAAGGAACCGTAATATTTATTCACCGATTTAAGAAACAATCTCGTTCCCTTTTTTCAACCCTAGATCAAAATTCACGAATGGCTTTTCGAAAAGCTCGAGAGCGCGACATGCTGGACTCCGTCTACACGATGCTAGCGCTCGTCTTCATACTTGTCGCTTGCGTCGAGCTCTGTGACGCCGCCACCGTTGTTGACGTCTATCGTCTCATTCAATACGACATCTCCGGCGTCCCGTTTGGATCTCGGCTGGCGAGCCTCAATCACCACGCCGGGTCGCTCCATTTTTCGCCCGGCGCCGATCTGTCACGGACCGTTGTTATGATGCCGGTTCGCGAATTGAACATTAGCTTTGTCACAGGTAGTTTTATTTAGTTTTTTAACAGTTGTCGTTGCTGAATATAAAGCTTTTGAGATTTAAGATTAGTGAGATTGTTTATTTTTAATTTTACAGAGTATGTTTCGCGGAAACATCCGCTAGGAGGCATGTTGTTTTTGCTTCCTGAAATATTTAGACTTGAAAATGGAGGCTGTGGCAAGGATGTACGTGAAAAGGAAGTGGTGAAGAATGTGTTGTTGGAATTGGAAAAGTTGCTTGTGCATGCCAAATTGCCAGTGAGTCTTTATTCAGATGTCTTATTAAGTTTCTTATTTCATTGTTAAGTTATGTTTGGAACTGAGTGTTTTGGAATGAAATCAGTACTTGTTTAGTGTAAGGGGGTGGGCTAGTTAGTAAGTAAACATGAGATTTTTACTTAAGCAGAAGCACAACAGTTGCAAAGATGAACTTAGGAGTTTTACTTCATAGTTACTCAAATTGACGGTAAACTTGCATGGTGCACTTCCAAAGAACATTCATGTATGACTGTTTGCTTATATGTTTCTTTTGCATTCCAACATTCTTAACTTGAAGTTGTCGTGTTGTGCAAACATAGTACCAAATAATATTGCTGATTGTTGCATAAGTTGAAGTTGTCGTCTTGTGCAAATAAAGTGTCAAATAATATTGCTGATTGTTGTCGTATAACTGACTGTTGCATAAGTTGAAGTTGTCGTGTTGTGCAAACATAGTATCAAATAATATTGCTGATTGTTGGATAAGTTTAAGTTGTCGTCTTGTGCGAATAAAGTGTCAAATAATATTGCTGATTGTTGTCGTATAACTGACTGTTGCATAAGTTGAAGTTGTCGTGTTGTGCAAAGATATTATCAAATAATATTAGTAACTGTTGTCCTATAACTGACTGTTGCATAAGCTGAAGTTGTTGTTGCATGCAAATATAGTATCAAATTTATATTACTGAATGTTGCACAAAATCTACCATATTTGGAATGTTCTCTCTGGATGGTTTTTGGATTGGAATCGAGAAAATAACATAATAATATAGCAGCACTTCCCAGTTTCACATTTTTCATTAACTATTTTCGCTTCTGTGTTGATTTTAATAAGTGCTCACCTTGATGGTGGAATGTTTTTGTTGCAGTATCCTGTCTATTTTGCATATGAGAATGATGAAATTGATGCTGTATTGGATGATGTCAAGAAGAATGATGCCACTGGTCAGCCTGCCACTGCAACAACTGGAGGGTTAGTTGATAACTCTGTGATTGAAAATGTTGTATAATTTGTAAGTTATGTGTATCCTCTGGAATGTGAACTCTATGGAAAAGTTTGGTATCTGTCCATAGAAATTTCAGATACTTTGGCCATCCTTAGGAATTGCATCTCCCAAGTATCTATAGTGGATTTTTTTATCTGCTTGAGTATTTGAGTGAGAAACATCTGATTCCATTGCCCTAAACTCTCTACTAGGATATTTACAAAGAAGCCAAAGGTGCATATGATTCTCTTTTGGAAAATGTAACAAACTTTGGGGAACTTCTAGTAGTGATTATCTTCTGGTGAATATGCATCTCATCAGTTGTTTTGGTCCAGCACCACTGTTTTTTTGCCAACCAAGTCCTTTTCATAAATAACATTTTCTGGTAAAGGGCTTTGATTCTTTTCTATCCTTTAGGATTTTCTCACCTTTAGAGATCATATATTTCTCTGATTTTACATGTTTCATTCCTTGTTTCTTGACATTACTGTACTTCATTTCATTTTATGGTTAGCCGTGTCCAGAAGGGCATACTTGTGCATTATTTCTCTGATTTTATATGTTCCATTCCTTGTATCTTGACATTACTGTACTACATTTATTTTATGGTTGGCCATGTCCAGAATGGCATAATTGTGCACTCTCTAATTTTTGTCATGTTGGATTGATAAGAAAATTCTGTTCTACTTTTGTTGTTGATATCTTATTTTTTACCCCTGCTTTGCAGATACAAGCTTGTCATCCCAATAGCAGAACCTAAGAAAGTTGCATCCCCCACCATAACAAACATCCAGGTGCCTAGTCAATGCTTAACTTCTGTTTGTTTGTATGTTTGTTCTAGTAAATTGGGAAGATCGTGCATGTGAAACAGCCTTTAGTACTCAGTTTCATATGATGGCCGTGGCTGCTTTAGTATAAATAACCTCGTTTTTGTTTAAACCATCTTAAAGATCTGAACCAATAAATAGTTTATTGCAAGTTGCTTCTTCAGTTCTTTGCTTGCTTCTTAATTCCTGACCGGGTTCCAATTTCCAACTTCTGACAATGCTAACTTGTCAATATGAGTTCCTCTGCTACCTATTATCAATTCTTTTGCCCTTGCTGGAAACATTCTTTTATACATTGATATTCTTAGCATTGAATTTATAATCATATTGCCTTGGCTTCTGTCATTGATACCAAATACAATTGAATTAATTTAATAGAGTTATTAATATCACATAGCATTCATGAAATCAGTAATTAATACCCTTTTTGGTTCCTGAAGTTATGAATCCTTCTGATGGTGCTTGCCTTTCAAGAACTTGAAAACTGAGTATTCTTTCAAGTGATGCAGGGATGGTTGCAAGGATTAAAAGCTGATGGAGATGCAAATCAGCTGCCAACAATTGCCATAGTAGCATCATATGATACATTTGGGGCTGCTCCTGTATGTAATTTATTACGTATCACTTATCTATTCAAAATTTTATGTATTAGTCACTGATCCATGTGACTCTGTGATAATTACTTGTAGGCATTATCTGTCGGAAGTGATAGCAATGGTAGCGGTGTTGTGGCACTTCTTGAGGTAGCTAGGTTATTCTCTCTTCTCTACTCAAATCCTAAAACTAGAGGAAGGTACAATATACTTTTTGGACTGACGTCAGGTGGACCTTATAACTACAATGGAACACATAAGGTACTTAACTCTTCTTTGTTGACTCATTTTAATTAGTTATATCTCAGGTGCTTATATCTTTCTATACCTTCTTTTTATTATGGTTATATAATTCCTTTTTATCTTTTCTTCACTTCTTTGTGTGTCTTCGTATCCTACCTTTCCAGTGGCTTCGAAGTTTTGATCAGCGGTTGCGTGAGAGCATTGACTATGCTATCTGCTTAAATAGTGTTGGTTCATGGAATAATGAACTATGGATTCATGTATCTAAGCCTCCAGAAAATGCCTACATAAAGCAAATATTTGAGGTAAGTTAATACACATCTCAAGAATCTATTTAACTTGTGGTTTATTGTTTATGGTTTATTCGCTGCCATATAGTTTAATGGATTGGCTGTGTAGGGTTTCACAAATGTAGCTGAGGAGTTGGGCTTCAAAGTTGGCCTAAAGCACAAGAAAATAAATATCTCGAATCCTCGAGTAAGTAGGTGTAGATGAATGATTGAATTTAAGCTTATGATTTTCTTTTATCATTTTACTGAGCAAACCAAAACTATTACGGGTCATTACAAGAAGTCAAGAAATAGCTAGTAGATATTACTGGGTTAGATGTTTGGTAGGTCATGATAGCCATGAGTGATGCTGACGGGCGTTATGTGTAAGCTAGGTGGCATGTTCTAATATATATATGCGTATGTATATGTGTGGGTGTGTGTGTATGAAATAAAGAGATATATATTCACGTATATGTATACGAAACAAAGAAAGGAAACAAAGAAACTAGTATTAATAAGAACAATAATAACAAAACGTGAAGTCAACAGAGAAAGAACCCCCAATGGTGGCATGTTCTAATGTTATTGCACTAAATTCCTAGATAAATAAGAAGAACCAGAAATAGATATGCCTCTGATTTTTGTTGGGTAGATTCTCTGTTGGAATAATAGGTGCATCTACAATTTTGTGGTCATTTGGTGAGAGTTTACAGTTATATTAGCTTTTGTTATTTCTTTGGCCTTGAAAGCTTAAGCTCCAAATCTTCTGGACTCTAATTTAATGGAAAACTCTGGACGACCTCAAGTTTTTATATGTTTAGTTTGATAGCTAATATGATTTCATCTTCCCAACTGGATAATTCGATTACGATTTTACATGGCTATGTTATCTGGGAATTGTTACAAATATAAATGAGGATAATACCTTTTGGCCATTCAGTGGCTGATGAAAGTGGTGACAACTTGAGAAAGTGTTACTTTAGAATTAACATTAAGATAATTAGAATATGTCATAAATTGCTTAATTCATCTATAAATATCTTTGTGTTCATGTTTCATATTCTATGTATGAATTCTTTTCACTAATCTGCAATTCAGTATATATTGGGGCAAACGTTTTGTTGGACAATTTATCTAACTGATAATTGAAGAAATCTGATATGTCTATCTTGCTTTGGTTTTGTTTTTATATGTCTATTTAGTTCAGGTGATAAAGCTGCTTTCTGCTGTAGGTAGCTTGGGAACATGAACAATTTTCAAGACTGAGAGTTACTGCCGCTACCCTTTCTGAGCTCTCTGCTGCTCCTGAGCTTTTGGAAAGCACTGGAGGCTTGTTGGATAGCAGGTTACGTTTCAAATTTAATCCTATTTATCTGATTCCTGGAGTTTCTACTGCATTTAGATTGTATTTGCTGAACTATTGATCCCATGCAGGCATTTTGTTGATGAAACATCATTTATCAGAAGTGTCAAGTTAGTTGCCGAATCTCTTGCTGTAAGTTTAATATATTGAGAGGTACATCTTGGTTATAATGTTTCATGTGATTGTATATGCATATTTTTATAGATTGACTCTACCAGTGTGCATTTTAAGAGACTGACTCTCTACTAGTGTTTATATCATATTTTAGTTACCAGGAAGCTTGCTGGCAATTCCCCAAGTAAAAACTGAGTGATCATTGACCCCACTGCATAATAAAATACTTGTAGAGTTGTTACTGGATCAATAAGTTAAATCTTCCAAGTATCTTGCACGCACTTGAAAGTTGATTATTGTTTAAGTTGCGTAAAAATTCATTGTTTTATGTTTTCTGATGGGTCCTTTTCCTTTCTTGTCCAGAGACATATTTATGGTTACCAAGGAAAGAATATTCAAATTTTTGCAGACAACAGTAGCTTGGCTGTCAACCCCTCTTACATACGGTCTTGGTTGGATCTGTTGTCACAAACTCCTCGAGTGGCGCCATTTATCTCAAAGAATGACCCATTTATCATGACACTGAAAAAGGTTTCTTTCTTTCACATTTTCACGGTTATGTACGTATTGCTTATTTTGATGATCACGTGGAAAGTGTTGGAAATTGTTGAATCATCATAAATATATCTTCTTCTTTACTGCTTTTCACTTTTCAGCTTTTCACTACTTATATTTGACTTCAATGAACCTGGTGGCACTTTGCGGAATTGATTTGTTACTTTCAGTTTTCTCAATGTTTGTAGGCTTTACCGACTTACGTTTAATGTCAGTAATCTGATATAATTTCAATGGAAGTAAGTGGAACTACATAGGGATATTGTATTCCTTTCAGGGTTATGTCTGCTTGGTTGAACTATAATGGTTGTAAAGATTTAATGAAGTTCCCTCAATGTCGTGTACTTGTGTTGCAATCTTTTGAAACAGATCACTTCATTTTAATCTTTATCTCATGGATTGATGACTCAAAAGTATACTTATTGAATCGTGCAACTAAAATGCATTTGGTTCCAGTGGGATGTAGTATCGTAGCTTACTAAGATTGTCCAAGGTCATTTGGGTAAAGGCAGCTTGTATTTTTCTTTAGGCTGCTTGGGGCTTTGGATTTGTGTTTGTTCATGCCTATGGGATAGTTTAGAATAGGGGGCAGGTCCAAGTAAGTGTTCACTTGTCTTAGTGTCCATTCAATATGGTTTCTCTATGGGACTAAAGACCTTTTTTAGATGTGAAAACTGTTTCAAACTGTTTTCCTTGTTTGGTTTAACTAAAGAAGAGCTTGTGGAAGATTAAGAATGTTTTCTGTTTTCTGTAGGAAGCTTTTAAGAGATTTTTTTGGGCTTTTTTGAAAGGTTAAATTGTCAAAAATATTTCATGTCATTGTTTGCTAAAAGATGTGATGGACAGCCAAACAACCAACAACATTTTGTTAAAAGCTCTACTGGTATAAGACTACTTGAAGAAGCTTATACCAAACAGACTCTCTGACTGAATAACTTGATCTTGAGTTTGTAAAATTGGGCCCAGAAACTCCACTAACAACCCTGCTTTGGTGAGACAGCCCAAGCCTATTACTTTGTATAACCTTATTATATATATTTGATGGCAGGAACTGGCTGATCATACTGACGAGGTGATCATGCAACATGAGGTGCTTGACGGGATGTTTACTTTCTATGATTCAACTAAAGCTAGCCTCAACATATATCAGGTGCCTGCTTGTTTTTACCTTCTAGATGCTAATATTGTTTAGACGTGTAATCTCTCTCCATTGAACACTAGATGGCTCGTCTCAACCCTTTTACGTACTTCTGACTCCTTCATTAGCTTTTCATGTATAAAGTTTTGATCTTTTTCCTTCATTTGCTTGAAGCTCATTACTGCAGATTTTTTTTACAGGTTGCTAGTGTAACATTCGACTTGCTGTTGCTTCTAGTGCTGGGATCGTATTTAATTGTGCTTTTCAGCTTTCTTGTCATCACAACTAGGGTATGACTCTTTCTCCATATCAAGCTTGAAGTTCTAAATTTCAGGTTTATCTTGTATTCGGTGTTTTATAATTTTGTTGCAAACAGATTAGAATAGAAACTTCAAAAGTTCCAAGTGACTAACCATGTTTTCCAACAGGGTCTTGATGATCTAATCAGTTTGTTTCGAAGACCCCCATCCCGTAAGGTAAAAACAGCTTGATGCAGAAGCACAATTCTGCACCAGTCCTGTGTAACTATTTCAGAGAAGATTTTCTCTCGTAACGTAGGTGGAAGTCTCCCAGGAGAAGCTGGCAAATGACAACTACGAATGTGTTATGGTTTAGTTCAGTGACACGAAGGATAGTTTTCAACAACTGATCCTAGGAAGATGTCCATAGCTTGTTGTGCCAAAAACAGAAAATCTAAGATGCGAAAAAATTTTGTTGAGATTCATTTTTCATCTGGCTATTACAGCCGACCTTGTTTTTTTTTTTGGGGGGGGGGGGGGGGGGGGGGGGGGGGGGGCAGAGAATAATGCTTATATGATTTCTGAATTTGGTGACTATAGCGGATAGAGACAGTAAGCCAAGAGAAATGTCTGAATTATTCGAAAGATTAATTAATCTTTGCTTATCGCATTAGATGATCTATGAGCGGAATTTTTTACAACAAAAGATGCGAGTTCATCGGCTTGTATCTAGTATCTAGTCTCGTCATGCATATTTTTCATATATATATATAGAGAGAGAGAGAGAGAAATTCTAGACTATCACTTATTATTATAAGTAATTGATGCATGCATGTATGTACACACTCTGAGAAGACTCAGACCATTAATTTTCTTTTGAGCCAACCAACAGAACGTACTTTTTGCACGATTTTGTAACCGAAACCGCAGTTGCTTGGTTGATGCATTTGGGAAAATTATCAGATGGAATAAAACTACCATGCCCCAAGGTGCCAATGATATTTTATTTTTTTTTTAAGCTTATGAGCACTTCAATCAACTTAGGTCATATTTACACAAGGGCACATGATATCAATCCAATGGCAATTATATCATCTAAAATCCAGAACCAACAGTCTCCCATTTTCCCATTCTCTACGCTGTTCATATTATCACAAATTGAAGATTGCAAGGCAGCCGCAGATCCTATGCAATCTCCCAGATCTTTGCTCTTTCCTTGTGGCAGTTAGTCAAACAGTAAACAGAGATATCCCATGTCAACAAGAAGGTAATCATAAAAGAACAACAGAATTGTAAAATATATTTTGTTATAGATGAAATGATTTGAGCACCCATGTATCCAGCATTAAGGACACCGCAATATATTCATATGAAATGTAAAACAATTTAATGTCGGCTCTCTTCAGCTGACTGAGGAGGTTGTCTCGCAAGTGGCACATCAGTATTGTAATGTCTGCTGGGTCTTACATTGTCCACAAAAAGGACTCGTCCATCTAGTAACTGCAAGTATATACTGTGATGCTTAAACTCAACAATTTAAGCATGGTAAATCAGAGAAAATGATGCAATTTTACCTTCCCATTCATCTCTGTCAAGGCATTTTGGGCTTCCTCTTCTGTGCTGAAAGTCACGTACCCGTAACCTTTTGATCTGTTCTTACCTTTATCTGTTATTATTGTTGCTGCAAAAGGAAAAGAATTGGATATTAGAAAATAGTGCAGATGGAACTGGGGTTGAGACTTAAAAAAGAAATAGAACAAACCCTCAGTGACTTGGCCAAATTGTGAAAAAGCATCAGCTAACATCTCTTCAGTGGTTGAGAAAGATACACCTGCGGAACATGCCAATTATTTTATCACAATTAGATGGTAAGATTGCAAGTTCTGCAGCCAAAAGTAGTACACAACTGAAGGAAGGAAATCAAAAATATGAACATGTTTTCAATCTCAGTTACTTGTGAAACATTTACAAGTTCAAGGGAATTAGATAGAGGCGTGGCTAAGTTTGATATTTTGGACCAAAAAGGGCAAACAGATGAATCCAGATAATTAAGAAAAGCATCAATTCCAATGCAACTGTGGACAATGGAATTGCCTTCCCTAGGAGAGTAGAGGGCCTAAATACGAGCAAAAACCTACTGATGCATCTACAGAAGCTCACATTCACATGCTGCGTGATTAAACCACCGGATGGTCTTACTATACAGTGAAGAATGTAATAATTAACGACCTGATAAGGCTACAAGGTGAAGAAACTATTCACCAGAAAAGTTCAAAATCAAATCAGAGTGGCTTTGATTTTTGAAAAAATGAAACAATGTCACTTGAGCAACACTATAAAATTATTCAAAGAAATCTCTAGGTCAGTATTCAAATATATGGATTCCTCCATTCCACCACAACCTCAAAAATCAGAACCAAGGGCCCCCCATTTGGATTCGATTGATTAATTTGAGCAATATAAAATCGGATTTTGAACTTCCCTAATCAAAATTTATATTCCACACAATCGGTTCCTTTAACATGATGCATCACATAATATTTTGTTTGTAAAATAAAGAAAAAAACGATGACATAATAGAAACACTCACAGAGAGAGAATACCTTTGACGAAAAGCTTAGAAGTGAATCCTCTGTAAGATACGAGTTGGGCCGCTGAAATTTTCAAGTTTGAATGAGAGACTGCGCCATTTCTGAAAATGTTTTTTCGTATTAGCGCCGCCATTTTTGCCAGGGAGAGTAAATAAATAAGTAACAACGCAACAGGTGAGCAGAAGAAGCCCAGTTTAGCTATATGCCATGTATGTGATCAAAATTGAATGGTTAAATGGCAGCCACTATGTTACATCTTGTGTAAGTAACAAACCGCCTACATGGATCGTTGGATTTGGGAATGTGAAATCCAATGGATAATATTGAATTTAACGAAAAATAGATTACAGGTTGCATTAGTCCAAGTTTATTTCAAACAAACCAGCTGATGAAATAGCCGCTAATCAAATTTTAAAGGGAAAAAAAATCAAATTATAAGGTTATAGATCTTATTTCCATCTTAAATCTATTTGTTTTTCATGGTATCTCAATGTGTATACTAATTTATAATTTGGATCTATATTAGAGCTAATGTTTCCCTAAATAATGAAGAAAATTTTCTTTTCATTGATTTAATATCTATTTCCAATATCTTGTATATGTAGGATTTGAAAAGAGGGAAAATAGTAGGGCTGGTAATGAGAGAAGATAAATATGTTGATTCTCAAATCTAACATTAATGCTATACTTATATTCCTATACTAAAGAAATTATCAAGGTTCGTGGTTAACAATACGTTGTAAAATTTTAATTTCTATTTAAAGCTCTGTCTAATATGGCTTTTCATAAAGCTTAGAGAAAAGTAGAGCTTTTACAAAAAACAAAAAAATTAGAATTGTCAATGATAAATTTTAAAAAGTACTTTAATAAACAAGCTTTTAAAGTTATATATATTATGAAAGAAATACAATAAGATTATATAATAAATTAAAAGTATCTTAGATAATTGAACTTTAAAAAAAAACTTGCTAGGAGGTTTAAAATTTGAGTTTTTAATAGTGGATACAAAATAGCTTATTTAATTCTCAAAAGCACTACTCAAAATACAACCATGTAACACAAAAAATTTTAATAATTTTTTTGGACTAGTTAATTACTTTTTAAAAAAAAAAATGTTTTTTTCATTGAGTAAATAATACTAAACATGCACTAAAGTGTTAGGACCAGAAGTTGTACAAATAAAACCATGAAATTATATGTTGTTGGATGGATATTTTTAAAATTTGCTGTAGTTTTTTTTCTTTTCTGCTGGGAAATTGAAATGGTGGCTAAAACTTAAATTATGAATGGAGTAATCGGAGAATATTGAAACCCATTTAATTTGGATCGTGCATTGAGGGACGAAAGGATAAAAAATTTAATTTTGAAATTGCTGTTGGGTACGGTACAATGGCTTACCGTTGACAGCTTGTGCAACCGGATTACAATCGGTTAGCTCAATAATTTTATGTCCCTATTTAATCGCCACGTGCTGCTGTTACATGGGCCAATTAGTCATGTCATAACTGTTACTTACAGCTGCTGTAACATAACCGGACCCAAATGGTTAAATTCTATTGTTTCCAATAATTTTATGCTGTATCTTCTTTAATAATAAAGAAAACTTGCATTAAAATTAAAATTAGGGTAATACTGATTTTATAAATAGATTGCAATGTAATTTTAAAAAATAAAACAATAATTTACAAAATGTTTATAACATAATTTTAATTTTTTTCAAAAAGGAAAAACAACAAGAGTAAGAAATAGAGAATTAGGGCAATCAATTTTGTATCTTAAACGGCCGTTAGATTATTTGTAAATCAAAGCAACGGTCAGATATTGGTGGATTATGGAAACATGTAATCATAAGGACTACGAGTTTTTTTTGTTACATTAATATATTACAATTAAAATTTTATTGGTATTTACAATCAGAATTTTATCTGACTATCTTTGATAATTCTAAACTAGTACAGCCTAAATTCTTATTCTCATATAATATCAAAGAGAGATATATATTCTTCTCCTCTATTAATAAAAAGACATTTACTTTCTTTTAATAGTTAGGACTCATAACTCATACACACTAGTTTGAGAGTGTGGGGTAAGGGTGGGCATTCGGTTCGGTTTTTCCGAACCGAACCGAACTGAACCGAAAAATTTCAGTTCGGTTCGGTTCGGTTTTAATGGAAAAAACCAAACGGGTCACAAATTAAAGAACCGATTGGTTTATGTTCGGTTCGGATCAAAACCGAACCGAACCGAAAAACCAATCGGTTCTTTCAATTAAAGTTAAAAAAATATATTTTACACACACATAAATAGCTAAACAAAACCTAAACCTAAAATCAATCACACACTCACTCGTCTCTTTCTCACCGCCGGCAGCACACACTCACACCCTCACTCTTTCACACTCTCATCGGCGGCACAATCCATTTCCACCACCGGCAGCCGCTCGTTTCTCTGAACACACACACAACTGGCAGCCACCTTCTCTCACACCATACACACAGCAGGCAGCCGCTTCTCTCTCTCACCACAGCCACTGTCAACCCTTAGCACAGCTGCTCATCAACCACCGATAGTTCGTCACAACCCCCGCAAGATCCATCCTTTACCCTCCTTCGTCACAAGCCCTCGACAATCCCACAAGAATTCTTATTTTCTTCTTATTTCTCTCGCTTTTGTTTTTTTTATTTCTATTATAGATCCATTTCTTTGTTTAAGTGAAATAACAATATTAAATTTTGATTTTTTTCTTTTTGCTTTTTTTTTGTATTTGTTTATTTTTTTTGGATTTGGTGTTGTAAATCCGTTCCTTTTGCTATTTGGACCATTGAAAGTGTATAAATTTGATTGGTTGTTGAAATAGAGCTCGCTGGAAAATGATGATGATTACTTGGGGAGTGATATGCTCTTCCCCGTTGTGATCACAGTAAAATTAATTTTGAGAAATTATAAAAAATTTTTTGGGTCTTTGTTGCAATTGCTGACTTGCTAGATTTTGGTGACATGGCCATGCTTGGTCATTGAATAAATGTTGATTTTGAAGGCCTTGTTGGTTATTGCAAATGGTTTCATTTGAGATTTTTGGTGTATTATTATTATGTTAGAAATGAAAAATTTATTATGTTTTTTTTGTTATCGTCAATTTCTATTTCTGAATCATGTTTTTCTTTGAGTTATGAGTTTTTATTTTGTTAAATTTTATCATGTTATATAAAATATTGGTATTAAGTGTGCAGTTCAATCAAAGGAGAAACTGTAAAATTGAAACCGAATAGAATCAAATTGGACCGAACCGAACCGAACCGAAGTTTAGAACCGAACCGAATTGAACCGAATTATTTCCGTTCGGTTCGGTTTGATTTTAAATTTCGGTTCATTTTTGGTTTCAACTCGTTAGAATCGATTGGTTTTAGTTCGGTTCGGTTTAGATAAAAAACCGAACCGAATCAAATAGTGCCCAGCCCTAGTGTGGGGTGTGAGAATGGGCCAAGAGACCATTAACAAGTATAAAAGAGTGGTAGAAATTCATTCAAACCGCTACACACGCTATTGCAACCAAAATTGAGGGCCCATTTTTGCTTATTTGGTTGAAAAATAGTTTGCATAATTAATTCAAACCGCTACACACGCTATTGCAACCAAATTGAGGGCCTGTTTTTGTTTATTTCGTTGAAAAGCAGTTTGCACAATTAATTCAAACCACTACACACGCTATTGCATCTTTTGAAAAAGAAAAACGGAATAGTTTTTCAAAATTAATTCCAAGAAGAAGATTAACTAATAATGATGTTAGAAATTTTAATATTTGAGTTTTAATATTATGTATCACTCATTTATTAAATAATAGATTTCATAATTTATAAAATTACTTAACCACTTGATAAATATTATATTTGTTGGAACTAAATTGGGACTTAAATGTTGGAATATCTAGTATTGCATTAAAAAATAGATAAAAACTTAACAATTTATCTTCACTTTACTAATTGCTTTTACATCACAACTAACCTTAATTATTTTGAAAGTTACAGTATTATTAAATTATCCTACCTCGTTATCAAAAGTTGAAAGCATGTTAAAATAAAAATAAAAATTACCAAGAAACATGTGCTTAAATAGAGGTTGAGGCCATGAACAATTAAGAAGAAACTCTTAATTTGGTCCCAATTAGTATAGTAATCATCTATAGAGCGGTAAAATATTAATTTTAATAGTGTTGAAAGCAATATTCGATTTTTGATTATATCCATAACTTTGAATTGATAAAGTTGTATTCAACAGCTCCTGAAAAGACTAATTTATTTAAACTAGTCATAGAAATAAGAGAGAAAAGGGGCTATTTCTTGACTCAAAGTCAATTATAATTATCAAAACTTGAGCGGACATCGCATGCCTAACTTCCACGCACCCTAAAACGGTTTGATTTGCTTTCACGCGTTCATGGAATTTCCATGAAAGAGACTGCCTTTCGTCTCTTTCGGGACAATGACTACAATTATGGAAAAAATTATAATTCTCGTTAGACTGTAACCACATTAGTAAATATGAATAATAAGTGGACCGAATGAGCAAAATAATAGATATTTTATAATATTCTTCATAAAAATCCAAGTTTTGAAATGGCCCACAAGCTTGTCTAGTGAAATCTGGGTACCCGCGTTGCCCAAGATTCCGTCAGAACCCAGACTGTGCAGATATTTATGACATCCCATATGGAGTATGGACGGAGATGAAATATTTTCAGTTGACTGAATTAAATAAAAATATATTACCATCGTATTATATATTAACAGCAAAAATAAAAAGAAATGAAGAAAAACGCATGCAAGACTTAGAGAAGTCAATTAAAAGCTGGGAGTATCATCAGTTCAATTGGTTATAAATAGCGTAGAGCCATCCTCTCGTTATTGCAGAAGAGAGACAGAAAGAGTGTGTGTAGGTGATTATAATTAAGAAGATATAATGTGTGGTTCAAAAAGAGTGTGGGTGAGTGAGTTAATTTTCATATTATTAGTAGTAAAAGTGTGGTGGAGTGAGGGATGTTTGGAGCAAGAGAGGTCTGCTCTCCTCGAACTTAAACATTTCTTCAATGATGACCAACATCTTCAAAACTGGGTAGACGCGGGAGATGGTGAGAATTATTCAGATTGTTGTCGGTGGGAAGGGGTTGAGTGCAACAACACTGCTGGCGGAGTGATTAAATTAGATCTACGAGATAGTAGGAATTGGGAATCAGCAGAGTGGTATATGAATGCCTCTTTGCTTACTCCCTTTCAACAATTAGAGTCTCTTGATTTACGAGGGAACAATATAGCCGGTTGTGTTGAAAATGAAGGTCCTTAATTTATTTTATTTTAATTCTCCCTCGTAATTTCTTACATTTATCTAATCCCTTTTGGCTTTTGTGTTAATTTGCACGTGATACAATAAAATTATTCTTTAGTTTTTATCTTTTATTTTTTGACAGGTCTAGAGAGATTATCAAAATTGAAAAACTTAAAGGTTCTTTTTTTAGACAATAACTACTTCAGCGACAGCATCTTCTCATCTCTAAGTGGTCTTTCATCACTCAGAAACTTATCATTGGCTAGTAATGAACTGAATGGAAGTATTGATATTAAAGGTAAGCAAGCTTCATCTATTCTCCGTGTCCCATCTTTTGTGGATCTTATTTCATTGGGCAGCTGGAGGTACTGATGTTAGATCTAGCTAGACTCTTGCTAGTGTAAGCTTCAAGGCTTTGAGTGCTACAAAAATAGGTCTAAGAAATTATCAATATATGCAATTTTCAATGCTTCTCATAATCAAGCACAATTCAATCTCATTATTTGGTATGTCTTGTCTTCAAAAGTAAAGAATTGAACTCTGATTGGAAATCGACATCATGGCGTTCTATTTTCTGTATTGCTCTTTCTTCGTTAACAAGTTTGTGTCTTAAGAGATATTGGATTCGAAAAAAGTTTTGACGTTCAAGGTAAGCCATAATAACCTGCATCTTATTTGTCTGCATGTATCTAAATTTGTGCACTGAATTTAGTATTTTGGTTATTGTGAAGGGATTAGATATTGGCTTCCATAGACCAACTTGTATTTAGTTAATTAATTAATTAACGACATTTAGTATTTAATAAATCAAAATTTCGTGTTTAATCTATTTTATTTTTTTAAGAAAAAAGAAAAAGATATAGCAGCAGGTAAAGGTAAAATAAATTTTAATTCCTTACGAATTTAAATTCATGGTTGTCAGCTAAATATGCCTGCTTAAAGCCACTCAGTCGAGCCCTTTAAGAGCTGTTTTAAATTTTTTGGATTAGCCATATTCTTTTCTTATTAATAAAATTCTTTTTGCTAAGATTTAACAAAAATAGGAGAAAATAAGTTATTTAATTAACTCTGTTTTAAGTGTTGGAATAAATACAGGACTGGAATCCTTGAGTAACTTAGAGGAGCTGGACATGAGCGACAATGCAATCGACAATCTAGTGGTTCCTAAAGGTATACAAAATATTCAAACATTAATAATTTGGAGGACAGTTTAATTGATTTGATAAGGGAATGCCCAATGACACTTACCCAAAATAATTTAATCTGAAATAGTATCTCAAATAGATTAAAGAGGTTTGAGGAAGTTGAATACCTTTTATTTGGGGGGAAGGGAAATTGCTGTGATATATGGAAGCAAGGTGTTGCAATCAATAAAGAAATTTGTTGGTCAATATTCAAGGACTCAGGAGATGATGAGCATTATTTAGACTGTTGTCAATGGGAAGGGGTTGAGTGCAACAACACCAATGGCGGAGTGATTGGATTAAACCTAGTAGAAACTCGAAAACGGGCATCAACAGTGTGGTATATGAATGTCTCTTTGTTTACTCCCTTTCAACAATTAGAGTCTCTTGATCTAATTGGGAATAATATAGTCGATTGTGTTGAAAATGAAGGTTCTTGATTTACTGTATTTTATTTTTCCTTGCAATTTCTTACGTTTATCTGATCCCTTTTGGCTTTTGTTTAATTTGTACGTGATACAATAAACTTATTTTTTATTTTTTGTCAGGTCCAGACAGGTTATCAAGGTTGAACAACTTGAAGTTTCTTCATTTAGGCTTTAACTACTTCAACAACAGCATCTTTTCATCTCTAGGCAGTCTTTCATCACTCAAACACTTATCATTGGCTGGTAATGAATTGAATGGAAGTATTGATATTAAAGGTAAGCAAGCTTCATCCCTTCTCCCATGTCCCATCTTTTGTGGATCTTATTTCACTGAGCTGCTGGAAGTATTGATACGAGATCTAGCTAGACTCTTGCAAGTTTAGGCTTCAAGGCTTTGAATATTATAAAAATAGGATTAAGAAATTATCAATATATGCAATTTTCAATGCTTCTCAGAATCAGACACAATTCAATCTAATTATTTTGTATGTCCTGTCTTCAAAAGTAAAGAACTGTACACTAAATGGAAATCGACATTGTAGCTTTTTATTTTTTCTAATGCCCTTTCTTCGTTAACGAGTTTATATCCTAAGAGGGATTGGATTCCAAAAAAGAAAAAGAAAAGTTTTGATGTTCAAGGTAAGCCACAATAACATGCATCTTATTTATCTGCCTATATCTAAATTTGTGCATTGAATTTAGTATTTTGATTAGTGTGAAGGGATCAGATAATGGCTTCCATAAACCAACTTGTAATTAATTAAGTCCATTTAGTATTTAACAAATTAAAATTTCATGTTTAATTTGTTTAATTTTTTATTTTTTTAAACAAGAATAAGGTATAGCAGTAGGTAAAGTTGAAATAAATTTTTATTCCTTACAAATTTAAATTCGCCGTTGTCAGCCAAATATACCTACTTAAAACCACTTAATCAGGCCCTTGACAACTGTTTTTTAGGTTTTTCTGGTTAGCCTTGTACTTTTTTGCTTATTAATAAAATTCTTTTGCGCCGAGATTTAATACAAAGAAGGAGAAAATAAGTTATTTAATTTACCATGTTTTAAGTGTTGGCATAAATGCAGGACTGAATTCCTTGAGTAACTTGGAGGAGCTGGACATGAGCGACAATGCAATCGACAATCTTGTGGTTCCTAAAGGTAAACAAAATGTTCAAATATTAATAATTTGGAGGACAATTTAATAGATTTGATTAGGGAATGCCCAATGACACTTACCCAAAATAATTTAATCTGAAATTGTATCCCAAACAGATTTAAGAGGTTTGAGGAAGTTGAATACCCTTCGTTTAGGGCGAACCAGATTTCCAATGCTAGATGGAAGCAAGGTGTTACAATCAATAGGATCACTATCGTCCCTCAAAACACTTTACCTTTCGTATGCTAATTTTATGGGAACAGTAGTTAATCAAGGTAAGTAAATCTTTTATGTCGAAAATAATTGAATTAATATATATAGCTAAAATTTATTGTTTCTACTTCATTCTAAATAGAATTGCACAATTTCACCACCTTGGAAGAATTGATATTGCTCGGGTCTCATCTCTATGTAAGCCTTCTGCAAAGCATTGCATCATTCACTTCGTTAAAGTATTTGTCAATGCGAGTTTGTACACTTACAGGTGTCGTACATGGTCAAGGTAAATTACGGGTATCTGAAGCTTTTATGATATTAATTTGATAATAATTATTTGACCGGATTATCCTTATTCCTTTGCATTATGTGATCAATATCAAAATTATAACCATTTCTTGTTTATTGCTTGTAGATTTTCTTAAATTCAAGAATTTGGAACATCTGCACATGGATTTGGTGAAGGTTGACGTCAACACCAATTTTCTTCAAATTGTCGGCGAATCGATGCCTTCTCTTAAGTTTTTATCATTGACAAGTTCAAGTCTTAAAAAAAACACCATTCTTGATCAAGGTTAATTAATGATTCTCTTTCTCCCTCTCTCGCATCTTAATGAAAGATGATAAGGAGCAATTATAATGACAAAAACTAAAAACAACTGTAAAATATTGAGCTGTTGTAGTGTTGATTAAAAAATAACTCTAATTTTTCACTCACCACTATAATGCCGTATAATTTTACAGTTATTTTTTTGCCATTACGTCAGATTATACTGTTCAACTATCAGTACTCAAACTTAATTTTTAATGTGTACTTTAAAGATTTTATGCAATTATTTATCTATTTGTACTGAAGGATGAATTATATATTTTTCAGGCCTTTGTCAGTTAGTGCATTTGCAGGAGTTATACATCGACCGTAACGATTTGAGAGGTAGCTTGCCATGGTGCTTGGCAAACATGACATCCCTTCAAGTGTTAGATGCCTCTTCTAATCAACTTGCTGGAAACATCTCCTCAGGCCTTTGTGAGTTGGTGCTTCTAAGAGAGATATACATTGATAACAATGATTTAAGAGGTAGCTTGCCTTTCTGCTTGGCAAATTTGACTTCCCTTCGAGTATTAGATGTCTCTTACAATCAACTTACAGAAAATATCTCATCTTCCCTCATGCATCTAATATCTATGGAAAAGCTCATACTTTCAAATAATCACTTCTTCCAAATCCCTATTTCACTTGAACCACTTTTCAATCTCTCAAAACTCAAGACTTTCGATGGTGAAATATGCGCAGAAACTGAGTCACATTATAATTCCTTGACCCCAAAATTCCAACTGACTTCTATCTCACTGTCTGGTTACATAGATGGTGGCACATTTCCCAAATTCTTGTACCATCAGCATGACTTGAAGAATGCTGATCTCTCACACCTTAACTTGAGTGGAAAATTTCCAAATTGGTTGCTAGAAAACAATACGAACTTAGAGACGCTTCTTCTTGCCAACAACTCTCTTTTTGGATCATTTCGGATGCCAATTCATTCCCACCAGAAATTAGCAACATTGGATGTCTCCAACAATTCCTTTCAAGGCCATATCCCGGTAGAAATCGGAACATATCTGCCAGTCTTAATGGGTTTAAACTTATCTAGAAATGCTTTCAACGGTAGCATTCCCTCTTCATTTGCTGATATGAAAATGTTGAAAAGGTTGGACATATCCCACAATCAGTTGACTGGTGAAATCCCTGAGCGCATGGCCAGGGGTTGCTTCTCGTTGGAAATTCTTGCATTGTCAAACAACAGTTTGCAAGGTCATATATTCTCTAAAAAATTTAACTTGACAAATTTAATGAGGTTGCAGTTGGATGGTAATAATTTCACTGGAGAGATCCCAGAAAGCTTATCGAAGTGCCGTTTGTTAGGAGGACTATATCTGAGTGATAATCATCTCTTTGGTAAGATTCCAAGATGGTTGGGTAATTTGTCAGCTTTAGAAGATATTATAATGCCCAATAACAATCTTGAAGGACCAATTCCAATCGAGTTCTGTCAGCTTGATTATCTGACGATTTTAGACCTTTCAAACAATGCTATTTTCGGAACCTTACCATCTTGTTTTAGTCCAGCATTTATCGAACAAGTTCATTTGTCAAAAAACAAGATAGAAGGACGGTTGGAAAGTATAATCCATGCCAGCCCTTATTTGGTGACATTAGATCTTAGTTATAACCGCTTCCACGGAAGTATTCCAAATTGGATTAACATACTTCCTCAGTTAAGCTACCTTCTTCTAGGTAATAATTATATTGAAGGCGAAATACCAATTCAATTATGCGAGTTGAAGAAAGTGCGGTTGATTGATCTTTCTCATAATAATCTATCTGGGTATATTCCTGATTGCTTGGTTCACACTTCACTCAATGAAGGTTATCTTGAGGAAGGAGCTCCAACTTCTATTTGGTGTGATCGAGCGTCTGTCAATGGATCTGCATGTCTGTCTACTCGAAGTGGACCTCCGATGGGAAAGGAAGAAACTGTACAGTTCACAACAAAGAATATGTCCTACTATTATCAAGGAAGAATTTTGACGAGTATGTCTGGGATTGATCTTTCTTGTAACAAACTGACAGGTGAGATTCCTACTCAAATTGGATATCTTACTAGAATTCATGCACTAAACCTATCTCATAATAATTTGACGAGCACAATCCCGACAACATTTTCAAATCTGAAGCAAATTGAAAGCTTGGACCTCTCCTACAACCTATTGCATGGGAAAATCCCTCCTCAGCTAGTTGCGCTAAATACATTGGCGGTCTTCAGAGTAGCATACAATAATTTATCCGGCAAAATTCCAGATAGAGTTGCACAATTTTCAACTTTTGAGGAAAATAGCTATGAGGGGAATCCTTTCCTTTGTGGATGGCCACTGTCTAAAAGTTGCAATGATAGTGGATTATCAATAATGACACGAAAAGCTTACACTGATAATGAAGAAGGTGATAGTTTAATTGACATGGATAGTTTCCTGATCACTTTTACAATATCTTATGGAATTGTGATATTAACAATTATTGGAGTTTTATACGTAAACCCCTATTGGCAGCGAAGATGGTTTTACCTTGTTGAAGTGTGTATGACCTCTTGGTACAATTTTGTAGCAGATATTCTTGTTCCTAGAAGATTGTATCGTGGATAGATGTAATTTCCTTACATTACAACTTATATGTAATTTTTAAAGAGTTTTCTTTTGCATGCATGTAATAGCAACTCAATAAAAGTATTTGATGCAAATTGTCCAAGAACAACTTAGTAATTTCATTGCTACTATTCGGTTGTATCTATACAGTTAATGAAATTTTTAACCATTCGCAGAATACCCTTAGGAATTTCTTTAGATGGCGGCCAAAAACTAAGAGATTCGGGCCTCTACACGGTCTGAATGAAGATAAACTTAATGCCCTCTGGATTATGTGTAAGTTCTCTTTTAAATTTATGCAACTTTTCAAACCTTTCTTCATTGCCCACATCTACAGAACTATCATATAAAGACTACATTATTACTGGGGTAGAGAAAAAAAATAGAGACTATATTATTATATCTCATTTTACTAATTGGAAATGACACACATGATAATACAGACCTTAAAAAGCAATAGCTAGTAACACCCCATGTACTCCTATTTTAGCCTTCACTATCTTGGTAAAAACACAATTAAGTCTTGCAAAAGAACATTCACAAGTAAATTCAACATTAAATGAGATTAGGTATCCACTGCACCTTCAATCGATGAATGACCGGGTGAATAGCATGGTCAACCATCTAGTTCCTGTCGTTAGTTACATTTTACATATTAAGCCACGAAAATGAAGGATCACAGCCTGGTAAAGAAAGCCATTAATTAATAGTTTTTGTTTAAAAAGTTCTCATTTAGATCTTTCCTATTCAATGAATCAATGTCATCCAAAGAGAACTCTTCCATTTCAAGCAGTGTTAGAAGATAATTGCAAAGCCTAAAGATAGTATACAAGGACCATGATATCAATAAAGTCAAATAGTGAATGTCAAATATAAAAAATAAATAAAATAGTTGAACATGATCATTTACTATCAAGTTCTGTAAAACTGAAAATACCATTTTCCCTGTAGAGATTCTCAAACAACTCTTTAGCAAATTATAAAATAACAAAAAAAAAAAGAACGAAAGTTCAAAAAAAAAAATGTACAACATCCATATCAGGAGATATTTTTCTTCTCAATATCAATATTTTCTAGCCAAGAAGCAATTGAAAAGCTTAACACCAAGTGAATTATTAAGAATTCATCATTTAAATTCCCAAATAGCAAAATGTTGGTGCAACTAGGAAAGTGCAAATGCAATCACTTAACTAACACAATAAGCACCAATAGTGAGAAGCCCACTTTGTATCAAATTTGAAACAGATGATTAGAGGTCAAAAAATTTATAAAGACACTCAATTAAAAGCCTTTCAAGCAGCTTTTCCATGCAACAAGAGCAAATCAAAGGGGATGAGAATGTATTCAAAGACTAATTTACAATCATCTATAGACATAAATATCTTGGATACCTACTCTCTATACCTTACTGTCCCACTGAAAATCATCAAATCCCTCTAAACAAAAATGACAAAATTTATAAGAATTGTGTGGTCAAACTTCAATAAATTAGCAGCCACAGCAAAAACTTATGTAGAAATGCAAGCCACTCAAAATAGTTATATTTTTTGCTTTCCAAACACAAGCCACTGTGTAATGAATGCTCATAAATTGCTATTACCATGTTTGTTAAAACATGTGAGAACCACCATAACTAACTAAATGTAACTGATGATCATCATCACGTTCATGGAATCACATATCTGACAGTATTAATTAGTGCAAATTGCATGCTTCTTGAAACTCCTTATTTATCACATGGGTGCCATTCCAATCAACCAATGATTCTGATCTAGTCAGCATATTCAACCCATGAGCGAGTAATACCTCCTATTGCTTCTTTACATTTCTCAACGAAATTCCACATTCCACCCATACTTCTGAACTTGATGCTCCCATAGACTAAAACAATATAAAGATTACTTCCCACACCACCCCAACCCCTACTCCTAAGAAACCAATTTAAATTCTCATTGGATGTACAACCTATAGTCCATACCAAATTGAAAAATTTACAAATATAGAACCTCAAAGAATCTGATTGTGTTCCATTTTCTACGGCAAGAAAATTGACCTTTACCACATGCAAGTCAACATATAAAACAGTCATGTCTGTGAGATGCACATTTTCAGATGAATCGGAAGAGCAATGAAACCATAAAAACCTAATATGAGAACACCGAGGGCTCCAGATATCATCTATAGAATCTTTGGTCCACCCTTGCATGATGAAAATGATGAAAAAAATTGAAGGCTTCGTCACCAACTCCCCAGGTTGTCTTGTTCTCCTATCTCCTAAATATAAAGGAAACGCAACCCGTTCTTTTTTCCAATCTTAAGGGGCACAGAACGACTCTGGTATAAAATAGTCAGTTTCTATACAAAAATGACTCCTTTGCACTTGGCATTCCACATCTCGAAATAAAAAGCATGCAAGGAGGAGAATATAATAACATTAAACAAGTTTTATTAACCAAACTTCAAAGATGCCAGACAAGGGAAAAAAGGAATCTGTACAAGCCAGATCCCAAGAATAATAATTCCAATATACAATTCGCAAAAACAATAACTAAAACCATGTTCATCAGGCCTCAGCAGAAGCTACATGTAACAACCATACTCTATTATTTGAAACACATTTCCAAGTTTGGATAAGATTCTAAACTATTCTCTATCTGTCAATTATTAACATGTAAAACATAATAATATACGCTTAAACTACTACACTAGTAAAACCAGTAAAACAACAATACCCGCTAAAAAGATTGTCTACCTCTTCACATTCACAAGCATTGTAGAACCAAATCCCATTTACTTCTTGGGATGCATTTTGATATAACAAATACGGAACCTGAACTTCAAACTCAAAATCTCCCAAAAGATTTTCCACTAAATTATCTGCACATATCCAAGATACTGAAGCTTATCAGTGCAAAAACATATGCAAAAAGACATGAAGATTAGGAGATATAACTAAAACTTAGCAACAACTGATAAGCACAGCAAGACATGAAACAAGATACACACGGTATCTAAATAATTGTACCAATCCCCTCTCCTGATGGTCATAAAACGACCAATATTTAACGCTAGACAACAACAGTGCAAATACTTTAGCCTCTGTAATATTGGCATATAAATATTTTCGATTAGGTACATTATATTCTTCGTTCTAAAACCTCAATTATTAGCTAGAACTGTGATAAAGTGATTCATCACTGAAATTAAAACTAGTTCACGTACAAATAATCAAAACTGAAATAGAAGCAACGATAAACCAACCTGTATTACGTCGATTCATCACAACAAACTGAAATCGAGGCTGTGTGTTCCTGAAAATTGAAAAAAAAATAATTTCACCAACTTCATATGTAATACAATCTCCAAAACACCGAATATCAAATGAAAAAAATGGAAAGAGAGAAAGGAATCTAATTTTATTGACCTTTGGACGACGAAGAGAGAGCCTTCAACATCCTTACGACTCCATTGGCTGAGATCGATGTTGAACTCGTAGAAGGTGACATGAGCGGCCGTGATGAGGATCTCCTCAATGAATGGATCGATTCGCTGCAGAACTGTCAGGTTTAGGAGTTTCGTGCTCTGCTGGTCCAGATTAGGCATCAATTTTCCGTTCTACGATATTTTTCATAGTCCTTTTGGGCTCGGCCCCGAGCACTAGCCCCATGGTTTTTCTGTGAGCTCTCTCTTCTGTAAATAAAGTGTTTGATGGGATAGGCAAGAGAGAGTGAAAGAGTTTTTTTTTTTTTTTTAGAGAAAGTATAACTTTCATTCATTCAATTGATGGAATAAGTATAAAAAATTTATTGGTATATTATCTATTCAAAACACAAAATCATCTAGTTATAGAGCCAAACTTACCAATAAATAAGCTAGAGAATTACACCCTCTTGGAGTGTGCTGAACCTTTACTTTCTTCAAACTTTTCATCCGCTCTTGGATTTCGGAAATAGTCTAAAAAATTTCGATTCTTGTGCTCTTCTTGAGAGAGATTAGTTCCACAACTTCCTTTGAATCAGATTCTATAATTAGGGGGAAACATCTAACACGTTCTGCTATCTCCAGACCAAGCTTGGCTGCTGCAGCTTTTGCATAAGCAACCTTGCTGAGGAACTTTGTGGGCTTCATTGCTGCAGCCATCACCTTCCCTTCCGAATTTCTTATCACAATGTCTAAACTAGTTCTTTGTTGGTCCAATTTTACTGCTGCATCAACATTTACTTTAAACCAGCCCTCTGGTGGGTAGCTCCATCTTTGCTGGGTAGTAGGACTTCGCTGGGAACTTTATAACCTTTGAAGCATTTGAGTTCTTCTATAGGACTGCACCAATGCTTCTGCTGCCGCAACTGATAGTTGAGAATCTTCCCTTTTCCTTTTGAAAATAGCAAGATTCCTTGAGTGCCAGATGCTCTAACACACAGCAACTATCAATTCCATATCAACTTTTGTCCTTCTTGACGTCAAGTCCTGGAACCAGCTAAAGACATCTTTAACTTTGCCTACCTGAATTTCCTCAGCAAACGGTGTCTGCCTCCAAATTTGCTTTGAAGCTTTGCACTCAAAAAGCATGTGACAGATAGTTTCTCTTGAGGTTCTGCATCTCTAGCACCAGGGGAATTGGATAGCTCTCCTCTTCCATAAGTTTTCTGCCGTTGCCAATAAATTGTTTGCTGCCCTCCACATGAATATTCTGACTTTTTCGGGCACTTGAAGATACCAGATGGCATGCCAAGAGCTATATTTCTCCCTCGAACAGCTTGGCTTATCTAGAAATCTCAGCTTTAAAGCCAATTGATAGCCACTCTTAACTGAATAATTGCCCTTTTTGTCATAGTGCCACAATGCTTGATCTGGTTTTGGCTGCCTTGACAGTGGAATATTCAACATTTGGTCAGCATCTTCTTCTAGAAAATGATGCCTAATCACATCTTCTTTCCACTCCTGAAACTTATTTATCAGCTCTACAACAGTGGTGTCTACACTTAAAGATGGGGGGGATATCGGTTGGAAAGTTGTAGGTCTTGGAATCCATGGACTTTGGTACACTAGAGCCTGCTGACCATCTCCGATTCTCCAACGTAATCCTTGTTCTATCACTTTTCTACCCCATAAGATACTCCTCCATATGAACGAAGGATATGAACCCAACTGAGCCTGTATCAAACTTGAGTTTTTAAAATATCTGGCCTTCAAAACTCTTGCGACCAGAGACTCCGGCTTTTGAATAATCCTCCAACTCTGCTTCGCAATCAAGGTATGATTAAAGCTCGACAGATCCCGAAATCCCAGCCCACCTCTGCTTTTTGCTTTGCACATATTTTCCTATTTTGAACAGTGAATGGACTTATGATTCTGGTTGTTCCCCCACCAAAAACCAGCAATGGCCTTCTGCATCTCCTCGCAAAGGCCCAAAGGGATCTTCAAAACAGACATTGCGTATGCAGGCACCGCTTAAGCAACTGCTTTTATCAGCACCTCTTTTCCTCCACAAGAAAATAATTTTGCCTGCCAGCTCGAGATTTTGTCCAGAACTCTGAGCTTTATATCCTTGAAAAATTTGGTTTTATTTCTTCCCACCATAGAGGGCAACCCGAGGTATTTTGCATGCCGTGAGACCACTTGAAGCTGGAAAATGGCCTTAATTACAGCAATTTGCTCCTGCCTGGTACTCTCACTAAAGAACATGGATGACTTTTCGAAATTGAAAATTTGGCCCGAAGCCGCTGCATAGCAATCGAAGATTTTCTTCAGATTTGTGCAGTTTTCCCTTGTAGCTCTTGTGAAGATCAAGCTATCATCCGCGAACAAAAGATGAGTAATGGAGAGCTCCTTGCTGAACTTTATCCCATGAATGAGCTGGGTAGCTTCTGCTTGCTTTAGGAGGTTTGTAAAGGCCTCTGCACAAAGAATAAAAATATATGGGGACAGCAGGCATCCTTGTTTGAGCATTCTTTGTGGCTGGATCAGCCCTTTTGCTTCCCCATTTATCAACACCGAAAAGGATAAAGTAGAAATGCAGCGCATTATCAATTCCACAAAACCAGGAGAGAAACCCAATTTTTCTAAGGTACATTTTAGAAAATTCCATTCCACTCTGTTATAAGCTTTACTAATGTCCAGTTTCAGAGCCACTAACCCATGCTTTTTCTCTTTACTAAACCTTATTTTATGAAGGCATTCATACCCAATAATTACATTATCCGTTATGAGCTTATGTGGAACAAAGACACTTTGAGTTGGTGAGATTACATCATTTAAGATCAGTTTTAGCCTATTTGCGACAGTTTTTGCAATGATCCTATAGATGACATTACATAGGCTGATAGGTCGAAAATCGCCAACTTTATTCGGTTTCTCAACTTTAGTGATCAAAGCTAAGTAAGTATGATTCAAGGGAGTGAGGTTACCTTTGCCATTAAGAACTTGCAAGCATGTGGCAATGACTCATCGGCTCACTGACTTCCAATGCTTTTGGAAAAAAGCAGCTGGAAGACCATCTGGACCAAGGGCTTTAGTTGGATGCATTTGACTCAGTTCTTCTATAATCTCAGCTTCAGTGAAGGGCTGATCTAGCTGGACATTCATTTCCTCCGTAATTCTGCACGACATATTTTTCAATGCATTCTCTATATGGCTCTGGGATGGATTAGTGGAGGTGAACAGATTGTCATAATGCTCGCAAAAAATCCTCTCAATATCTTCGGCTTCCTCAGTCCATCGGTTGCTTTCATCAAATATCCCTCCAATTCTATTTTTCCTCTTCCTTGTTGAGGCTTTAGAATGAAAAAAACTTCGTATTTTTATCTCCTTTCCGCAGCCAAACAGCCCTCGACCTCTGCCTCTAGAAAATTTCTTCATCCATGAGTAAATCTTCTATCTGCTTCTCTACTGACTTTATTTCTTTACCATCTTCATAATGGTTGTTGCTCCGTCTGAGGTTTTTCAAGTCGTCTAGCAGCTTTCTCAGCTTCTTTTCTCTTCCGCCAAATTCTTTTCTACTCCACATCTTTAACTCTGCGAGCGAGTCCTTGGCTGTCTTTTTAAATTGAGTGACAGGATCTTCACAACTCTAGCTCTTACTCTCACTCCATTCATGCTTAACAATCTCTTGACACTTCTCATAAGGGCTCCACATATCCTCATAATGCACCCTTGTGAACGTACGTCGCTT
This sequence comes from Citrus glauca, assembly GCA_029633175.1. Classification (NCBI taxonomy): domain Eukaryota; kingdom Viridiplantae; phylum Streptophyta; class Magnoliopsida; order Sapindales; family Rutaceae; genus Citrus; species Citrus glauca. The sequence goes on from JAQOOD010000008.1 coordinate 30,670,059, forward strand.
TAGACTTCTGTTTCTGCCTCTTTCTTCGAGTACCATCATAATCGAGTTATGGTCTGAAGTCCATGTGTCAAGGTGTTCTGCTGCAACTTCGTGAAACAGCCCCCCCAGTCTTTGCAGTAAAGGCATCTGTCTAATCTTTCTTCCACCAGCTGAGGATCGAACCTTCCGTTAGACCAAGTGAAGAGGTGGCCTTTGAACCCCAAATCTCTCAAACCACATGATTTTACAGCATCTCGGAAGTCTTTTATATTGGACTCACGCCTGTCAATTTTCCCTGTCTTCTCATTTGTTTGAAGAATCTCATTGAAGTCTCCAAAACAGAGCCATAGCAATGAGTATAAGCTAGCTAATCTCCTCAACAAAGTCCAAGTATACTGCTTTTGCTCTTCCTCAGGATGGCCATAAATCCTTGTGCCTCTCCAGTAGCTACCATTTTCCGAATGGATCACTGCGTCTATATGGTGGCTGCTATAGGATTTGATGTTCACCACAACTTTCGAGCTCCATAACAAAGCTAATCCCCCACTTTTCCCTCGACTACTAACGGCGAAGCAGCTTTCAAAATTTAAAATCTTACCTGTCACCCGCATTTGATCAGCCCTCATCTTAGTTTCACACAAAAACACAATTTGAGGCCTTTGCATTTGGAGAATCTTTTTAAGTTCTCGGAATGCTCGGTCATTCCCCAATCCCCGAATATTCCAACTTAAAACCTTCATCGTTGTGGGCGGTACTGGTTACCAGCCACCGCCATTACTCCTTTCGGGTTTGAATCAGTTGCCCTCGCTAGCATTTCTATATCTCTATCTTACTGTGTTGCCCGTTCTGTCATGTTCGTTGCTTCACTGGTGCAAAATTCCTTTTGTTCTATGCAACTTATTTTTCTTCTTTTTCCATTTGGGCTCCCCCAACTGGCATCTTCGGATTGTTTTTTTAATAGCTTTGGCCCATTATCTTCCAAAGAGCCCTTTTCAATGGTTCTCGCTTGGAGCTTCCATTTACGTTTCTTTGTTCTATTCTTGATTTTAATCAACCTCTCCCCTTCATCACAGCTTATTCCAGTTTGGGTATCTATTGGGCTAATTTCTGATTGGGCCTCATGAACTTGATGTGTCTGTCCCGTTTCACTTGTGTTTTTCACCACTTTTCTATTTGGCTCAAGTTCCTTGTTTCCTTCCCTCTCATTTAAATCTCCGATTCCCGCCGTTGGGCCCTGGTTTTGAGGCTCTCTACCATCAGCTGTTGGTGGTATTGACTTTGCGAGATTTGGTTCTGACAGCCTTGAAACACCCGCCCCTTCCGTCTGCGGATTACCTAGCATTGGATCCGTTTGCAGTCGGGTCAACTCTTGCTCATTCTCAGCTCCATTGATGTTGCTTCTGTATTGGTCTCCCATCATCCTTGAGGCCCCCTCTGATTTGGACCTGTTGTACATTCCGCTAGCTTTTTTCTCTTCCTCAGCTTTCCACCGCTCCTTTCCTCTGTTGAGCTTGACCTTTTCTGCCATTGTGAGTGCTCTCAGCCACGGCCCATAAGCCATTTCTTTCCTTGCTTGGTTTTTGTATTGCTTGCATTCTCTGTATTGGTGTCCTATACATCCACAAACAAAGTAGAAATCTGGCAGCCTTTCATATAGAACCGACATAGGGATGGTTTTTCCTTTGGTGTTTTCTTTCCCTTCTGTATCCGCTGCTGTATCCACCATTTCTGCAACCTCTCTTCCTAATTATGTTTATGCTGCCCTTTCCCCTTCTACAGCGTGTTCATCACTTAGCTCCAGTATTTTAATCAACGGTTGAATAATATCAATTGAAACTCTCAACTTGGCGTATTTGCCAAAGCATTCTCCTAAGGCATTTGTTCCCACTTCCTCCACTGTTCCGATTTCTCCCCCAATTTCTCTTATGGTCTCTTCATTCATGCATAGAATGGGTACATTATGAATCTGGACCTAGAAGAATACATGCGTGAAAACTTGTTTATTTATCTCCCCGATACCTCTTGGTTCCACTAGCACTATCAAAGCTCTATCAAAGTGCCATGGCCCCCTGCTATAATGTTTCTCTTATCTGTTTTTGTCCCGAATTTGAACAAGAAAATATTGTCCCCTATTTCTTCAATCTGCACTTCTCTTAGAGTTTTCCACACCTGTTGCAAGGCTGCTTTAAGCCACACGATATTGACTTCTCTAGCCAACATCACCTTTCCCAGGAGACAGCCATCCACCATCTTTTGGCCTGTCATCTTCATCTTGCTTTTAAGCGATATTCTACCCCTCTTCTCTCCCTCTAGGGATATTTCTTAACACCTTCGAATTAACTCATTAGTGTCCATTACCGCTGAAGCAGGAAGAAAATAAGGATATGAAAACAAAAACCAAAACACCCATCTTATGTGAGTGACCACAATAGTCCCGTAGACTCACTCTCCACTCTCAAGCGGTTGCTCTGGGAGAGAGCCCGAGAGAGACTGTCATTAGTAGTATTTGGTCCCAAGAGAAAAATGGAAAACATGAGAGTGAAAGAGTTGAATAGCCAAACAAGGTCTCGAGATTGATCTCGGTTTAACTTCTTTTAAACATTTGGGAAATAGCATTTATTTCTTTTAGTTTCTCTACTTTTTTTTCCTTATGTCATTTAGACCCCAAAATTGGATTTATTATAATCATATTTTACCCATACACTATTAACCCCTTTTATTTTTAAAATTTTTCAATATTAATGTGTTAGAATAATGTTAGAAATTATTACACCTTCAACAAATTTGCCCAGAGAGCAATAAATCAAACTTGCTTAGGAAGTTCAACAATGATTTGTTAAAGCTTCTGTCAAGCAAACACCCATTGAAAGATGTTTAGGTCCGTTATAGATCACTGGAAATTTGACATTTTAAATAATAAAAACCCTCATCTTAGAAATTCCAAGCATCAGGCAATAGTTCTACTTTATTGATATTGAGAGTTGCACAATAAAAGTTTCGTATAGATTGACGGGATGTTTGCAGGAACTGGCCGATCATACCGACGAGGTGAGTGTGCAACATGAGGTGCTTGACGGGATGTTTACTTTCTATGATACAACTAAAGCTAGCCTCAACATATATCAGGTGCCTGCTTGTTTTTACCTTATAGATACTAATATTGTTTAGACGTGTAATAGCTCTCTCCATTGAACTCTAGAAGGCTCGTCTCAAGCCTCCTACGTACTTCAGACTCCTTCATTAGCTTTGTATGTATAAAGTTTTGATCTTTTTCCTTCATTTGCTTGAAGCTCATTACTGTAGATTTTTTTTACAGGTTGCTAGTGTAACATTCGACTTGCTGTTGCTTCTAGTGTTGGGATCGTATTTAATTGTGCTTTGTGCTTTTCAGCTTTCTTGTCATAACAACCTGGGTATTACTCTTTCTCCATATCAAGCTTGAAGTTCTAAATTTCAGGTTTATCTTTTATTTGATGTTTTATAATTTCATTGCAAACAGATTAGAATAGAAACTTCAGAAGTTCCAACTGACTAGTCCCGTGTAACTTTTTCAGGGAAGATTTTCTCTCATAACAACTATGAACGTGTTATGGTTTAGCTCAGTGACACAAAGGACAGTTTTCAACAATTGATCCTAGGAAGATGCGAAAATATTTTGTTGAGATTCATTTTTCATCCTGATGTTACAGCTGGCCTTTTTTTTTTTTTTGGCATAGAATAATGCTTATGTGATTTCTGAACTTGGTGATTGTTGAAATGAGCTGAAAATGAGCTGGAAATGTGTTTGGTTAATGAGAAAGAGAGCAAGAAAATGAAAGAAATCTATTTCACTTTTTATTTATCAGAATGATTACATTCACAATGAATCTAAGCTGATATTTATACTTAAATTAATACACACGAGAATCTTCTTGCTAGATACTTCTAGAAACTCTACACGCACGCTCACACTGAGCTAGTGGTTACTAAAACCGTTACAACAAATATTGCCAGCTCAGCATAACCAGCTTATAACTAACACACACAGCTTCAGGGGAAACCATCAAGCTTACTGTGCATCCTCTGTAATCAAGCTTCTTTAAGCATGCTCTGCAGATCATACGTCTGAATTATCGAAACAAGATGAATTATTTTTTTGCTTATTTCAGCAGGCGATCTATGAGCGGAATTTCTAGCTTGTATTCAATTCGCCAACACAGTTTGAGAAGAATCAGACCATTAATTTTCTTTTGAGCCAATCAACAGAAAGTACATTTCTTCTAAGAACTTGTAACCGAAACCGCAGTTTTTCACGTTTGATGCATCTGGGAAAATTGTCAGATGGAATAAAATCACCATGCGCCAAGGTACCAATGATGTTTCTTCCAGCTTATGAGCACTTCAAATCAACTTAGGTCATACTTACACAAGGGCGCACATGATATCAATCTAATGGCAATTATATCATCTAAAATCCAAAACCAAGAGTCTCCCATTTTCCCGTCCTCTACTCTGTTCATATTATCATAACTTGAAGATTGCAAGGCAGCCGCAATCTCCCAGATCTTAGCTCCTTCCTCATAGCAGTTAATCAAACGATAAACAGAGATATCCCTTGTCAACAAGAAGGTAATCATAAAAGAACAACAGAATTGTTGCAATATATTCATATGAAATGTAAAACAATTTTGAGAAAAAATATTGGGAAGATATTTTTTTTTTCATAGAAGTTGCAATCTTTACGTTATATACTAGTTTGCCTAGGCTATATAAGGAAGCTATATGAAATTAGAAAAATAAGCTATACTCAGAAAGAATAAATATATGTACAGAAAATTAGGCTATAATCTCTGACTTTCAACAAATTTAATATCAATTTTCTTCAGGAAGTTGTCTCGCAAGGGGCGCATCAGTATTGCAACGTCTGCTGGGTCTTACATTATCCACAAAAATAACTCGTCCATCTAGTACCTGCAAGTACATACTCTGAGATGCTTAAACTCAACAATATAAGCATGGTAAATTAGAGAAAAATGATGCAATTTTAACTTCCTATTCATGTCTGCCAAGGCTTTTTGGGCTTCCTCTTCTGTACTGAAAGTCACATATCCGTAACCTTTTGATCGATTCTTACCTTTATCCATTATTATTGTAGCTGCAAAAATAAAAGAATCGGATATTACAAAATAGTGAAGAGGGAAGAGGGGTTGAGACTTAAAACAGAAATAGACCAAACCCTCAGTGACGTGGCCAAATTGTGAAAAAGCATCAGCTAACATTCCTTTAGTGGTCGAGAAAGATACGCCTGCGAAGGATGCCAGTCAATTTTATCATAATTAGATGGTAAGATTGCAAATTCTACAGCCAAAGGTAGTACGGAACTGAATGAAGGGAATCAAATATGAACATGTTTTCAATCTCAAAATATTAAGAGTAGCATAAGTAACTTGTGAAACAGTTATAAGTTCAAGGGAATTAGATGATGGCATGGTTGAATTTTATAAATATTTTGATATTTTGGACCCAACAGGGCAAACAGATGGGTCCAGATAATCAAGAAAAACATCAATTCCATGCAACCGAATTAGTGTGGGCAATGCAATTGAGCAACACTATAAAATTATTCAAAGAAATCTCTAGGTCAGTATCCAAATATATGGCTCCGTCCGTTCCACCACAACCAAAAAAATCAGATCCCCCCATTTGGATTCGATTGATTAATTTGAGCATATAAAATCGGGTTTTAAATTTCCCTAATCAAAATTTATGTTCCGCAGAATCAGTTCCTTTAACATGATGCATTACATAATATTTTGTTTGCAAAACAAAAGAAGAAAGATGACATAATAGAAACACTCACAGAGAGAGAATACCTTTGACGAAAAGCTTAGAAGTGAATCCTCTGTAAAATACGAGTTGAGCTGCTGAATTTTTCGAGTTTGAATGAGAGACTGCGGCATTTCTGAAAATGTTTTTTTTTTTTCTCATTAGCGCCGCCATTTTTGTAATAGAGGGTAAAGAAATAAGTAACAAAGTAAGAGGTGAGCAGAAACGGCCCTATTTAGTTATATGCCATGCATGCGATCAAAATTGAATGGTTAAATGGCAGCCACTATGTTAAATCTATGTCTTTCATGGTGACTCAATGTGTATACTAATTTATAATAACTAAGAAAATTTTCTTTTCACTGATTAAATATTTATTTCCAATATCTTGTATATGTAGGATTTGAAAAGAGGAAAAATAGTAGGGATGATAATGAGAGAAGATAAAAATGTCCATTCTCAAATCTAATATTAATGTTATACTTATATTCCTATACTAAATAAATTATCCAAGGGTCATGGTTAATAATACGTTGCGAAATTTTAATTTCTATTTAAAGATCTGTCTAATATGGCTTTTCATAAAGCTTAGAGAAAAGTAGAGCTTTTATAAAAAAAAAAATTAATTAAAATTGTCAATAAATTTTAAAAAGTACTTTAATAAATAAGCTTTTAAAGTTATATATATTATTAAAGAAATGAAATAAGATTATATAATAAATTAAGAGTATATTAGATAATTGAACTTTAAAAAAAAAAACTTGCTAAGAGGTTTAAAATTTGAGTTTTTAATAGTGGATACAAAATAGTTTATTTAATTCTCAAGTACTTTTTTTGAAAAAAAAAAAATTCATTGAGTAAATAATACTAAACATGCACTAAAGTGTTAGGACCAGAAGTTGTACAATAAAACCATGAAATTATATGTTGTTGGATGGATATTTTTCAAATTTGCTGTAGTTTTTTTTCTTTTCTGCTGGGAAATTGAAATGGTGGCTACAACTTAAATTATGAATGGAGTAATCGGAGAATATTGAAACCCATTTAATTTGGATCGTGCATTGAGTGACGAAAGGATAAAAAATTTAATTTTGAAATGATGGCTACAATGACTTACCGTTGACAGCTTTTGCAACCGGATTACAATCGATTAGTTCAATAATTTTATATCCCTATTTAACCGCCACGTGCTGCTGTTACATGGGTTAAAATTCTGTTGTTTCCAATAATTTTATGTTGTATCTTCTTTAATAATAAAGAAAACTTGCATTAAAATTAAAATTAGGGTAATACCTGATTTTATAAATAGATTGCAATGTAATTTTGAAAAGTAAAACAATAATTTACAAAATGTTTATAACATAATTTTAATTTTTTTCGAAAAGGAAAAAGAACAAAAGTAAGAAATAAAGAATTAGGGCTACCAACTTTGTATCTTAAATGGCCGTTAGATTATTTGTAAATGAAAGCAACGGTCAAGTATTGGTGGATTATGGAAACATGTAATCATAAGGACTACGAGTTTTTTTTTGTTACATTAATATATTATAATAAAAATTCTATTGGTATTTACAATCAAAATTTTATTTGACTATTTTTGATAATTCTAAACTAGTACAACCTAAATTCTTATTCTCATATAATATCAAAGAGAGATATATATTCTTCTCCTCTATTAATAAAAAAAACATTTTTACTTTCTTTTAATAGTTATGACTCAGAACTCATACACGCTAGTTTGAGAGTATGGCGTGTGACAATGGGCCAAGAGACCATTAACAAATACAAAAGCGTGGTAGAAATTAATTCTAACTGTTACACACGCTATTGCAACCAAATTGAGGGTCCATTTTTGTTTATTTATTTAAACTAGTCATAGAAATAAGAGAGAAAGGGGGCTATTTCTTGACTCAAAGTCAATTATAATTATCAAAACTTGAGCGGACATCGCATGCCTAACTTCCACACCCCTAAAACGGTTTGATTTGCTTTCACGCGTTCATGAATTTCCATGAAAGAGCCTGGCTTTCGTCTCTTTCGGGACAGTGACTACAATTATGGAAAAAATTAGAATTCTCGTTAGATTGTAACCAAATTATTATCCCTAATTTTTTTAAGTTAAATAAAATAAAATTCATGCTTAAGTATTTAGTAATTGGAGAGAGATAGAGAGGATTGAGGGCCAATGTTTCGCGATTTGGGGTCAATTCAAAGTCAACTAACGTGTAAAACGCGTGTATGCATAGAAAACGCTTAAGATTATTTGTGTTCCAAGTGCAAGAAATTAAGAAAAGAAAAATTGATTTCCTTTCATGAACTTCCAAGAAAGAAAGAAGACCCTTCACCTTCTTCGCGACAACAAATGAATGAATGATGTTGATTATGACAAATACAAGCGCTATTGCAGGGAACAGCATAAGACCGAGACTTGATAAAGGGTTTGTTAAATTACATGTTATTTTCTTTTGACTTGAATGATGTTGAAATAAAATAAAATTGTAATCAGGATGATGTGTGGAATAGTGAAATAAATAAACAGAGAAGAGAAATTCTTTGATCAATATTCAAGAACTCATCCAAGGTGATCGTCCAAGTCTAGAGTTTCGGTGTGATCAGCATTTATTTTTAATTTTTTGGCTAACATCATATATAGTCACTTGTCGTGTGATGTAGGGCAGGTCTAGAAATCCTTTTATTTTAACTTCCGTATTCTTATTATTTAATTAGTTATAGGGTTTTTAAGTATTTGAGTATTGATCACATGTCTGCTAATCTAAAAATATGTTTTTACGATCGAGTACGAATAACAAACTAGAATTTTAACAGCCTTTTATACTAAACCCTAAAAATACATGAATTTATCAAAATAAGTAAATTAATTTAAATTGGTATGGCAGAATAGAAGTTTTACCTGCCGAAAAAATTAAAAAAAAATAGTACACTTAAATCAAATATTGACAAAAATAGATAACAATCTAATGAGAATCTTAACTAGACATTTTTACTTCTATCCAATTTAACTGGAACAAGAATTAAGTCATTTCAATAGTTAGAACTCATAACTCATATACACTAGTTGGAGAGTATGGGGTGTGACAATGGGTCAAAAGGCCATTAACAAGTACAAAAGAGTGATTGCAATTAATTCAAACCGCTACACACGTTATATTGAGGGCCCATTTTTGTTTACTTCGTTGAAAAGTAGTTTTCACAATTAATTCAAACCGTTGCACACGCTATTGCGTCTTTTAAAAAAGAAAAATGGAGTAGTTTTCCAAAATTAATTCAGAGAAGAAGATTTACTAATAATGATGTTAGAAATCTTAATATTTGAATCTTAATATTATGTATCACTCATTTATTAAATAATAGATTTCATAGTTTATAAATTTACTTAACCACTTGATAAATGTTATATTTGTTGGGACTAAATTGGGACTTAGATGTTGGAATATCTAGTATTGCATAAAAAAATAAATAAAAACTTAACAATTTATCTTCGCATGACTAATTGTTTTTACATCACAATTAACCTTAGTTATTTTTTAAAGTTATAGTATTATTAAATTGCCCTAACTGGTTATCAAAAGATGAAAGCATGTTAAAATAAGAAATTACTAAGAAACATGTGCTTAAACAGAGGTTAAGGCTACGAACAATTAAGAAGAAACAACTTACAATCAAAGGTTAAGATTATAAACAAACTAAGGAAGGTATTGAGTAGATAAAGGGGCGGAATCATTGTCTGAATTGCCGGTGACAAGAATGCTCGTGTTGTGAAAAGAAATCTGATGGTTTGTAAATGGGTTAGAATTTTTTATTCGCTCGCTCCAACTGACTTACTAATGCCAAATTTATTACTTTGCACAGTAGTGTTTAGGATCCTCAAGATCAACTCTTAATTTGGTCCTAATTAGAATAGAAATCATCTATTAAGCAATAGAATAAGAATTTTTCTAGTCATGAAATTCAATATATAATATATCCTTGACACACGTCGATTATAACTTTAACTGTTAGAATTCATAACATTACTCTACTCTCAAGGGGAGTTCTCTTAACATATTATGTTAGGTTGCCTACATTCAAAATATGTTAGACTGCTCTTTGAAAGCAATATTCCCTTTTCCGTAACTTTGAATTGATCCAATAGCTCTTGGAAAGCACATAATAATCATTATAAATTTAATCAAAGACTAAGCAGGTCTTCTTTGCATTTGATCACTAGCATTTCGGTTGAGTTTGTCATTTACTTAAATTTTTCTTGCTTTCAATTTCCACTGTTGTTTTTTTAATAAAATAATTTATTTAGACTAGTCATAGAAATAAGAGAGAAAGGGCGCCATTTCTTGACTCAAAGTCAATTGTAATTATCAAAACTTGAGCGGACATTGCATGCCTAAATTCCACACACCCTAAAACGGTTTGATTTGCTTTCACGCGTTCATGATTTTCCATGAAAGAGAGTGCCTCTCGTCTCTTTCCGGACAGTGACCACAGTCATGGAAAAATTATGTTAACGTGACGAATACAAAACGTTATTACATACAAGAATAAGTTTTCGGAGGCGAGACTTGAGGGAGGTTCTATCTAATTCTAAAGATTGTAACCAAATCATTATCCCCAAATTTTTTCAGTTAAATAAAATAAAATTTATGCTTAAGTATAAATAATTTTTTTAAGTTAAATATAAAATAAAATTCATGAACTTCCTAGAAAGAAAGAAGACCCTTCACCTTCTTCGCGACAACAAATGATGTTGACATGACAAATACAAGCTCTATTACAGGGAACAGCATGAGACCGAGACTTGATAAATATTAAACATATAAAATAAGTGGAGCAAACGAACAGAATAATAGATTTTTATAGTATTCTTCATAAAAATCCAAGTTTTGAGTTGGCCCATAAGCTTATCTAGTGAAGTCTGGGTATCCGCGTTGCCCAAGGTTCCGTTTGAATCCAGGCAGTGTAAATGTTTGTGACTTCCCATATGGAGGAAGTGGGAATATTTTCAGTTGACTGAATTAATAAAAATAGATTACAATCATATTATTTATTAGCAGCAAAAATAAAAAGAAATGAAGAAAAATGCATGCAAGACTTAGAGAAGTCAATTAAAAGCTGGGAGTATCATCAGTTCAGTTGGTTATAAATAGCTTAGAGCCATCCTCTCGTTGTTGCAGAACTGAAGGAAAGAGAGACAGAAAGAGTGCGTCTAGGTGATTATAATTAAGAAGATATAATGTGTGGTTCAAAAAGAGTGTGGGTGAGTGAGTTAATTTTTATATTATTAGCAGTAAAAGGGTGGTGGAGTGAGGGATGTTTGGAGCAAGAGAGGTCTGCTCTCCTCCAACTCAAACATTTCTTCAATGATGACCAACCTCTTCACGACTGGGTAGCCGATGAGAATTATTCAGATTGTTGTCAGTGGGAAGGGGTTGAGTGCAACGACACCACTGGCAGAGTGAGTGAATTAGATCTAGCATATACTCGGAATGGGGAATCAGCAGAGTGGTATATGAATGCCTCTCTGTTTACTCCCTTTCAACAACTAGAGGCTCTTGATCTAATGGGGAACAATATAGCCGGTTGTGTTGAAAATGAAGGTCCTTCATTTACTCTATTTTAATTCTTCCTCCTCGAAATTTCTTACATCTATCTGATCCCTTTTGGCTTTTGTTTAATTCGTACGTGATGCAATAAAATTATTCTTTAGTTTTTATCTTTTATTTTTTGGCAGGTCTAGAGAGACTATCAAGGTTGAAAAACTTGAAGTTTCTTTTTTTAGACAATAACTACTTCAACAACAGCATCTTCTCATCTCTAGGTGGTCTTTCATCACTCAAACGCTTGTCATTGGATAGTAATAAATTGAATGGAAGTATTGATATTAAAGGTAAGCAAGCATCATCTATTCTCCGTGTTAGATCTAGCTAGACTCTTGCTAGTGTAAGCTTCAAGGCTTTGAATATTATAAAAATAGGTCTAAGAAATTATCAATATATGCAATTTTGGATGCTTCTCATAATCAAACACAATTCAATCTAATTATTTTGTATGTCCTGCCTTCAAAAGTAAAGAATTGTACACTAAATGGAAATCGACATCGTAGCTTTTTATTTTTTCTAAAGCTCTTTCTTCATTAACGAGTTTATATCCTAAGAGGGATTGGATTAAAAAACAAGTTTTGATGTTCAAGGTAAGCCATAATAACATGCATCTGATTTGCCTGCCTATATCTAAATTTGTGCGCTGAATTTAGTATTTTGGCTTCCATAAACCAACTTGTATTGGCTTAATTAATTAATTAACGCCATTTAGTATTTAACAAATTAAAATTTCGTGTTTAATTTGTTTTATTTATTTTTTAAACAAGAATAAGGCATTGCAGTAGGTAAAGTCGAAATAAATTTTTATTCCTTACAAATTTAAATTCGCCGTTGTCAGCCAAATATACCTATTTAAAACCACTCGGTCAGGCCCTTGGCAACTGCTTTTTAGGTTTTTCTAGTTGGCCGTATTTTTTGCTTATTAATAAAATTCTTTTGCGCCGAGATTTAAAAATAAAGAAGGACAAAATAATTTATTTATTTAACCCTGTTAGAAGTGTTGGCATAAATACAGGACTGGATTCCTTGGAGGAGCTGGACATGAGCTTCAATGCAATCGACAATCTAGTGGTTCCTAAAGGTATACAAAATGTTCAAATATTAATAATTTGGAAGACAATTTAATTGATTTGGTTAGGGAATGCCCAATGATACTTATCCAAAATAATTTAATCCGAAATTGTATCCCAAATAGATTATAGAGTTTTGAGGAAGTTGAATACCCTTCACTTAGGGGGGTATTTTTTGAAATGGCAGTCTGATGTGATCTGGCTAGACTGTTGCTAGTTTAAGCTTCAAGGCTTTGAATATTATAAAAATAGGTTTAAGGAATTATCAATATATGCAATTTTCTATGCTTCTCATAATCAGACACAATTCAATCTAATTATTTCGTATGTCCTGTCTTCAAAAGTAAAGAATTGTACACTAAACGGAAATCGACATTGTAGCTTTTTAATTTTTCCAATGCTCTTTCTTTGTTAACGAGTTTATATCCTAAGAGTGGACTGGATTCAAAAAAAAAAAAAGTTTTGATGTTCAAGGTAAGCCATAATAACATGCATCTTACTTATCTGCCTATATCCAAATTTGTGCACTGAATTTAGTATTTTGGTTTGTGTGAAGGGATCAGATATTGGCTTCCATAAACCAACTTGTATTTACTTAATTAATTAAGTAAATTTTTTGAAACAAGAATAAGGTATAACAGTAGGTAAAGTAGCCAAATATACCTACTTAAAACCACTCAATCAGGCCCTTGACAACTGTTTTTTAGGTTTTCTTGGTTAGCCGTATACGTTTTTGCTTATTAATAAAATTATTTTGCACCGAGATTTAAAATAAAAAAGGATTGATTTGATTAGGGAATGCCCAATGACACTTACCCAAAATAATTTAATTTGAAATTGTATCCCAAACAGATTTCAGAGGTTTGAGGAAGTTGAATACCCTTCGTTTAGGGGGAAGCAGATTTGCAATGATAGATGGAAGCAAGGTGTTGCAATCAATAGGATCACTACCGTCCCTGAAAACACTTTACCTTTCGTATACTAATTTTAAGGGAACAGAAGTTAATCAAGGTAAGTAAATCTTTTATGTCGAAAATAACTGAATTAATATATATAGCTAAAATTTATTGTTTCTACTTCTTTCTAAATAGAATTGCACAATTTCACCAACTTGGAAGAATTGATATTGGACGAGTCTGATCTCCACGTAAGCCAGCTTCTGTCAAGCATCGCATCATTCACTTCGTTAAAGTATTTGTCAATGCAGTTTGGTGTACTCAAGGGTGCCCTGCATGGTCAAGGTGAATTACTGGTATCTGAAGCTTTTGTGATATTAATTCGATAATAATTCTTTCTCTTCAAGTTAATTTTCTCCCGTAAAATAATATATTTTTTTCTTTTAAATTTTATATATTTTCACTGTCCAATAGTTCTACCTTCTCTAAATTGTAGGATTCTTGATTAAGGTTGATGAAATTTTAGTTCTGTTATGTTAAGAATATTTCGATCGCTTAGAAGAGTAAAGAAAAATAAGTAAATTAACCCAAAAAAAAAGAAAAGAACAGGACCGGATTATCCTTATTCCCTTGCATTATGTGATCAATATCAAAATTATAACCATTTCTTGTTTATTGCTTGTAGATTTTCGTAAATTCAAGAATTTGGAACATCTGGACATATATCGGTCGCAGGTTGACGTCAACACCAGTTTTCTTCAAATTGTCGGTGAATCGATGCCTTCCCTTAAGTTTTTATCACTGAATGAATCAAGTCTTAATAAAAACACCATTCTTGATCAAGGTTAGTTAATGATTCTCTTTCTCCCTCTCGCGAATCTTAACTAAATTTAATTGAGAATATCTATAATGCTAGCTATTTATACACTCAATGAAAGTTGATAAGGAGCCATATTAATGACAAAAAACAACTGTAAAATAGTGCGCTGTTGTAGTGTTGATTGAAAAATAATGCTAATTTTTTACTTAACAACACTATAAACACTGTATAATTTTACAGTTATTTTGTTGCCATTACGTCAGATTCCACTGTTAAACTATCAGTACTCAAACTAAATTTTTAATATGTACTTTAAAGATTTGATGCAATTATTTATCTATGTGTACTGAAGGATGAAATTATATATTTTTTCAGGACTTTGTCGGTTGGTGCATTTGCAAGAGTTATACATCGGCGGTATTGATTTGAGAGGTAGCTTGTCATGGTGCTTGGCAAACATGACATCCCTTCAAGTGTTAGATGCCTCTTCTAATCAACTTACTGGAAACATCTCCCCAGGCCTTTGTGAGTTGGTGCTTCTGAGAGAGTTACACATTGATAACAATGATTTAAGAGGTAGCTTGCCTTTGTGCTGGGCAAATTTGACTTCCCTTCGAGTATTAGATGTCTCTTACAATCAACTTACTGAAAACATCTCATCTTCCCTCATGCATCTAATATCTATGGAAGAGCTCATACTTTCAAATAATCACTTCTTCCAAATCCCTATTTCACTTGAACCACTTTTCAATCTCTCAAAACTCAAGACTTTCGATGGTGAAATATACGCAGAAACTGAGTCACATTATAATTCTTTGACCCCAAAATTCCCAACTGACTTCTATCTCACTGTCTGGTTACATAGATCGGTGGCACATTTCCCAAATTCTTGTACCATCAGCATGACTTGAAGAATGCTGATCTCTCACACCTTAACTTGAGTGGAAAATTTCCAAATTGGTTGGTAGAAAACAATACGAACTTAGAGACGCTTCTTCTTGCCAACAACTCTCTTTTTGGATCATTTCGAATGCCAATTCATTCCCACCAAAAATTAGCAACATTGGATGTCTCCAACAATTTCTTTCGAGGCCATATTCCGGTGGAAATCGGAACATATCTGCCATGGTTTAATGGATTTAAACTTATCTAGAAATGCTTTCAACGGTAGAATTCCCTCTTCATTTGCTGATTTGAAAATGTTGCAAACCTTGGACATATCCCACAATCAATTGACTGGTGAAATCCCTGAGCGCATGGCCACGGGTTGCTTCTCATTAGAAATTCTTGCATTGTCAAACAACAGTTTGCAAGGTCATATATTCTCTAAAAATTTTAGTGATGTTGATGACGTTGCAGTTGGAGGATTGTATCTAAACAATTTTAGCTTGCCAAATTTGATGACGTTGCAGTTGGATGGTAATAAATTCATTGGAGAGATCCCAGAAATCTTATCTAAGTGCCATTTGTTGGGAGGATTGTATCTGAGTGATAATAATCTCTCTGGTGAGATTCCAAGATGGTTGGGTTATTTGTCTAATTTAAAAGATATTTATAATGCCCAATAACAATCTTGAAGGACCAATTCTAATCGAGTTTTGTCAGCTTAGTAATCTGAAGATTTTAGACCTTTCAAACAATAGTATCTCCGGAACCTTACCATCTTGTTTTATTCCAGCATATATCAAACAAGTTCATTTGTCAAAAAACAAGATAGAAGGACGGTTGGATAGCGTAATCGATGACAGCCCCAATTTGGTGACATTAGATCTCAGTTATAACCGCTTACACGGAAGTATTCCAAATCGGATTGACAGACTACCTCAGTTAAGCTACCTTCTTTTGGCTAATAATTATATTGAAGGCGAAATACCAGTTCAATTATGCCAGTTGAAGGAAGTGCAGTTGATTGATCTTTCTCATAATAATCTATCTGGTCATATTCCGCCTTGCTTGGTTAACACTTCACTCAGTGAAGGTCCAACTTCTAGTTCGCATGGTCGAGCGTCTGGCTATGCAAGTTCATATACGAAAACTGCACTCAATAAGACAGCAACTTTTAGTTCGTGTGGTCGAGGGCGTCCCTATCGTGATTGTATGGGTTCACGTGCACCTCCGATGGGAAAGGAAGAAAACTATACAGTTCACAACAAAGAATATGTCCTACTATTATCAAGGAAGGATTTTGACGAATATGTCTGGGATTGATCTTTCTTGTAACAAACTGACAGGTGAGATTCCTACTCAAATTGGGTATCTTACAAGGATTCATGCGCTAAATCTATCTCATAACAATTTGACGGGCACAATCCCGACAACATTTTCAAACCTGAAGCAAATCGAAAGCTTAGACCTCTCCTACAACCTACTGCACGGGAAAATCCCTTCCCAGCTCACTGTGCTAACTACATTGGCTGTCTTCAGGGTAGCATACAATAACTTATCAGGCAAAATTCCAGATAGAGTTGCACAATTTTCAACTTTTGAGGAAGATAGCTATGAGGGGAATCCTTTTCTTTGTGGATTGCCACTGTCCAAAAGTTGCGATGATAATGGATTAACAATAGTGACAACAGAAGTTGACACTGAAAATGAAGAAGATGATAATTTAATTGACATGGACAGTTTCTTGATCACTTTTACAATATCTTATGGAATTATGATATTAGGAATTATTGGAGTTTTGTACGTAAACCCCCTATTGGCGGCGAAGATGGTTTTACCTTGTTGAAGTGTGTATGACATCTTGCTACTATTTTGTGGCAGGCAAATCTTGTTCCTAGAAGATTCTATGATGGATGGATGTAATTTCATTTACTTTACAACTTATATGTGATTTTTAAAAAATTTTCTTTTGCATGCATGGAATAGCAACTCAACAAAAGTATTTGATGCCAATTATCCAAGAACAACTTAGTAATTTTCTTTGCTCCTATTCGGTTGTATATATACAGTTAATGAAATTTTTAACCATTCGCAGTAGGAATTTCTTTAGATGGCGGCCAAAACTAACAGATTTGGGGCTCTACTTCTACACATCATAGCAGGCAAAAGGTCTCTCTTTTACACGATCTGAATGAAGATTAACTTACGCCCTCTGAGCTCTGGAGTGCGTGTAAGTTCTCTATTAAAATTGACGGTTAAGATTTCAGGTCCAGATGAAAGTAAAAATGCAGGCGACGAGACTTCACTTTAAGTAAACTGGGACAAAACTTAAAAATAAAAAAAAAATTATACTCCAGGGTGAGAGTAATGGGTAGTGGGAATTTAGGTAGCAATTATCGCCTTGGGAGTTACAGTAATCGATTCATTTCCTCCTCCATTTCCGATGGTAACCCAGCTCTATACAAGAACAATCAGAGAAGGTCCAATTAAAGAAATTTCACAACCCACATTTTTTTTTCCTTTTTGCCCACTTCCTCACAATAAAAACACCAAACATACTGCAAGTGTACATAATAGTATACATGTCAAGAATCCAAAAACTATCCCAGCTCACTTTGTTTAACCAGCATAACTAAATTGTGGGTATAAACGAACACAAACTTTCGAAGCTTGTAACTTATAACAAGCTCAAACCCGAAAATTACATTTAAATCCTGCAAGTGTTTTTCATCATCCCTAACAAAAAGAAACAAGAATAATTATATACCAACAATTTTCCCATAAAAAATACTGATACCAATAATTTTTCCATAAAAAATACTGATTTGAGTTGAAACACTATACAAACTGGGTTTTATACACTTGCAGAAAGCTACACGATAGACAAAATCTAGCAGCTACATAATGGTATCACTTTCAGCTGGTCATGAATGGTGTGCATTCAGCAGTGCTCGATAGACCGTGTCTATGAATTGATTGTCCTATTACATATAAAAGCTGGTCAGATATACAAGGAAAAAAATAATAATTGAAATGCATCACAAAAATAAGTCTCGCATTAGCGTTTGCACTCTAAGCATAGCAAAGTGGTGCGGGTTCATGATTTTGAAGACTGGGATAAGTAAAAAATAGTTATATCCACCGATGACCATAAATTTATTTACATGTCAATTTAGATATCATAAAAAAGTAAACAGTAATTCACAAACTTAAACGAGTTGATAAAATGCGTGCCATGAATGCATTTTTGTACATAAGAAATCCAAAGAGTATTTCTGACAATACAAATATGCTAGCTTTAAATCTGCTGTCAATATGCAATTAAGAAGATTATACCAGCTGCCACCAATAAAGTTCCCCTAATCTTAATAACAGTAAACATGAACATGTCAGATGCAATTATAGCTTCGAGCATTTGCATAACCAGAAATCCTATCCTGAACAAGCACCAGAAGTGTCTCTCGGACTTTCTCCTTGGTGATAAATGGTCCTCTGTTTGAAGTAAGAGCGGGAGTAAGAAGATGGTGAGGGGTTCGGTGGTGGAAAAGGTTGAAGCACCTGGGGCACGATATGGACGTTGCAGACTCAGGGGAGGATTAAGTGGCGGAGCTGTTGGTGTAGATGAAGAGACAAGCTGCATCATCCGTGCATAGGAGGATGGAGGAGGAACAAAGAATAAGGAAGGCTTTACAAGATTAGGGGTAGGTGCTGAAAGAGGTGGAGATGGTATTTGCAAGGTTGGCACGATAGGAGAAGCAACACTGGCGGATTGAGAAGGTAAAGAAATAGTCGTATTGGACTGGTAAGGTTCTGCAGAGATTGCTGCATTAGAAGTGTTGATGCAAAATTCTGGTCGTGTTCTTCTGGCGACCAGGCTTTCTGCTCGATCAACTCAATCTCGACCAGAGTCTCTCCTCGCT
Organism: Citrus glauca; assembly: GCA_029633175.1. Taxonomy (NCBI): domain Eukaryota; kingdom Viridiplantae; phylum Streptophyta; class Magnoliopsida; order Sapindales; family Rutaceae; genus Citrus; species Citrus glauca. The sequence continues at coordinate 30,689,046 of JAQOOD010000008.1, forward strand.
TAGCTACTTTGATTCGTTTCCTGCGTTCACAGAACAGGTCAAAGTGCGCCGAGTGTTTCCCAGCGTAAACCCTCCGACGCTCAAGTCAGATAAGAAGGTTCTTTTTGAGAAAAAGATCGGCCGTAAATCTCTTGGCCTTAAGTTTTTTATTGGTTTACGAACTATTTGCTTTTTAGTCCCTTAGAGTGATAAAAAGTCCAACCCTTTTACCTTCGCGGACTGCCTTTTTATAGGTCTCCCGAGGATCCTTCCTCCTTCTCCGTGACAGGCGGTTGCGTGTGTTTTCATCACTGCTGTGGCAGGTGGTTGCGTGTACCTCGATTACTGCGGTAGTAGGTGGTTGTGTGTATCTCTATGACTGCGATGGTGGGTGGTTGCGAGTATCCTCCTGACTGCGGTGGTAGGTGGTTGCGTGTTCTGCGTGGCTTCAAGTCTCGGGTTGGTGAGCGCGCCACTTCAACTAGCGTTGACCGGGTCTTCTCGCCGCACGTTCTCAGGGAATGGTATCGCGCCTCCAACAACAAACTAGCTTCATGGATAGTACGTTTGGGCTGGAGCGGGATGGTTCTGCTCCAGCCACATGCTACGGGCTCCATTTCCCTCTGCTCGTCTTTGTCCAAGCAAGCCCTACTTCCAGCTGCCTGCTCGTCTAGTCCTGCTCATTCTTTTTGGTCTCGTTGGAATACCCCCAAATACAGGTCCCCCAGTTTCTGGTGTTGGATAACGAAGTGAACCGACAGTAGAAACTCAACAATCTCGGCTTACGTTGGGTGGGAAAAGCTGCTAAGAGTCGTGTCGCATTTAATTGCGGGTGAAGCGACGTGGCGAAAATCAAACATTCCGTTTGAATTTCAAACCAAGAGTCGCAAGCCTTCGGGATTCGGGCCCATTTAAATATTGGCAGCCCAGAAGTTTTCTCTCATTTGGAAATTTCAAAACACTTTTTTACCCAGCGCGTTTATCGTTTTCTCTGTTTTTTGGCGAACGATTTTCGGTAAATACACCTCCACCCTTGATTCCCTCCAGTCGAAACACTCATTCCGACTAGGACTTCCTCCTCGACGGCCGATTCTTCAGGTACCGCTTCTATTTCCTCGTTCTTCAATAGTTGTAGACACCTCTCTTTCTTTTTTTGTTGTCTGGGTATTAGTCGACGGTGGTGCTAGTTAGTAGGTTGAGAAATGTCGAAGGGTAAGGAGAAAGTCATCGAGATAGACGACGATGACGAGTTAGACTTTTTACCTAGTCTGCTCGCCGACGCCGCCTTCGACCCTAGGATCCCTTTAGAGCCTAGTAACCTTGATGTCGCAACTAGAGCTAGAAGGATGTCCCCAGAAACGACCTCCTCGAGCCGAAACAGCGGTGAAGTGGGAACATCTGGCTCGTCAGGCACCTTAAGTGACGAGCGGAAGAGTGATTCGGGGGGGGGGGGGGGGAGCCTTTACCAGAGTCGTCTCAACCAGAAACTAGGAGTATGGCCGGGGGTAGGGCACAGTCGTACCATTACTTGATTAATCTGATCACTTGCACGACCACAGTAGACGAGCTTGAGGCTCTTCGGGATCAATACGGGATCCCTGATGCTATACCCCTTAGGGTCCCCGGAAAAAAGGACGCCCCTAGTCGGCCTCCTAAGGGTTATGTTACGTTGTTTCTGGAGAGCTTCAAACATGGGTTGAGGTGCCCCTTGCATCCATACTTTGTCCGGATATTTAGCGAGTTGCATCTATCTCCTGGTCAGTTGAACCCCAACAGGTGGAGGGTGCTTTCTGGTCTGTTCGTCTTGTGGTATAGGTGTTGTAAACGCCTATTATGTGCTACCCTTGTTCAAAAGTTTGGATTTACGGCCGATCTTTTTTCAAAAAGAACCTTCTTATCTGACTTGAGCGTCAGAGGGTTTACGCTGGGAAACACCCGGCGCACTCTGACCTGTTCTGTGAACGCAGGAAATGAATCAAAGTAGCTGAGCGAGGAGAGACTCTGGTCGAGATTGAGTTGATCGAGCAGAAAGCCTGGTCGCAGAAGAACACGACCAGAATTTTGCATCAACAAAAAGTATTCCCCCCAGTCAAAGCTATCTGCAATGACAAGGACAGATGTCATACACAAGGACATCATAGAAGTTGAACCTCACACAAAAATGAAGTGATAACATATGAAAATAGTATATGACTTGCTGCATTTTTGTGGTAATGTTGCATACTTATGTAGAAACGTATTATTTCAAAGAAAACATACACTGAAGAAGTTCACAAAAGCAGGATCTTCAGGAACATCAGCAGCATTTGAGGGAGTTGACTCTAGAGGACCATCCATAACTGCCATAGTTGGAACATCTTCCAGTTCCTCAAACTCACTGCAGTTTAACATAAAAGGAACTTGATGACCAATTTAAGTAATAATTAGATGATATAAGAGGTTACGGAAAATGATGAGTGGACCCTTATGGAAGGTGATTTCACCTTAGCTAAACACGAAAATAAAAAAAATCAAAGCCGAATCCTCGAGTGCAATGCAAATAATTTTTTCTCTCTCTTCTCTAACTCCTCTTATTTGAAATTGCTCATCATTGTGCTGTTCTTCGAGTTTTCGCTAGAGTAGAGAAAGCTATTCTCCCATTAAGTGCAGAGGAAAGAGAAGGGCAAGGGCCTGGTATGATGCTATTCTATAGGAAGTGAGAAGGTGAAGGGTTAAAATATTTTGGAATTTGGAGGTGGTGTTTGTTAGTGTGTGTGTACTTCTGAATTTGTTACCTCTTTAGGATCCATAGAAATTGCCTCTTGCTCAGTATGCACTGTGCCTACGAGTAAGGCGAGCTTGCATGGTATCTATTGTCCATTTACTTGTATATTCAAACAGGACTACCAGCAACCAAACACAAATCCCCAAACAAAACACTCTTTCAAGTGCAAGGAAAGGGTAACTTGGGCATATTTATGGTTCAAGCAATACAATAACTAAGAATGTGATGACTGTCCACAAACACTATATCAGCGCCTTTTGAACTACATCACATGCTCGAAGACTTTTTTTTAGTCATACATAAATTAGCTATAAAATTAAGACCCTTATACAACTAAAAAGAAAGAAAAATTGTTTGCTACTACATATCAAAACTGGTAATAGCAATGTAAGATGGCAGACTTCTTACTTAAACAGATGAGAGGCTACAAATAAAAAATTTGTGCAAATAAAATATATGATAAAGAGCATAATACTTTCTTGGGCTAAAAATAATATACAACTTGTGAAATATAAATTGAGCTACCATTACCTTTTAGATGTGGCAACTTTCGACTTTTGAGGCACCTTGGAATATGCATTCAGAATCCTGCATTTGGAAGCCAAATAAATAATGTTAATAACAATTTTACAATAGAAAAATAAAAAATTGATAAATGGCAGTTGTAATTTATGTATGCGTAAAGATAGCTTCACATCCAGGGTTCCCCCATTAACATGCTTATAACAAGAATTAGTTTGCCTCAACTGTTAGCAACTGCTAACAATATACAATAGTAAAAATCACTCCTATGAACTCAACAATACTAGGCACCAATAAGAGTATGATATAGCCATTCTAAAATGGAAGAGAATACAACTGTTTTACAACTATGTTGCATCAGGAGATATGTTAGGAGGATTAATCCAGAAACCTTCCAACCCAATTAGGAAAACTCGAGTCAGAAACCAGAAGCCGCAACCGAACCTTACAATCTTGAAGGAAGAAGGAGACTTGGGGCATTTTTCCAGATAGGTGACTTCCTAGATCTCCTGCCTAGAGAATATCTATTGCTTTGAACCTCCATTGAATTTTCTTTTCCCTTTGTCTTGTTTTGACTTGGAACTTTCCAGCATCATCTATTTGATCTTTTTTAAGGCTAAAAAAGCAATCTGTGGGTTGTCAACATCTTATCACCCCCGCCCCCGAGGCCCCCAAAAAAAAAAAATCAATGAGTTGTCAATAAATAGTGCCTACTCAAATGTTTTCCAATGGATGACAATGTGCAAATCGACCTAGCAGCCAAATTTTTCCCCCCTTTCAGCCACCATTAGGCAACTTTTCTAACCTTTCTTCACTGCACACGTCTACAAAACTATCATACAAAGACTACATTATTATTGGGATAGAGAAAAATATACAGATTATATTATTATATCTCATTTTATTAATTAACTAGTGCAAGACTTATTTAGTGTCAAATCAAGAACTAATTAGAAAAGACAACTCATGATAATACAGACCTTAAAAAGCAATAGCTAGCAACAACCCATAAACTCCTATTTTAGCCTTCAATATCCTGGTAAAAACACAATTAAGTCTTGCAAAAGAACATTCACAAGTAAATTCAACATTAATTAAGATTAAGTATCTACTGCACCTTCAATCAATGACTGGGTGAATAGCATGGTCAACCATCTGATTCCTGTAGCCCTCCTTGTACCTATGTTGGTTACATTTTACATATTAAGCCACGAAAATGAAGGATCACAGCCTGGTAAAGAAAGCCATTAATTAATAGTGTTTGCTTAAAAAGTTCTCGTTTAGATCTTTCCTATTCAATGAATCAATGTAATCCAAGGAGAACTCTTCCATTTCAACCAGTGTTAGAAGATAATTGGAAAGCCTAAAGATAATATACACGGACCAAGATATCGATTAGGTCAAATAATGAATGTCAAATATAAAAAATAAATAAAAGAAGTTGTACATGATCATTTACTATCAAGTTCTGTAAAATTGAAAATACCATTATCCCTGTAGAGATTCTCAAATAACTCTTTAGCAAATTATAAAATAGTTTAAAAAAGAACGAAAGTTAAAAAAAAAAAAAAATTACAACATCCATATCAGGAGATGTTTTTCTTCTCAATCTCAATATTTTCTAGCCGTGAAGCAATTGAAAAGCTTAACACTAAGTGAATTATTAAGAATTCATCATTTAAATTCCCAAATCGCAAAATGTTGGTGCAACTAGGAAAGTGCAAATGCAATCACTTAACTAACACAAGAAACACCAATAGCGAGAGCCCACTTTGTATCAAATTTGAAACAGATAGAGGTCAAAAAAATTATAGACACTCAATTAAAAGCCTTTCAAACAGCTTTTGCATGCAACAAGAACAAATCAAGGGCAATGTGAATGTATTCAAAGACTAATTTACAATCATCTACAGGACATAAATATCTTGGATACCTACTCTCTATACCTTACTGTCCCACTGAGAATCATCAAATCCCTCCAAACAAAAATGACAAAATGGATAAGAATTGTGTGGTTAAACTTCAATAACTTAGCAGCCACAGCAAAAACTAATGTAGGCACGCAAGCCACTCAAAATAGTCATATTGTTTGCTTTCCAAACAAAAGCCACTTTGTAATGAATATTCATAGATTGCTACTACCATGTTTGTTAAAACACGTGAAAACCACCATAACTAACTAAATGCAACAGATGATCATCATCAAGTTCATGGAATCACATATCTGACAGTATTAATTAGTGCAAATGGCATGCTTCTTAAAACTCCGTATTTATCACATGGGCGCCATTCCAATCAACCAATGATTCTGATCTAGTCGGCATATTCAACCCATGAGCGAGTAATACCTCCTATTGCTTCTGTACATTTCTCAATGAAATTCCACATTCTAACCATACTTCTGAACTTGTTGCTCCCATAGACTAATACAATATAAAGATTTCTTCCCACACCACCTCAGCCCCCACTCCTGAAAAACCAATTTAAATTCTCATTGGCTGTACAACTTATAGTCCATACCAAATTGAAAAATTTACAAATATAGAACCTCAAAGAATCTTCTTGCGTTCCCTTTTTTACGGCAAGAAATTTGACTTTTACCACATGCAAGTCAACAAATAAAAAAATCATGTCTTTGTGAGATGCACATTTTCAGACGAATCTGAAGAGCAATGAAACCGTAAAAACCTAATCTGAGAACACAGAGGACTCCAGATATCACCTATAGAATCTTCAGTCCACACTTGCACGATGAAAATGATGAAAAAAAATTGAAGGCTTCGTCACCAGCTCCCCAGGTTGTTTTGTTCTCCTATCTCCTAAATATAAAGGAAACGCAACCCGTTCTTTTTTCCAATCTTAAGGCGCACAGAACGACTCTGGTATAAAATAGTCAGTTTCTATACAAAAATAACTCCTTTGCACTTGGCATTGCACATCTCGAAATAAAAAGCATGCAAGAAAGAGAATATAATAGCATTAAACAAGTTTTATTAACCAAACTTCAAAGATGCCAGCAAGGCAAAAAAGGAATCTGTACAAGCCAGGTTCCAAGCATAATAATTCCAATATACAATTCAGGAAAACAATAACTAAAACCAGGTTCACGAGGCCTCGGCAGAAGCAACATGTAATAACCATACTCTATTATTTGAAACACATTTCCAAGTTTGGTTAAGATTCTAAACTATTCTCTATCTGTCAATTATTAACATGTAAAACATAATAATATACACTTAAACTACTACAGTAGTAAAACCATTAAAACAACAATACCTGCTAAAAAGATTTGCTACCTCTTCACATTCACGAGCATTGGAGAGCCAAATCCCCTTTACTTCTTGGGATGCATTTCGATATAACAAATACGGAACCTGAACTTCAAACTCAAAATCTCCCAAAAGATTTTCCACTAAATTATCTGCACATATACAAGATATTGAAGCTTATCAGTGCAAAAACGTATACAAAAAGACATGAGGGTTAGGAGACATAACTAAAACTTAGCAACAACTGATAAGCACAACAAGACATGAAATATAACACTAGTTGTAAACAAGATAGACACACGGTATCTAAATAATTGTACCAACCCCCTCTCCTGATTGTCATAAAACGGCCAATATTTAACGCTAGACAACAACATTGCAAATACTCTAGCCTCTATATTATTGGCATATAAATATTTTCGGTTAGGTAAATTATATTCTTCGTTCTAAAACCTCAATTATTAGCTAGTACTGTGATAAAATGATTCATCACTGAAATTAAAACTAGTTCACGTACAAATAATCAAAACTGAAATAGAAACAACGACAAACCAACCTGTATAACGTCGATTCATTACAACAAACTGAAATCGAGGCTGTGTGTTCCTGAAAATTGAAAAAATAATAATTTCGCCAACTTCATATGTAATACAATCTCCAAAACACCGAATATCAAATGAAAAAAATGGAAAGCATAAGAGAGAAAAGAACCTAATTTTATTGACCTTTTGACGACGAAGAGAGATCCTTCAACATCCTTACGACTCCATATGCTGAGATCGATGTTGAACTCGTAGAAGGTGACATGAGCGGCCGTGATTAGGATCTCCTCAATGAATGGATCGATTCGCTGAAGAACTGTCAGGTTTAGGAGTTTTGTGCTCTGCTGGTCCAGATTAGGCATCAATTTTCCGTTCTGCGACATTTTTCATAGTCCTTTTGGGCTCTGCCCCGAGCAGAAGCCCCATGGTTTTTCTGTGAGCTCTCTCTCTTTTGTAAATGAAGTGTTTGATGAGATAGCCGAGAGAGAGTGAAAGAGTTGAACACCCAAACAAGGTGAGGTGAACAGTTTTGGACTGAGACTCGAGATTGATCATTGCTTTAACGTCTTTCAAACATTTGGGAAACAGCATTTATTTCTTTCAATTTCTCTACTTTTTTTTCTTTATGTCATTTAGACCCCAAAATTAGATTTATTATAATCATATTTTACCCATACACTATTAACCCATTTTATTTCTTAAATTGTCAAATATTAATGTATTAGAATAATGTTAGAAATCCCAATTATTATCTCAATGTTTCAATCATAACTAATGTGATAATTCATAGGTAATTGCAACATTAACTTAATTATTAATATTTATCATGAAATGATGAGATTATTATTTAAGAAAAACTTAGTAAACATCAATGACTAAATAATATGACAATTACAGCTGAATATTAGTACAATAATTAGGATCCCTTAAGTTAGTGAATGTATTATAATATATGTGTGTTACACCACTTTATGTCTCTCAAATTTAATTAAGTAATTTTAAAAACCTGACCTTTTATTCCATTAATTAGGAATGCACACATGAACGAAAGATGTGCAATTTTTGTTCTATTGTTCACTATTATTTACCATTCATCTACTTACGTCACTTGATTTTTTGTGATTAATATGCTTAAATTAAATGGATCTCTTAGATATAAATAAAATAAACGAAAATAAAAAAATGAGGACCGAAATTATTACACCTACAAAAAATTTGCCCAGAGAGCAATAAATCAAACTTGCTTAGGAAGTACAATGATTAGTTAATAACTAAAAGAGCCTTCACCTGACATGTTAAAAGCTTCTGTCAAGCAAAACACCCATTGAAAGCTGTTTAGGTCCGTCTTAGATCATCGGAAATTTGACAAAATCATAAAAACCCTCATCTTATGATAATCGTTTCCAGATAGGTGACTTACTAGATCTCCTGCCAAGAGAATATCTATGGTTTTGAACCTCCATTGAAATTTCTTTTCCCTTTTTCTTTTTTTGACTTGAACAATTTATTTGATCTTTTTTAAAGGTAAAATAACAATTTATAGGTTGCCAACATCGTATTCTGCCAAATCCCACCCCCCCCCCAAAAAAAAAAAAACAATGGGTTGACAACAAATAATGCCTACTCAACTTATGTTTTCCAATGGACGACAATATGCAAATCGACCTAGTAGCCACATTTTTCCCCCTTTCAACCACCGTTAGGCACCTTTTCTAACCTTCCTTCATTGCCCACACCTGCAGAACTATAATAAAAAGACTACATTATTATTGAGGTAGAGAAAATATACAGACTGTATTATTATTACATCGCATTTTAGTAATTAACTAGTGAAAGGCTTCTTTAGTGTCAAATCAAGAACTGATTAGAAAAGACAACTCATGATAATACAGACCTTCATAAGCAATAGCTAACAACATCCCATATACTCCTATTTTAGCCTTCACTATCCTTGTAAAAACACAATTAAGTCTTGCAAAAGAACATTCATAAGTAAATTCAACATTAATTAAGATTAGGTATCTACTGCACCTTCAATCAATGATTGGGTGAATAGCATGGTCAACCATCTAGTTCCTATAGCCTTTTATGTACCTATGTTAGTTACATTTTACATATTAAGCCACGAAAACGAAGAATCACAGCCTGGTAAAGAAAGCCATTAATTAATAGTTTTTGTTTAAAAAGTTCTCGTTTAAATCTTTCCTATTCAATGAATCAATGTAATCAATGTAATCCAAAGAGAACTCTTCCATTTCAAACAGTGTTAGAAGATAATTGCAAAGCCTAAAGATAATATACAAGGACCAAGATATACACAGATGATTTCTTTATGGGACTAAAGAGCTTTTTTAGATGTTAAAACTGTTTCAAACTGTTTTTCTGGTTTGGTTTAACTAAGGAAGAGCTTGTGGAAGATTAAAAACGATGTTTCCTGTTCTCTGTAGGAAGCTTTTAGGAGATTTTTTGGGATTTTTTGAAAGGTTGAATTGTCAAAAATACCTTCATGTTATTATTTGCTAAAAGATGTTATGGACAACTAAACAACCAACAACATTTTGTTAAAAGCTCTACTAGTGTAGGATTTACTAAAGGACTGAATAACTCAATCTTAAGTTTGTAAAATTGGGCTCAGAATCTCCACTACGAACCCCGCTTCGGTGAGAAAGCCCAAGCCTGTTACTTTGTATAGCCTTATTATGTATGTTTGATTGCAGGAACTGGCCGATCATACCGACGAGGTGAGTGTGCAACATGAGGTGCTTGACGGGATGTTTACTTTCTATGATACAACTAAAGCTAGCCTCAACATATATCAGGTGCCTGCTTGTTTTTACCTTATAGATACTAATATTGTTTAGACGTGTAATATCTCTCTCCATTGAACTCTAGAAGGCTCGTCTCAAGCCTTCTACGTACTTCAGACTCCTTCATTAGCTTTTTATGTATAAAGTTTTGATCTTTTTCCTTCATTTGCTTGAAGCTCATTACTGTAGATTTTTTTTACAGGTTGCTAGTGTAACATTCCACTTGCTGTTGCTTCTAGTGTTGGGATCGTATTTAATTGTGCTTTGTGCTTTTCAGCTTTCTTGTCATAACAACCTGGGTATTACTCTTTCTCCATATCAAGCTTGAAGTTCTAAATTTCAGGTTTATCTTTTATTTGATGTTTTATAATTTCATTGCAAACAGATTAGAATAGAAACTTCAGAAGTTTCAACTGACTAGTCCCGTGTAACTTTTTCAGGGAAGATTTTCTCTCATAATAACTATGAACGTGTTATGGTTTAGCTCAGTGACGCAAAGGACAGTTTTGAACAATTGATCCTAGGAAGATGCCCGTAGCTTGTTGTGCCAAAAATAGAAAATCCAAGATGCGAAAATATTTTGTTGAGATTCATTTTTCATCCTGATGTTACAGCTGGGCTTTTTTTTTTTTTTTGGCAGGGAATAATGCTTATGTGATTTCTGAACTTGGTGATTGTTGAAATGAGCTGGAAATGTGTTTGGTTAATGAGAAGAGAGCAAGAAAATGAAAGAAATCTATTTCACTTTTTATTTATCAAAATGATTACATTCACAATGAATCTAAGCTGATATTTATACTTGAATGAATACACACGAGAATCTTCTTGCTAGATACTTCTGGAAACTCTACACGCACACTCACACTGAGCTAGTGGTTAATAAAACCGTTACAACAATATTGCCAGCTCAGGATAACCAGCTTATAACTAACACACTCAGCTGCAGGGGAAACCACCAAGCTCACTGTGCATCCTCTGTAATCAAGCTTCTTTAAGCATGCTCTGCAGATCATACGTCTGAATTATCGAAACAAGATGAATTATTTTTTGTTTATTTCAGCAGGCGATCTATGAGCGGAATTTCTAGCTTGTATTCAATTCGCGAACACAGTTTGAGAAGAATCAGACCATTAATTTTCTTTTGAGCCAATCAACAGAAACCGCAGTTTTTCAAGTTTGATGCATCTGGGAAAATCGTCAGATGGAATAAAACCACCATGCGCTAGGGTACCAATGATGTTTCTTCCAGCTCATGAGCACTTCAAATCAACTTAGGTCATACTTACACAAGGGCGCACATGATACCAATCTAATGGCAATTATATCATCTAAAATCCAAAACCAAGAGTCTCCCATTTTCCCGTCCTCTACTCTGTTCATATTATCATAACTAGAAGATTGCAAGGCAGCCGCAATCTCCCAGATCTTTGTTCCTTCCTCATAGCAGTTAAATCAATCGATAAACAGAGATATCCCAATCCCATGTCAACAAGAAGGTAATCATAAAAGAACAACAGAATTGTTGCAATATATTCATATGAAATGTAAAACAATTTTGAGAAAAAATATTGGGAAGATATTTTTTTTTTTCATAGAAGTTGCAATCTTTACGTTATATACTAGTTTGACTAGGCTATATAAGGAAGCTATATGAAATTAGAAAAATAAGCTATTCTCAGAAAGAATAAATATATGTACAGAAAATTAGGCTAAAATCTCTGACTTTCAACAAATTTAATATCAATTTTCTTCAGGAAGTTGTCTCGGAAGAGGCGCATCAGTATTGTAACGTCTGCTGGGTCTTACATTATCCACAAAAATAACTCGTCCATCGAGTACCTGCAAGTACATACTGTGAGATGCTTAAACTCAACAATATAAGCATGGTAAATTAGAGAAAAATGATGCAATTTTAACTTCCTATTCATGTCTGCCAAGGCTTTTTGGGCTTCCTCTTCTGTACTGAAAGTCACATATCCGTAACCTTTTGATCGATTCTTACCTTTATCCATTATTATTGTAGCTGCAAAAAGAAAAGAATCGGATATTATGAAATAAGATTATATAATAAATTAAAAGTATCTTAGATAATTGAACTTTAAAAAAAAATTTGCTAAGAGGTTTAAAATTTGAGTTTTTAATAGTGGATATAAAATAGTTTATTTAATTCTCAAAAGCACTACTCAAAATACAACCATGTAACACAAAAATTTTTAATAAGTTTTTTGGGCTAGTTAAGTACTTTTTTTAAAAAAATATTTTTTCATCGAGTAAATAATACTAAACATGCACTAAAGTGTTAGGACCAGAAGTTATACAAATAAAACCATGAAATTATATGTTGTTGGATGGATATTTTTCAAATTTGCTGTAGTTTTTCTTTTCTTTTCTGCTTGGAAATTGAAATGATGGCTACAACTTAAATTATGAATGGAGTAATCGGAGAATATTGAAACCCATTTAATTTGGATCGTGCATTGAGAGACGAAAAGATAAAAATTTAATTTTGAAATTGTTGTTGGGTACGGTACAATGACTTACCGTTGACAGCTTTTGCAACCTGATTACAATCGGTTAGTTCAATAATTTTATATCCCCTCCATCGTGAGGGTTCTCCTTGAGAAAAGCTCTCTCTCGTAATAGAGAGGCTTGTATGGGAGCTTGAGGGGTTTTATGGACCCATATGGTCACTCCCTGTGAGTGGAATTTTCATCCCAAGGCAACAAGCTTTTGGGTTGGGTGTGCTGGTGGGAAATGTTCATATCATTTATAGTTAATGCTGAGAGCAAGGGCACGTCTTAAATATTAGTGAGCTGCAATAACTCACTCACTGCCATAGGACTCAACCACCATGGATATGGAAGAGATAATTCGTAAATGCCAAGCAATACATATTGGCGAGGAAGACAAAGCTAAAATAACACTAGAGGTGAATCTGAAGAGGAAAAGAGAACAAATGTTGGCAGGTTGCTTAGTGGGAAAAATTATGCTCACAAGGGCAGTGAATAACGAGGGACTTAAGGCAGCATTACAGCAAGTATGGAGGACTGTCAAAGCAGTCAAAATCGAAAGCGTGGGACACAACATTTTCATGTTCAAATTTGCGAATGAAGTAGATAAAAAACGAGTTCTAAAGGGGGGACCTCGGCATTTTGACAGGGCATTGATTGTTCTCCTGAGCCTCGGGGAATCGGGGAAGTCGCAAAACAAGCCTTTACTCATGCATTATTCTGGGTACAGATTCGGAATGTCCCTTTAGCGTGTATGGATAAAACAAGCCTTTACTCATGCAGTAGAGGAGGTCCAAACTGATGAAAATGGAGACTGCATTAGGGAATATGCTAGGATACGTATTTCGGTTAATATAACACAGCCGCTAGAGAGGATTTTATTCCTTAAGCAAGCCGGTGAAATTGATATTCCACTGCCAGTGGTTTATGAACACTTGCCGGACTTCTGTTATTGCTGTGGACTAGTTGGGCACCAATACAAAGAATGCGGCAAGTATCAGAACCAATCCCGATAAGAGCTACCTTACAGAAGCTGGATGAAAGCGATCACGGTGGAGGGCTTTACAAAGAGGCATCAAAGTCGGGGAAGGTGGAACAATGGAACTAGACATTCAGGTGAAAAATCAGAAGGTTCAACAACTCATAGCGCCCAGAACCAGCAAGGGCACAAACAAGACACCCGGATGGGGGCACATGGGTTGGGTCCAAGTAAGGAGGAAATGGGGCAAACCTTGGAGCATGCGAAGCATGATGATGGGCTAGGCGAGGTAGCTGAGCAACATTTAATGCGAGGAATGGCTCAAGCAGGGGACAAGGAGCAAAGTGACAGCCACAAGAAAGCTCAAAACAGGGGAAATGCAACAACCCCAAGAAAAAGGGGCACACAAGTGGGAAAAGGGTATTCCAAAAGAGAGGGAAAAAATGCAACTCACCCTAGATGAGGCAACGGAAAAAAATGATGGGCCGAGAGCATCTAAATTGCAGCCCAATAAGAGGAAGTGGAAGAGATTACTTAGAGAGCTAAGTGAGGAGGGGGGGATGTTGAGGTGCAGGCTGGGAAAAGGCCAAGGGAGACAAAACTTGGGCACAGCCCACAGAAAAAAAAACCAAACCTTTTAACTCAACCACGCTCGTGACCAAAAATCTGGCGTTGATCCCTCCAACGGCAATTCTTCAACTGAGGTGGGAACCTCTAATGCTGGAGGAAGTAGAAGTTTTGGCAGCAACTAATCCTATGGAGATATCGGCGGAGGCTGGTGACCAGCCCCGCCGGAAGCTATGAATATTCTTAGCTGGAATGTTCGGGGTTTGGGGAATCCTCGAGCATTTCAAGCATTACGAAAAATCCTCGGTTTGCATGGTGGTCAGCTGGTGTTTTTGTGTGAAACGAAGGTATCAACCATGCAAATGAATGTGATTGCACACAAGCTGAATTTTGAGAATTGTCTGGCAGTTGACGGGAATAGAAGAGAAGGTGGAATAGTAATGCTCTGGAAGGCAGATTTTGACGTGCAAATCAACTCCTACAGCCAACACCACATTGATGCCGAAATTCATCTGCAAAATGGCAACCACATGCGAGTTACAGGCGTGTACGGGCACCCGGAAACAAGTCAGAAAAAGCACACGTTGATGCTCCTTAGGAGGTTGGCGGGTTTATCTTCAAGTCCTTGGTTGTGTTGTGGAGACTTCAATGAAATTTTGTAGTTGGAAGAAAAGAGGGGTGGTAATGACAGGAGCGTCACTTCCATTAATGACTTCAGAGAAGCGTTGAGGGATTGCGGCCTCAAGGATGTCGGGTATCGGGGATATACTTTTACTTGGAACAATAGAAGATATGGAAAGGGCTTCGTGGAGGAACGACTGGATAGATTTGTTTGCTCTCAAGCTTGGAGTGATACTTTTGTGGACTGTGAAGCACGCCATTTAGACTCTTGGACCTTGGATCATTGCCCAGTGCTGCTGGCGGTTCAAGGAAGAATGGAGGGCTTGGATAAAACAAGGGGTAGACATTCCCCGCGAATCCATTATGAGGATATGTGGAGCTCGTATGATGCGTGCCAAGAGATAACTATGGAGGATTGGAGGCTGTTTCGGAAATAGGACAGTAAAGATTCAGCCAACTCTTTTCGACAAGCGTCCAAAGCACCGATGGGCAGGCTCTTGGGATGGAGTAAACTGGAATTTCGAAAGCGAGACCGAACTTTGGAGAAGCTGAAGAATCAGATGCGGAGCTCAAGCAAACAAAGGTGCAGTTTGTGAATGGGGAGGAAATCCAAAAGGTGGAGAAGTAAATCCAAAATATCCTTATAGATGAGGAAATTTTCTGGAAGCAACGCTCACGAGCGGATTGGCTCAAGGAGGGGGACCACAATATAAAATTTTTTCATGGCAAGGCGTCGACAAGAAGGAAAAAAAACAGAATATGGGGGATTGAAGACAATTCCAGGCACTGGTTGGAGAAGCAAACTTATGTTGAGCACAAATTCTGCACCTACTTCACCAATCTCTTTACATCAACCCAACTGAGCCACCATCAAATTGCAGCAGCTTTGAATGGAATCCATCCGAGAGTTAATGCCAGCATGAACGAGATCTTGGGGGAGCCTTTTACAGCGGAGGAAATGGTGGAAGCTTTGAGCCAAATGTGCCCAACGAAGGCTCCGGGGCCGGATGGCTTACCGGCAGTGTTTTTCCAAAAGCATTGGCCTTCGGTCAAGGAGGGAATGCTCACCACCTGTCTCCATGTTCTTAACTCACAAGGTACCCTCGGCTCTCTCAACCACACTTACATTGCTTTGGTGCCGAAAATTGGAAAGCCTAGGAAAGTGACAGAGTTTAGGCCTATTAGCTTGTGTAATGTTATCTATCGTATTGTGGCTAAAACAATTGCAAATAGATTTAAACAAACTTTGCATGAAATCATCTCCCCGTCGCAAAGTGCTTTCATCCCCCATAGGCTGATCACCGACAACATAATAGTTGGCTATGAGTGCTTGCATAAGATACGGCATTGTAAAGGCAAGCGAAATGGTTTAATGGCGCTAAAGCTTGATGTTAGTAAAGCTTATGACAGATTAGAGTGGACTTTCTTAGAGCAAACGTTAACAAAACTAGGCTTCTCGCATCAGTGGATTGGTTTAATCATGCGATGCATTAGCTCGGTTTCTTTTTCAGTTCTAATCAATGGCTCAGTAAGAGGCTTCATCAAACCTCAGAGGGGCTTACGACAAGGCTGCCCCCTCTCCCCATATCTATTTATTACATGTGTAGAGGCTTACTCATCATTACTACAGCGGGCTGAGCAACAAAGACTCATTCATGGACTCTTCTTTGGTCACGATTTGAAGATCTCGCACCTCTTATTTGCCGATGACAGCCTCTTCTTCAGCAGAGCTTCTATGGCCGACTGTCAAGCCTTGAAAAAGATCCTCGAATGCTACTCTACAGCTTCTGGCCAAATTTTTAATTTCGAGAAATCTTCCCTCTTTCTTAGTGGCAACGTCCAGCAAGAGAAAGTTGCGGCAATTGGGAAACTTTTTCAGCTTAATGTTGTGTCGCGACATGAAAAATATTTAGGTCTTCCGGCTATGATCGGGAGAAAGAGGAGTAGCTTTTTCAATGACATCCGACTGAAGGTCTCCAATAAAATTTCAAGTTGGCAGCATAAAATTTTTTCTTATGGAGGGAAAGAAGTCTTAATCAAAGCGGCTGTCCAAGCAATTCCGGCCTATGCTATAAGTGTCTTCAAAATGCCAATGGGGGTGTGTGATGATATTCAAAAGTTGGTGGCGAGTTTCTGGTGGGGCTCCAAAAGGGAATGGAGAAATATTCACTGAGAGAGGTGAGAAAAGATGAGCCAAGCAAAGTGTCGGGGAGGGATGGGCTTTCGTGACTTCTCAAGCTTCAACTGAGCCCTCCTAACCAAGCAAGGATGGAGAATTCAGCAAGCTCCAGACTCGTTGGTGGCAAGGATTCTGAAAGCCAAATACTTCCAGTCACAGAGTTTTTTGGATGCCAAATTTGGTTCAAACCCTTCATATATTTGGAGGAGCATTTTATGGGGAAGGAAAGTTATTTGTTCGGGCTCTAGGTAGAGAGTTGGTAATGGGTAGAAAATTCATGTTCATGGGGCAAATTGGATCCCACAGCCCTCAACTTTCCAGCCAGTGTTTAAACCATCGTTGCCTCTTGATGCTATCGTTTCAGATCTGATAAATGAGGCAAACTGTTGGGATAAGAGGAAGATTTATGAGCATTTCAACAAGATGGATGCTGAGTTAATTGCTAAGATCCCTCTGCCTTGTAGCTCAAGGGAGGATGAGCTAATTTGGCATTATGGAAAAAATGGCCAGTTCTCGGTTCACAATGGATATCAGACAGCCCTCCAACTCAAATTCCCAGCCATGCCTTCAAGCTCAGTGGTCTCCAACAATGAATGGAATATTATTTGGTCCCTTGCTTTGCCTCAAAAGATTCGAATCTTTGTCTGGAGAGCAGCACACAACCAGTTCCCTTCAGCCGAGAATTTGTGGAAGAGAAAAATTATTCAGGACCCCACCTGCCAAGTGTGTAACATGGCAACGGAAACTGTCTTTCATGCTTTGGTGGGTTGCAAATCGGCTGAGAAGGTTTGGAAGCTGATCCATGTTGAAGATGATATACATGTAGCTCATAGCCATGACATTTTAAGCTTGCTGCATGCTCTGAAAACAATGAGAAGCATAGATGACCTGGAGCTGATTGTCACCATTTTCTGGGCAAAATGGAATGCTAGAAATCAGCTGCTTTTCAAAGAAAAAAGGGAGAACCCCAAATTTCTGGTTGCTAAAGCTGAAGCATTGGTTGCAGCATACAAAAGGGTGCATTGTCCAGCTGGAATCTGCAACAAACCAGAACAGAGAGCAACTTCCCAGAAATGGAACCCCCTCCAGTTGGTTTTGTCAAAGTAAATATTGATGCAGTCGTTAGTTCCGAAAAGAGTATGATGGGGCTGGGGGCAGTGATCAGAGATGAGCTGGGGCAAGTTAGAGCAGCTGCTACCAAAGTCTCCAAGCTACAGGGAGATGTCTATTATGCAGGAGCAGAAGCTATGGAATGGGGTCTGTTGGTGGCGGCAGATGCAGACATGAAAGCTGTAATTGTGGAATCGGACTCTCAAGAAGTGGCTAATCTAGTTAACAACAAGCAGGGCAGCAGGTCCGAGATCTATTGGGTAGTCTCCGAAATTCAGCGGTTCGCGAAAAATTTCGAGGGAATTAGTTTTCATTATACCCCTAAATCTTGTAATGCTAATGCCCACTCTTTAGCTAAGTTAGTGCTAGAGAATTGCGAGACTGTTGTGTGGAAGGATTCATACCCTTCACAAGTGATGAATATTTTCCTTCTTTGATTTAATGGAAATCTTCTTTAAAAAAAAATAAATTTATATCCCTATTTAACCGCCACGTGTTGCTGTTACATGAGTCAATTAGTCATGTCATTAATGTTACTTACAGCTGCTGTAACATAACCAGACGTTGGTTAAATTCTGTTGTTTCCAATAATTTTATGTTGTATCTTCTTTAATAATAAAGAAAACTTGCATTAAAATTAAAATTAAGGTAATGCCTGATTTTATAAATAGATTGCAATGTAATTTTGAAAAATAAAACAATAATTTACAAAATGTTTATAACATAATTTTAATTTTTTTTCAAAAAGGAAAAACAAAAAAAGTAAGAAATAGAGAATTAGGGCTATCAACTTTGCATCTTAAACGGCCGTTGGATTATTTGTAAATGAAAGCAACGGTCAGATATTGGTGGATTATGGAAACATGTAATCATAAGGACTACGAGTTTTTTTGTTACATTAATATATTACAATCAAAATTCTATTGGTATTTACAATCAAAATTTTATTTGACTATTTTTTATAATTTTAAACTAGTACAGCCTAAATTCTTATTCTCATATAATATGAAAGAGAGATATATATTCTTCTCCTCTATTAATAAGAGACATTTTTACTTCTTTTTAATAGTTAGGATTCAGAACTCATACACGCTAGTTTAAGAGTGTGGGGTGTGACAATGGGCCAAGAGACCATTAACAAGTATAAAAGAGTGGTAGATATTAATTCCAACCGCTACACACGCTATTACAACCTAATTGAGGGCCCATTTTTGTTTATTTAGTTGAAAAATAGTTTGCATAATTAATTCAAATAGCTACACACGCTATTGCAACCAAATTGACGGCCCGTTTTTGTTTATTTTGTTGAAAAGTAGTTTGCACAATTAATTCAAACCGCTACACATGCTATTGCATCTTTTGAAAAAGAAAAATGGAATAGTTTTCCAAAATTAAATTCGAGAAGAAGATTAACTAATAATGATATTAGAAATTTTAGTATTTGAGTCTTAATATTATGTATTACTCATTTATTAAATAATAGATTTCATAATCTGTAAAATTACTTAACCACTTGATAAGTGCTATATTTGTTGGGACTAAATTGGGACTTAAATGTTGGAATATCTAGTATTGCATTAAAAAATAAATAAAAACTTAACAATTTAAATTCACTTGACTAATTGTTTTTACATCACAACTAACCTTAATTATTTTGAAAGTTACAGTATTATTAAATTGTCCTAACTGGTTATCAAAAGTTGAAAGCATGTTAAAATAAAAAAAAATTACCAAGAAACATGTGCTTAA
This sequence comes from Citrus glauca, assembly GCA_029633175.1. Classification (NCBI taxonomy): domain Eukaryota; kingdom Viridiplantae; phylum Streptophyta; class Magnoliopsida; order Sapindales; family Rutaceae; genus Citrus; species Citrus glauca. The sequence goes on from JAQOOD010000008.1 coordinate 30,708,644, forward strand.
ACAGAGATTGAGGCTATGAACAACTAAGAAGAAACTCTTAATTTGGTCCCAATTAGTATAGTAATCATCTATTGAGCGGAAAATATTAATTTTAATAGTGATGAAATCCAATTTATAATAGATTACTAACACACATAAATTAAAACTTAACTGATGAAATCATAACATTACTCTACTCTTCAGTGGGGTTCTCTTAAACAGATTATGTGAGATTGCCTACATTAAAAATATGTTAAGACCTCTTGTTGAAAGCAATATTCGCTTTTTGATTATATCCATAACTTTGAATTGATAAAATTGTATTCAACAGCTCTTGAAAAGACTAATTTATTTAAGGAAAAAGAACACTGAGACCCCCAACGTTTGAAAAAGGAATACAAAACTTCCTAAGATTTCAAAAAAGACACTCAGACCCCCATTTGTGTGCGCAAGTACCATTATACCCTTATATTATTTAATAAGCCTTGATTTTAATCCATTGCTCAAGAATAAAAATAAATTAAATTGATTACTAATATAATAAAAATAACAATTCTCCATTTAAATTTATATAATCAACAAAATAAAAAAAATGGTTACAACAAAATCTTAATTGTAGAATAAAAATAAATTAAATTGATTACTAATATAATAAAAATAACAATTCTCCACATTATCAATAACAAACTCTTTCGATGCTTGCTGAGCCTGCTTTGATTTTTTTTTTTTTCTCAATTTTGATAAAGCAACCGAGCTCGGTTGCTTTCGATTGGAGTCTTCTTTCGTTAGATTGTGTTTCAAAACCTAGTGGATAGTTGTTTATTCTGTTTGCGTGCCATATACTTTATTATATCCCTTTTATTTTATTTTTTAAATAAAAACTTTATTTTTCAAAACCTAGTGGATAGTTGTTGAACCAAGTAGATGATTTAACCATAAAAGATGAATTTTTATTTTTATTTTTATTTTTTATTAAGTAGACGGGTGGGATAGAGATGGCAATAGAGCATTTATGGATTGGATCTACATTGCTCTAGATCCAGATCCGTAATAAAAATTAAGATCCGTATCTGCTCCAGATCCGTCATAGATCTATATTTTTCGCTCCATATTTAGATCCGAAATAAAAAATAAAGATCTATATCTGCTCCAAATCCAAAAAGAAAAATCAAAATCCAAATCTGCTCTAGATCCATCATGAATTCTAAAACTCAATATTATCTATCACTTATTTATTAAATAATAGATTTCATAGTTTGTAAAATTACTTAACCACTTGATAAATGTTATATTTGTTGGGACTTAAATGTTGGAATATCTAGTATTGCATTAAAAAATAAATAAAAACTAACAATTTATCTTCACTTGACCAATTGTTTTTACATCACAACTAACCTTAATTATTTGAAAGTTACAGTACTATTAAATTGCCCTAACTGGTTATCAAAAGTTGAAAGCATGTTAAAATTAAAAAAAAAATCCTAAGAAACATGTACTTAAACAGAGATTAAGGCTATGAACAATTAAGAAGAAAATCAATTTTGTTTTTTTTTTCAATTGATTTCAATTTCCACTGTTGTTTTTTTTAATAAAATAATTTATTTAACAAGTCACAGAAATAAGAGAGAAAATGGGGCATTTGTTGACTCAAAGTCAATTACAAATATTAAACTTGAGCGGACATCGCATGCCTAACTTCCACGCACCCTAAAACGGTTTGATTTGATTTCACGCGTTCATGAATTTCCATGAAAGAGCCTGCCTTTCGTCTCTTTCGGGACAGTGACTTCAATTATGGAAAAAATTATAATTCTCGTTAGATTGTAACTAAATTATTATCCCTAATTTTTTTAAGTTAAATAAAATAAAATTTGTGGTTAAGTATAAATAAAACTTTGGCCATTCTTGTTATTTGTCCTTCTAAGATAGACAGCAACCTAGTTATTTATTTGTTTGCCCTTTTTTTTTTAAATAACAGTTAGTTAGCATAAATATTTACCTGTGAAGTCGAGAAGGAGAAAATGTTAGAAAAATAAAAAGAAAAAAAATTAAGGGAGATAGAGTCAGATTTTCTTTTTTGAGCAAAGAACATACGTAAAAAGATATTAAGTCTAATTGTCTATAACGGTAAATTGCATAACGAATAATTTATCAGCGTAAAATAAATTTTATTAGATTATGAGTATTCTGATTATTTTCTAGAGTACGAATTGCCCCATCGTCAAAAAAACGCCGAGAAATATAGCCTTTGCGGTGGTCTTTTACCGTGTCATTGTAAAAAGGTTAGTAATTGAGTACTATTAGTAATTTAATGCACCAATATTATGTATTCCACCTTATCAATGTCTCTGGTTGCGAAAGATTGTTAAAAGCAACGTGTTATTTCTTTGTCTTATGAAATTTTTTCGTTGTCCATGTGTTTTAATTGAAATACTTGGCTTCCAGTTATTTTGTAAACCTGTCGAAAACTACCGCAGTGGATAAAGATTAACGAGCTCATTCTTTACTATCGATTTTTTTTTTAATGTAAAATTGCTGGTTTGTTGCTTAAAAATTTCAATAACAATTTCAGTTATTTAGTAATTAGGGAGAGATAGAGAGGATTGGCGGCCAGTGTTTCGCGATTTGGGGTCAATTCAAAGTCAACTAACGTGTAAAACACGTGTATGGATAGAAAACGCTTAGATTATTTGTGTTCCAAGTGCAATAAATTAAGAAAAGAAAAATTGATTTCCTTTCATGAACTTCCAAGAAAGAAAGAAGACCCTTCACCTTCTTTGTGACAACAAATGAGTGAATGAGGTTGATATGACAAATACAAGCGCTATTACAGGGAACAACATAAGACCGAGACTTGATAAAGGATTTGTTAAATTACATGTTATTTTCTTTTGACTTGAATGATGTTGAAAATAAAATAAAATAAAATTGTAATCAGGGTGATGTGTGGAATATAGTGAAATAAATAAATAGAGAAGAGAAATTCGTTGATCAATATTAAAGAACTCATCCAAAGTGATCGTCAAAGTCTAGAGGTTCGGTATGATTAGCATTTATTTTTATTTTTTTTTTTGGCTTAGCATCATATATAGTCACTTGTCGTGTGATGTAGGGCAGGTTTAGAAATCCTTTTATTTTAATTTAATTAGTTATAGGGTTTTTAAGTATTTGAGTATTGATCACATGTCTGCTAATCTAAAAATATGTTTTTACGATCGAGTACGAATAACAAACTAGAATTTTAACAGCCTTTTATACTAAACCCTAAAAATACATGAATTTATCAAAATAAGTAAATTAATTTAAATTGGTATGGCATAATAGAAGTTTTGCCTGCCGAAACAAATTAAAAAAATATTAAACTTAAATCAAATATTGACAAAAATAGATAACAATCTAATGAGAACTTTAACTAGACATTTTTTACTTCTATCCAATTTAACTGGAATGAGAATTAAGTCATTTCAATAGTTAGGACTCATAACTCATACACGCTAATTTGAGAGTGTGGGGTGTGACAATGGGTCAAAAGGCCATTGACAAGTACAAAAGAGTGTTTGGAATTAATTCAAACCGCTACACATTTTATATTGAGGGCCCATTTTTGTTTATTTCGTTAAAAAGTAGTTTTCACAATTAATTCAAACCGCTACATACGGTATTGCATCTTTTAAAAAAGACAGATGGAGTAGTTTTCCAAAATTAATTCAGAGAAGAAGATTTACTAATAATGATGTTAGAAATCTTAATATTTGAATCTTAATATTATGTATAACTCATTTATTAAATAATAGATTTCATAATTTGTAAATTTACTTAACAACTTGATAAATGTTATATTTGTTGGGGTAAAAGCCTATTTAGTCCTTATATTTTAATATTAGTATCCATTTAATCCTTATATTTTTAAAAATGTCTCGAAACATCTTTGTCATTAAAGTATTGATACCCCTACCGTTACTTTTTATTTCTTTTGGCTTACTTTGACAATATTACCCTTTTGTAAAAAAAATTTTGTTTGGACATTAATAAAAAGAAAATAATTAAACTACCAATTTTGAGATATTTTTAAAAATATAGGGACTAAATAGACATTAATCTTAAAATATAGGGACCAAATTAGTATTTACCCTATTTGTTGGGACTAAATTAAGACTTAGATGTTGGAATATCTAGTATTGCATAAAAAAAAAAAACTTAACAATTTATCTTCGCATGACTAATTGTTTTTACATCACAACTAACCTTAGTTATATTTTAAAATTATAATATTATTAAATTGTCCCAACTGGTTATCAAAAGATGAAAGCATGTTAAAATAAGAAATTACTAAGAAACATGTGCTTAAACAGAGCTTAAGGCTACGAACAATTAAGAAGAAACAACTTACAATCAAAGGTTAAGATTATGAACAAATTAAGGAAGGTATTGAGTAGATAAAGGGACAGAATCATTGTCTGAATTGTCGGTGACAAGAATGCTTGTGTTGTGAAAAGAAATCTGATGGTTTGTAAATGGGTTGAATTTTTTATTCGCTCGCTCCAACTGACTTACTAATGCCAAATTTTTTACTTTGCACAGTAGTGTTTAGGATACTTAAGACCAACTCTTAATTTGGTCCTAATTAGTGTAGAAATCATCTATTGACCAATAGAATAAGAATTTTTCTAGTCATGAAATTCAATATATAATATATATTTGACACACATCGATTAGAACTTAACTGTTAGAATTCACAACATTACTCTACTCTCAAGGGGAGTTTTCTTAACATATTATGTTAGGTTGCCTACATTCAAAATATGTTAGACTGCTCTTTGAAAATAATATTCCCTTTTCCGTAACTTTGAATTGATCCAATAGCTCTTGAAAAGCACATAATAATCATTATAAATTTAATCAAAGACTAAGATTGATGTCTTGATAATAGATGGGGCAATATTGCATTTTTAATGCAGTAGACTTTGAAGTTATCATTGACAAGCTTAGATGAATTACTAGCACCATAATACAAATGTCACAGGCATCTAAGGCACTTACCAAGTTTTGAGTACATTCCTGTTCCTATCTAATAGTTTTTAATTTCTTTAATTTAAGACCCCATTCATTAATATTTTCTTTATTGTGAAGTTAATTTTTTTTATGTGAAATTAATTTTTTTTTAAAAAAATTGTTGACTTATAGTTTACCTTTGTGTTAAATGTTGGCAAAATTATTTTGTCCAAACCATTTTTTTTGTCCTGAACGTCCAACTAAAAACTGAATCAAGGGTTAAGTTGTAAGCTTTCAGTTCGTCTGTTATATTAATTTATTGTTTTAATATTATGCAGTACAAATTGGTGTATAAGTCCATCATTTAAATACAAAATGAAACCACATCAATATAGAAATTAAAAGAAAATAAAAGTAATTCTTAAATTATGCTTAAATGGTTAAATTTAATAAATAAAGGTTTAATTCTTTTCTCGCACATTGTAGAAGCAAATTTTCTCCTCTGTTGAAAATTCTAAATATTTTTTTAAATTAGGATTCAACTATGACATATCAGGAGAGATTTGATACATTTCTAATGCAACCGATATAACAATACAACTTTGTGATTTTTACTATTCAGGAGAAAAAGAACACAACCTATATAACCCAACCATTTATATACAAACATCGAATCTGTTGATGCAAAATTCTGGTCGTGCTCTTCTGAGACTAGGCTTTCTGCTCGTTCAACTTTATCTTGACCAGAACTTCTCCTCGTTCAGTTGCTTTTATTGGTTTCCTGCGTTCACAGAACAAGTCAGAGTGCGCCGGGTGTTTTCCCGGCATAAACCCTCCGACGCTCAAGTCAGATAAGAAGGTTTTTTGGGAAAAGATCGGTCGTAAATCTCTTGGCCTTAGGTTTTTTATCGGTTACGAATCATTTGCCTTTTTAGCCCCTTAGAGTCATAAAAAGTCCAACCCTTTTACATTCGTCGGCTGCCTTTTTATAGGCCTCCTGAGGATCCTGCCCCTCTCTCCGTGGCAGGTGGTTGCGTGTGCCTTCATCACTGCTGTGGCAGGTGATCGCGTGTATCTTCATCACTGCCGTGGCAGGTGGTTGCGTATATCTCCATTACTGCAGTGGTAGGTAGTGGCGTATTTTGCGTGGTCTCATGTCTCGAGTTGGTGGGCGTGTCACTTCAACTAGAGTTGGCCGGGTTTTCTCACTGCGAGGTCTTAGGGAACGGCCTCGTGCCTTCAACAGCAAATTAGCTTTGCAGATAATACGCTTGGTTGGGAGCAGGATGGTTATGCTCCTGCTACATGCTACGGGCTCCATTTCCCTCTGCTCGTCGTCGTCCAAGCAAGCCCTACTTCCAGCTGCCTGCTCGTCTATTCCTGCTCGTTCTTTCTGGTCTCGTTGGAATACCCCCAAACACAGGTCCCCCAGTTTCTGGTGTTGGATAACGAAGTGAACCGTCAGTAGAAACTCAACAATCTCGACTTACGTTGGGTGGGAAAAGCTGCCAAGAGTCGTGTCGCATTTAATTGCGGGTGAAACGACGTGGCGGAAATCAAGCCTTCCGTTTGAATTTCAAACCGAGAGTCGCAAGCCCTCGGGATTAGGGCCCATTTAAATACTAGCAGCTCAGACGTTTTCCCTCATTTGGAAATTTCAAAACACTTTTTTACCCAGCGCGTTCACCGTTTTCTCTGTCTTCCGGCGAACGATTTTCGGCAAATACACATCCACCCTTGACTCCCTCCAGTCGAAACACTCATTCCGACTAGGACTTCCTCCTCGATGGCCGATTCTTCAGGTACCGCTTCTATTTCCTCGTTCTTCAATAGTTGTAGACACCTCTCTTTCTTTTTCTGTTGTCTGGGTATTAGTCGGTGGTGGTGCTAGGGTGGTAGGTTGAGAAATGTCGAAGGGTAAGGAGAAAGTTATCGAGATAGAAGGCGATGACGAGTTAGACTTCTTACCTAGTCTGCTCGCCGACGCCGCCTTCGACCCTAGGATCCCCTTAGAGCCTAGTAACCCTGACGTCGCAACTAGGGCTAGAAGGATGTCCCCAGAAATGACCTCCTCGAGCCGAAACAGCGGTGAAGTGGTAACATCTGGCTCGTCAGGCACCTTAAGTGACAAGCGGAAGGGTGATTCGGGGGGGGGGGGGGGGAGCCTTTACCAGAGTCGTCTCAACCAGAAACTAGGAGTATGGCCCGGGGTAGGGCACAGTCGTACCATTACTCGATTGATCTGACCACTTGCACGACCACAATAAACGAGCTTGAGGCTCTTCGGGACCAATACGGGATCCCCGATGCTATACCCCTTAGGGTTCCCGGGAAAAAGGACGCCCCTAGTCGGCCTCCTAAGGGCTATGTTACGTTGTTTCTGGAGAGCTTCAAACATGGGTTGAGGTGCCCCTTGCATCCATACTTTGCCCGGATATTTAGCGAGTTGCATCTATCTCCTGGTCAGTTGAACCCCAACGGGTGGAGGGTGCTTTCTGGTCTGTTCGTCTTATGGTATAGGTGTTGTAAACGCGAGCCCACCATTGACGATCTGCTTCACTTATATCAGTTAAAGAGCAACCCCAAAGATCCCGGTTGGTACTATTTTCAATCTAACTCTAAAGGCAGGAAACCCGTGACTGGGCTTCCGACGGGGGGTGGTGGGTCTTGGAAGAGCAAGTTCTTTTTCGCTGGGGGTCCTTGGGGTCAAGTTGCACGGGTTGACGGGAAGGAATACCGCGTCCCATCTCGATTCATGGTCCCAGGTTGCCTGCTCGCTTTAGACGTCTTTACTCTATAGTAATTCTCACTTTTGTCGTTTTGATCTTAACCAATTGTCTGCTCGTTTTGCAGTTTCTTGGGGTGTTCACTTCCCTCTTGAGCCTGGGACGCTGAAGCTAGGGGAGTCTGTGTTGGCTAAGTCCTGCTCCTACAGCGAGCTGTTAAGCCTCGAGAATCTGATCGCATCTGGTCTGATAATCACCGAGCCTCCGATGGAAGACGCCGTGATTGCCGCTTTGACCAGGAAGCGTACCCGCTCTCAGACTTCCAAGAAAGGTGAAGACAAGGAGGCCCCTGCTGCGAAGCGAGCCCTCACAGCCGAGCAGACCTCTCCTCTGAAAACCCTGCCACCTCCTCTTGCCGTTGCTGTGGAGAGTAGCCGAGCAGCCACTGAGCCAGGTTCCTCCTTTGCTTCGAAGAAGCCCACTCCCCGCATTCCAGATCACCTGGTCTCATTCATGAACGACCTTTCCGTACATGTGAGCAAGAAGGATGTGGAGGAGTTTTCCAGATTGGCCTTGCCTGACCTGATGGGTGCCATGCAGTTCGGTACTAGAGATGAAGGAAAAGAAGAAAAAGATGAAGGAAGAAAAAGGCAGGAGAAAAAGATGAAGGAAGAGAATAAGGCGGCGGTCGCCAGAGCTGACAAAGCCGAGAAGAAAGCGGGGGATCTGAACCTCATAAATCTGAAGTTGCAGGAGAAGGAGGCTCTCGCTAAAGCTAAAGCCGCTACTCTCGACGATGAGCTGACCAGGGTGCAGGAAGAACTGCGAAGGCAGAAGGCCATGTATGAGGCTCAGCTCGAATCTCTTCGCGAATCTCACCAGGTTCAGCTTAAGGACCTAGAGAATGAAGCGGAACTCCGATACAACCAGGGGCTTCGACATTCGTATCGCAGCATCATGGCAGTCCTTGAGAAGTGACATCCGGATCTCAACATGGATGGTTTTGCAGAAGCTGTTTCTCAGCATATGGACGAGGAGGAAGCTAAAGAGGATGCCGAGGAGGCGGGACCAGTCGTGGTCGAGGAGATCCCCCCCTTCATGCTGACCCTGCTGTGGTTGGTGAGATGGCTGCCCCTCCAGATGCGACTGGTGGTACTCCACTTGCACCTGACGCAGACCAGCCCTTAGAGGGGACTGCTCGGCCTGCTGACCCACCCGTTGCTTAAATTCGGACTTGTTAGATTTCTTTTTTTTGGGTGTCATATGTATCAGCTCCGTTACTTAAGCTTAATGAAATATATTGTTGTTTACTTTCTCCTTCCGTTGTTTTTTCCATGCCTTAGTGAAAATTTCGTTTCCTGGATGTTTGCTCGACTTGTCAAGCCGAGAGAACCTGGGCACGTTATCGTCTGGTCTTGCCGTAAGGTTGGTTTTGAAACCTTGTGAGCTGTTGCGTGCCTTAGAAAAAATTTTCTGACGCTTGACTTCGCTTGCCTTTGTGTGGTCGAGCGGATCCCGGCTTGTTTGGCTTTGGCCTCGCCATAGAACAGGCTTTGAGACGCGAGCCATTACACGCCTTATTGAATTCTTGAGGCATAGGATTTTGCTCGCCTTCGCTTGGTCGAGCGGATCCCGGCATGCTTGGCTTCGGCCTCGCCATAAAACAGGCTTTGAGACGTGAGCCTTTACACACTTTAGCGAATTTTTCTAAATTTCGGATTCTGTTCGCCTTCGCTTGGTCGAGCAAATCCTGGCATGCTTGGCTTCGGCCTCGCCATAAAACAGGCTTTGAGACGTGAGCCTTTACACGCCTTATTGAATTCTTGAGGCATAGGATTTTGCTCACCTTCGCTTGGTTGAGCGGATCCCGGCATGCTTGGCTTCGGTCTCGCCATAAAACAGGCTTTGAGACGTGAGCCTTTACACGCCTTACGAATTTTGTGAGCAGCACGGCAGGCCAAATTTCCTCTTTCATTACATTCAGCTTACAGGATATTGCTTGATGTAAAATAAATAAAGCACAAAACATGAAGCAACAATCATGAATGGAAACATGTGTTGGGGCTTACAAATCTTATTGAAAGTACTTCCTAAGGTGCACCGCGTTCCATGGTCGCTTCACCTCGTGGCCATCTGCTCGAACCAGCTTGTAGGCTCCAGGTCCAACCAGCTGCTTGACTTTGTACGGCCCCTCCCAGTTTGGACCAAGTACCCCTTGAGTCGGATCTTTTGTACTTTGGTTTACTCTCCTCAATACCCAATCTCTAATTTTGAATTGCCGCAAATTCACCTTCTGGTTGTAATACCGAGCAACCCTTTGCTGGTAAATGACTACCCGCTTTAATGCTTGTTCTCTCTTCTCGTCTAGCAGGTCCAGATTTAAGCACATCTGGTCGTCGTTTTCTTGCTCGTTGAAATATTATGTTCGATGCGTGGCCGTTCCTATCTCGGCTGGCACCACTGCCTCGTGCCCGAAGGCCAAGGCAAATGGAGTTTCCCCGGTTGCTGTCTTATGGGTTGTTCTGTATGCCCATAATACACCTGGCAGCTCATCAACCCAAGCTCCTTTTTTTGCTCCCAGTCTGGTTTTGATGAGCTTCTTGATCGTCTTATTGGCTGCTTCTACTTGCCCATTGGACTGTGGATGAGCCGGTGAACAATATTTCAACTCTATGCCGAGGTCCTGGCAAAAATTCCTGAAGCTATGGTTGTCAAATTGTCTACCATTGTCCGTTATCAAGGCATGAGGGATTCCATATCGACAGATTAGATTCCTCCAAACAAAATCGGTTGTCTTTTTCTCCGTAATGCTGCTAAGGGCCTCTACTTCTATCCACTTTGTAAAGTAATCAATTGCAACTATTGCATGTGTCGCTGCTCCTCGCCCCTTCGGCATTGGGCCAATTAGATCTATTCCCCACTGGGCAAATGGCCAAGGGGATGCCATTGAAGTAAGCCTCTCTGGTGGCTGGTTGGAGAAACTTGCAAAACTTTGGCAACTTGTGCAGCTCCTGGTCTTCTCTTACGCATCCCTATGTGTCGTTGGCCAAAAATACCCCTGCCTCAAAACTTTGTAGGCCAGGGATCTCCCACCAGAATGGCTCCTGCAAATCCCTTCGTGTACTTCTCTCATCACGTAATCCGCATCATCCTCATTCAAGCACCGAAGGAAAGGGAGAGTATATCCTCGTCGGTATAACACCCCATCAATCAATGTGTACCTCGAGGCCTGGGCCCTGATCTTCCGAGCTTGCAGCTTGTCTGGTGGTAAAATCCCATCTTTGAGATATGCGATCAGGGGGTCCATCCACGAGCTATCCTGCTCTAGTCTCAACACCTCCAGCTTCGGCTCAATGCTCGGACTGGACTTCACCTCCAGGGAGATCGACTAGGGCATCTTTGGGTCTGTTACCGCTGCCATCCGAGCCAAGATGTATGCTCGGCTGTTTTGCTCTCTGGGAATCTGTACCACCTCTACTGCCTCAAATCTTCCCATCATCTGCTTCACTATTTGGAGGTACCGCTCCATCTTCTCCTCCCTCGGTTGGAATTTTTCACTGACGTGATTCGCGACCAATTGCGAGTCAGTTCTAATCCTCACTCTTTTCGCCTTCATGGCCTTAGCCAGCTCCAAACCTGCTATCAGAGCTTCATACTCAGCTTGATTGTTTGTCGCTGCGAAGTCTAACTTCACAGCATAAGAGACCTCTTCCCCTTCAGGTCTTTCCAGAACAACTCCGGCCCCTGATCCCTGCTCCCCCAACGAACCGTCAACAAACACCTGCCAGACTCGGGTTTCACCACTGTCCGATGCTTCATCAAACTGCTCCGACCAGGCCTCCGGCTCTACAAACTCTGCTATGATATCAGCCATTGCCTGTGCCTTAATTGCTGCTCGTGGCTTATAGTCAATGTCGAACTCACTCAGCTCCATGGCCCACTTCACGAGCCTACCAGAGGAATCCGGTTTATGTAGAGTTTGACGTAATGGTTGGTTTGTGATTACCGAGATAGAAAAAACTTGGAAGTACGGTCTCAGCTTGCGAGCAGCGACCACAAGGGCGAGGGCCCACTTCTCCAACTGCTGGTATCTGGTCTCGGCGTCAAGCAGGGCCTTGCTAGTATAATATATCGGGTACTGAACCCCATCTTCCTCTCTCACAAGGGCGAAGCTCGTGGTACGGTTAGACACCGCCAAATACAATGACAACTTGTCCCCCTCTCTTGGTGTCGATAGCAGAGGTGCTTGCTGCAAGTACAGCTTTAAGTTCTGAAAGGCCTCCTCGCACCCTGGGGTTCACTCTGTTCTATTTCCTTTCTTTATTACTTGGAAGAATGGCTGACATTTATCCGTGGCTTTGGAGATGAACCGGTTCAAGGCTGCGATCCTTCCCGTTAGGCTCTGCACTTCCTTAAGGTTGCGAGGAGACTTCATCTAAATGATCGCTTGGATTTTCTCTGGATTCGCCTTGATTCCCCTGTGGCTGACCATGAACCCGAGGAATTTCCCAGACTCTACTCCAAAGGCACACTTCTCCGGGTTGAGCTTCATCTTGTACTTCCTCAGGAGTAAGAATGTCTCCTCGAGGTGCTTGATGTGTTCTTCTGGGAGTTTCGACTTGGTGATCATGTCGTCTACATATACCTCCATTGTTCTCTAGATTAGCGGCTTAAAAATCTTGTTCACCAGCCTCTGGTACGTGACGCCTGCATTTTTCAATCCGAACGGCATCACTTTGTAGCAGAACAGCCCCTGGTTGGTGATGAATGTCGTGCTCTCCTCGTCCTGCCCAAACATCGGAATTTGATTATATCCGGAGAACGCATCCATGAAGCTGAGCAGACCATGTCCGGCTGTTGAGTCTACAAGTTGGTCGATCTTTGGCAAAGGGAAGCTATCTTTCGGGCAAGCCTTATTCAGGTCCGTAAAATCCACACACATCCTCCATTTACCATTCGCCTTTTTTACCAACACTACGTTGGATATCCATTCGGGGTAATTGACTTCCCGGATGAAACCTGCCTTTAAGAGCTTCTCAACTTCGCCATTTATAGCGTCATATCTCTCCTGGTTGAAGCATCTCCTCTTCTGCCTTCGCCCCTTTCTTTATTGCCAATTTGTGGCACGCAATCTTTGGGTTAATCCCCGGCATGTCTTCATGCGTCCATGCAAAGACATCTGCATATGACTGTAGACACTGCACCAACTCCCTCCTCTGTTCCTCCTGTAGCCTTGACCCGATCTTGATCGTTCTATCCGAGTTCTCTGGTCCCAACTTTACCGTCGTCAACTCCTCGACCGGCTCTTGTCTGCCTTTCCTGCTTTCCACTCGGCTATCGAGGGACGTTATTTGCATGGTTTTCTTTGCTGCCGAGGAGTAACAGCTCCGCGCAGTTCTCTGGTCTCCTCGCACTACTCCTAAGAGCCCGTTTACTCGATACTTCAGGGCCAGGTAATGGTTGGACAGTACCGCCTTGGTCATCCTCAGAAATGGTCGGCCCAGAATCATCTGGTAAGGGCCTTCCTCGTGCACCACCACGAAGTCCAGCATCGTTGTCAGCACTGTCGGAGCGTTCCCAATTGTGACCGGCAGTTCAACCGTGCCCAGAGGGACCAGCTTCCCTCCTCCAAACCCCTTTAGGGATATGTTGGTATAGTCCAACTTCAGGTCTGTTAACCCCATTTCCTCCAAAGTCGATTTGAACAACACATCTACCGAACTCCCTGTGTCTACCAATATCTTATCGAACCCCTTACTCGCAACGGTGGCTTTGATAACCAGGGCATTCTCGTGAGGGTATAAAACCCCTTCTTCGTCCTTATCGGTCCACATGATCGGAACCTGCTTGACTTTCACCCGTTTCGCCGTCGGGGTGTTGAAGAACACCTCTTTGCTAGTCATGGCGTATCTCGCATAATTCTTCCTTGCTCTGTTAGAATCTCCAGCCAATGTTGGCCTCCCAGCTATCACCCTTACGTGAGGCTGCTCACGCCTCAAGCTTCTGCTACGCTGCTCTTCCTCATACGTCGAGGCCTCCCTGGGGAAATCCCCATCTATAAATTCATCCAGGTAGCGATTTCTCACCAAATCCTCGACCTGGGTCTTGAGATCTCTGCATCCCACGGTTGTATGCCCGTGAGTCTCATGAAACTTACAATAACGTTCCCTATCTCTTCTGCTGGCTAACTTAGTTATGGGAGTAGGGGGATGCAGCAACCCTTGATCCCTTATGGCCTCGTACACCTCGTCCAAGGGGACCTTCAAAGTGGTGTAATGACCGTAGTCCTGATTCCGGTCTATCCTATGCACGGCCCTTTCCTCATATTCCCCACTTCGAGTCGGCGGTGGTGGCAGCGTTTCTGCTCTGCTCTCTCTTGTATTGTGGGGCTGGGGATGACGATTGTCATATACTGCATCGTGTCGTCTCCAAGGTTCCCTCACTGGTGACCGAGGAGGTGGTGCTCCACTGCGCTGGTGCTGTGGTGGTCTCTGATAAGGTTGGTAAGTGGCAGCTCGGCCTGCTGCATTACGACCAGGTATCGGGTGATCCTTCCTTCTCATCGGCCCACTTCCTGGTGACGCCCTCTTCTCTTTCCCCAGTCCTTCCAGCTGGTCTATTCTGATCCGTGTAGCCTTCTCCTCTTCGATCTCCATATCTCGTTTGGCCTGCTCATACGCGGCCCCGTAAGTCTTAATTAGCGGGCTCCTCAAGTTATACCACAACCTTCCTATCATCACCCCCTCTCTCAATCCTCTTAACGCCTGAGGATGGTTGAAGGCGCCCAAATCCAGGACAGCTCGGTGATACTTTTTGATGAAGTCTCGTAGGGCTTCTTGCTTCCCTTGCCTCACGCCCTTTAACTCCATCATATCGTCTTCCGGTGCCATTGCTCCTCGGAACTGCTCCGCAAACTCCTGGTACATCTGCTCAAAATTTCTGATACTCCCGCGAGGAAGCTTCCTGTACCACTCACGTGCACGTCCCTCTAAAGATAACGGGAACACCCTGTACCTCTGGGCTGGCGACAGCCCCTGTATCCCCGTCATGTCGTTGAAACACTCGACGTTCACCAACGGATCAGCTCGCCCTGAGTATCTAAGGTCGGGGAGACAAAAGTCTTTCAGGATGATTGCCCTCATGATCTCCGCCGCGAGAGGCGATTCTCCGTCCAACATGATTCTCCAACCAGGAGCTCTGCTCTTTCCCTGCATGTCATCAACCACCTACGCTAGCCTGCGCACTTTTTCTTCTAGTTGCATTTCCCGACCAGGAACTCGGGCTGTAACCTCTTCCCGCCGCTGATCAACATCGTGCATTGGTTGTCGGAGTTCGGTCTCCTCTGAATTCGCCATTCCGGCATCCTCATTGAAATTTGGTCCTCCTAGGGATTGGCCTTCCCTTCTATGAACATCTTCCCGCATAGAGCAGCAACCTCCCTCGCCACCAAGTCTCCTGGTAGCGTCATCCCTTCTCGTAGCATCGTAGCCTGGTGCTGGTCTACCAGCTCTCACCCTCTCTTCCCGATTCTCCCTCCGCTCATTATGTAACTCATCGAGAATGAATGTTAGGGCCTCCATCTGCCTTTCCATTCTCTCCATCCGGCCAAACATGGGATCACTCAGCGGTGCGTCTCCCCCTGGCGCATTACTTCCCCCAATCTCCATGGTTTTCTTCTCTTACTTTATCCCCGTCCCTGTTGCCAAGTAAGGCTTTTCGATTGATCCCCACAGACGGCGCCAAAATGTTGATGCAAAATTTTAGTCGTGCTCTTTCTGAGACTAGGCTTTCTACTCGTTCAACTTTATCTCGACCAGAACTTCTCCTCGTCCAGTTGCTTTTATTAGTTTCCAGCGTTCACAGAACAAGTCAGAGTGCGCCGGGTGTTTTCCCGGCGTAAACTCTCCGACGCTCAAGTCAGATAAGAAGGTTTTTTGGGAAAAGATCGGCCGTAAATCTCTTGGCCTTAGGTTTTTTATCGGTTATGAATCATTTGCCTTTTTAGCCCCTTAGAGTCATAAAAAGTCCAACCCTTTTACCTTCATCGGCTTCCTTTTTATAGGCCTCCTGAGGATCCTGCCCCTCTCTCCGTGGCAGGTGGTTGCGTGTGCCTTCATCACTGCTGTGGCAGGTGGTTGCGTGTACCTTCATCACTGCTGTGGCAGGTGGTCGCGTGTATCTTCATCACTGCCGTGGCAGGTGGTTGCGTGTATCTCCATTACTGCAGTGGTAGGTAGTGGCGTATTTTACGTGGTCTCATGTCTCGAGTTGGTGGGCGTGTCACTTCAACTAGAGTTAGCCGGGTTTTCTCACTGCGAGGTCTTAGGGAGCGGCCTCGTGCCTTCAACAGCAAATTAGCTTTGCAGATAATACGCTTGGTTGGGAGCAGGATGGTTCTGCTCCTGCTACATGCTACGGGCTCTATTTCCCTCTGCTCGTCGTCGTCCAAGCAAGCCCTACTTCCAGCTATCTGCTCGTCTATTCCTGCTCGTTCTTTCTGGTCTCGTTGGAATACCCCCAAACACCGCTTTTTAAAATTAAATTGGGAAAATTGGGGATATAATCGTTTTTCATATATATACTTTTTTTCCTTGCAAATTTAAATTCACGGTTGTTAGCTAAATATACCTGCTTAAAGCCACTCAGTCGAACCCTTTGAGAGCTGCTTTAAATTTTTCGGATTAGCCATATTCTTTTCACTGAGATTTAACATAAAAAAAAGGAGAAAATAAGTTATTTAATTAACTCTATTTTAAGTGTTGGCATAAATACAGGACTCGATTCCTTGAGTAACTTGGAGATGCTGGACATGAGCGACAATGCAATCGACAATCTAGTGTTTCCTAAAGGTATACAAAATGTTCAAATATTAATAATTTGGAGGACAATTTAATTGATTTGATAAGGAAACGCCCAATGACACTTACCCAAAATAATTTAATCTGAAATTGTATCTTAAATAGATTACAGAGGTTTGAGGAAGTTGAACACCCTTGATTGGGGGGGGGGGGGGGAGGGAAATTGCAGTGATATATGGAAGCAAGGTGTTGCAATCAATAAAGAAATTCATTGGTCAATATTCAAGGACTCATCCAAAGTAATCGTTAAAGTCTAGAGGTCTGCTCTCCACCAACTCAAACATTTCTTCAATGATGATCAACGTCTTTAAAACTACGTAGACGCGGGAGATGATGAGAATAATTTAGATTGTTGTCAGTGGGAAGGGGTTGAGTGCAACAACACCACTGGCAGAGTGATTAAATTAGATCTAGCATTTCGAAAATGGGAATCAGCAGAGTGGTATATGAATGTCTCTCTGTTTACTCCCTTTCAACAATTAGAGTCTCTTGATCTGAGGTGGAACAATATAGCCCGTTGTGTTGAAAATGAAGGTTCTTAATTTACTCTAGTTTAGTTTTTCCTCCTCGCAATTTTTTCCATTTATCTGATCCCTTTGGGCTTTTGTTTAATCTGTACGTGATACAATAAAATTGTTCTTTAGTTTTTATCTTTTATTTTTTGACAGGTCTAGAGAGACTATCAAGGTTGAACAACTTGAAGGTTCTTATTTTAGACAATAACTACTTCAACAACAGAATCTTCTCATCTCTAGGTTGTGTTTGATCACTCAAACACTTATCATTGGTAGTAATGAATTGAATGGAAGTATTGATATTAAAGGTAAGCAAGCTTCATCCCTTCTCCCGTGTCCCATCTTTGTGGATTTTATTTCATCGACTAGCTGGAAGTATTGATATGAGATCTAGCTAGACTCTTGCTAGTTTAAGCTTCAAGGCTTTGAATATTATGAAAATAGGTTTAAGAAATTATCAATATATGCAATTTTCTAAGCTTCGTATATCAGACACAATTCAATCTAATTATTTCGTATGTCCTGTCTTCAAAAGTAAAGAATTGTACACTAAACGGAAATCGCATTGTAGCTTTTTAATTTTTCTAATGCTCTTTCTTTGTTAACAAGTTTATATCCTGAGAGTGGATTGGATTAAAAAAAAAAATTTTGATGTTCAAGGTAAGCAATAATAACATATATCTAAATGACAGCTTAATTAATTATCAGCGTATATCTAAATTTGTGCACTGAATTTAGTATTTTGGTTAGTGTGAAGGATCAGATATTGGCTTCCATGAACCAACTTGTATTTACTTAATTAATTAAGTAAATTTTTTGAAACAAGAATAAGGTATAGCAATAGGTAAAGTTGAAATAAATTTTTATTCCTCACAAATTTAAATTCACCGTTGTCAGCCAAATACTTATTTAAACAAGAATAAGGTTCAAGGAATAAATTTTTATTCCATAAACCACTCAATCAGGCCCTTGACAACTGTTTTTTAGATTTTCCTAGTTAGCCGTATACTTTTTTGCTTATTAATAAAATTATTTTGCACCGAGATTTAAAATAAAAAAAGAGAAAATAAGTTATTTAATTACCCTGTTTTAAGTGTTGGCATAAATGCAGGACTGAATTCCTTGAGTAACTTGGAGGAGCTGGACATGAGCGCCAATGCAATCGACAATCTAGTCGTTCCTAAAGGTATACAAAATGTTCAAATATTAATAATTTGGCGGATAGTTTAATTGATTTGATTAGGGCGAAGCAGATTTCAATTGAAATTGTATTCCAAACAGATTTCAGAGGTTTGTGGAAGTTGAATACCCTTCGTTTATCCCCATGTCCAAACGGATTTCCAATGCTAGATGGAAGCAAGGTGTTGCAATCAATAGGATCACTACCGTCCCTCAAAACACTTGACCTTTCATATACTAATTTTACGGGAAGAGTAGTTAATCAAGGTAAGTAAATCTTTTATGTCGAAAATAATTGAATTAATATATATAGCTAAAATTTATTGTTTCTACTTCTTTCTAAATAGAATCTCACAATTTATCCAACTTGGAAGAATTGATATTGTACCAGTCTGATCTTCATGTAAGCCAGCTTCTGCAAAGTATCGCATCATTCACTTCGTTAAAGAATCTGTCAATGCATGATTGTGTACTCAAGGGTGCCCTACATGGTCAAGGTAAATTACGGGTCTCTGAAGCTTTTATGATATTACTTCGATAATAATTCTTTCTTTTCAAGTTAATTTTCTCCCGTAAAATAATATTTTTTTCTTTTAAATTTTATATATTTTCACTGTCCAATAGTTCTACCTTCTCTAAATTGTAGGATTCTTGATTAAGGATAATGAAATTTTAGTTCTGTTATGTTATGAATATTTCGATCGCTTAGAAGAATCAAGAAAAATAAGTAAATTAACAAAAAAAGAGAAAAGAACAGGACCGAATTATCCTTATTCCCTTCCATTATGTGATCAATATCAAAATTATAACCATTTCTTGTTTATTGCTTGTAGATTTTCGTAAATTCAAGAATTTGGAACATCTTGACATATATGGGGCGCAAGTTAACGTCAACACCAATTTTCTTTAAATTGTCGGCGAATCGATGCCTTCCCTTAAGTTTTTATCACTGACAGATTCAATTCTTAATAAAACCATTCTTGATCAAGGTTAATTAATGATTCTCCTTCTCCCTCTCTCGCATCATAACTAAATTTAATTGAGAATATCTATAATGCGAGCTATTTATAAACTTAATGAAAGATGATAAGGAGCCATAGTAATGACAAAAATAACTGTAAAATAGTGCACTGTTGTAGTGTTGATTGAAAAATAAAGCTAATTTTTTACTTAACAACACTATAACGCCGTATAATTTTACAGTTATTTTGTTGCCATTATGTCAGATTATACTGTTCAATTATCAGTGATCAAACTTAATTTTTAATGTGTACTTTAACGATATGTAATTATTTATCTATGTGTACTCAAGGATGAATTATATATTTTTCAGGACTTTGTCAGTTGGTCCATCTGCAAGAGTTACACATCGGCAGTAACGATTTGAGAGGTAGCTTGCCATGGTGCTTGGCAAACATGACATCCCTTCAAGTGTTAGATGCCTCTTCTAATCAACTTACTGGAAACATCTCCCCAGGCCTTTGTGAGTTGGTGCTTCTAAGAAAGTTATACATTCATAACAATGATTTAAGAGGTAGCTTGCCTTTGTGCTTGGCAAATTTGACTTCCCTTCGAGTATTAGATGTCTCTTACAATCAACTTATTGAAAACATCTCCACATCTCCCCCTCGTGCATCTAACATCTATCGAAGTGCTCATACTTTCAAATAATCACTTCTTCCAAATCCCTATTTCACTTGAACCACTTTTCAATCTCTCAAAACTCAAGACTTTCATTGGTGACAATGGTGAAATATACGAAGAAACGGAGTCACATTATAATTCTTTGACCCCAAAATTCCAATTGACTTCTATCTCATTGTCTGGCTACGGAGATGGTGGCACATTTCCCAAATTCTTGTACCATCAGCATGACTTGATGACTGCTGATCTCTCACACCTTAACTTGAGTGGAAAATTTCCAAATTGGTTGGTAGAAAACAATACAAACTTAGAGAGGCTTCTTCTTGCGAACAACTCTCTTTTTGGATCATTTTGGAGGCCAATTCATTCCCACCCGAATTTAGCAACATTGGATGTCTCCAACAATTTCTTTCAAGGCCATATTCTGGTAGAAATCGGAACATATCTACCAGGTTTAATGGATTTAAACTTATCTAGAAATGCTTTCAACGGTAGCATTCCCTCTTCATTTGCTGATATGAAAATGTTGAAAACCTTGGACATATCCCACAATCAGTTGACTGGTGAAATCCCTGAGGGCATGGCCACAGGTTACTTCTCATTGAAAATTCTTGCATTGTCAAACAACAGTTTGCAAGGTCATATATTCTTCAAAAAACTTAGCTTGACAAATTTGAAGAGGTTGCAGTTGGATGGTAATAAATTCACTGGAGAGATCCCAGAAAGCTTATCTAAGTGCGTTTTGTTACGAGGACTATATCTGAGTAATAATCATCTCTCTGGTAAGGTTCCAATATGGTTGGGTAATTTGTCTGCTTTAGAAGATATTATAATGCCCAATAACAATCTTGAAGGACCAATTCCAATCGAGTTCTGTAAGCTTGGTGCTCTAAAGATTTTAGACCTTTCAAACAATAGTATTTTCGGAACCTTACCATCTTGTTTTAGTCCAGCAGATATCGAACAAGTTCATTTGTCAAAAAACAAGATAGAAGGACGGTTGGAAAGTATAATCCATGACAGCCCTTATTTGGTGACATTAGATCTTAGTTATAACCGCTTATGCGGAAGTATTCCAAATCGGATTAACAGACTACCTCAGTTAAGCTACGTTCTTTTGGCTAATAATTATATTGAAGGCGAAATACCAGTTCAATTATACCAGTTGAAGGAAGTGCGGTTGATTGATCTTTCTCATAATAATCTATCTGGTCATATTCCTCCTTGCTTGGTTAACACTTCACTCAGTGATGGTCCAACTTCTAGTTCGTATGGTCGAGGGCGTCCCTATGCACCTAATTTTACGGGTTCACGGACACCTCCGATGGGAAAGGAAGAAACTACACAGTTCACAACAAAGAATATGTCATACTATTATCAAGGAAGAATTTTGACGAATATGTCTGGGATTGATCTTTCTTGTAACAAACTGACAGGTGAGATCCCTACTCAAATTGGATATCTTATTAGGATTCATGCACTAAATCTATCTCATAACAATTTGACGGGCACGATCCCAACAATATTTTCAAACCTGAAGCAAATCGAAAGCTTGGACCTCTCCTACAACCTACTGCAGGGGAAAATCCCTTCTCAGCTCACTGTGCTAACTACATTGGCAGTCTTCACAGTAGCATACAATAACTTATCAGGCAAAATTCCAGATAGAGTTGCACAATTTTCAACTTTTGAAAAAGATAGCTATGAAGGGAATCCTTTTCATTGTGGATGGCCATTGTCTAAAAGTTGCAATGATAGTGGATTATCAACAATGACACCAGAAGCTTACGCTGATAATGAAGAAGGTGAAAGTTTAATTGACATAGACAGTTTCCTGATCACTTTTACAGTATCTTATGGAATTGTGATATTAGCAATTATTGGAGTTTTGTACGTAAACCCCTATTGGCGGTGAAGATGGTTTTCCCTTGTTGAAGTGTGGATGACCTCTTGCTACTATTTTGTGGCAGACAATCTTGTTCCTAGAAGATTCTATGGTGGATGGATGTAATTTCATTTACTTTACAACTTACATGTAATTTTTAAAGAATTTTGTTTTGCATGCATGGAATAGCAAACTCAATAAAAGTATTTGATGCAACTTGTCAAAAAACAACTTGTCGACTCTGAAGGAAATGGGATTGACAGATCTAAAGTTGGAATACACCAACACTTCCCTAAAGGGGTTTGGAGGAGGAAAGCTGGTCCCTGTAGGCATGGTCGAGCTGCCGGTCACGATTGGGAACTCCCCCACAGAGATGACAACAATACTGGACTTTGTGGTAGTGGACGAGGAAGGTCCTTACCAGATGATCTTAAGCCAACCATTTCTAAGGATGACTAAAGCAGTGCTGTCCAACCATTACCTGGCTCTAAAGTATTGGGTAAATGGGCTCGTAGGAGTTGTGCGAGGAGACCAGAGAATCGCACGGAGCTGTTACTCTTCAGCGGTAAGGGAAACCATACAGATAACGTCCCTTGATAGCCGAGTGGAGAGCAAGAAACGCAGACAAGAGTCTGTCGAGGAGTTGGAGACAATAACTCTGGGACTAGAGAATCCGAGCAAAACGATCAAGATTGGGTCGAGGTTAAAGGGGGAGCAGAAGAAAGAGTTAGTGCAATGCCTACGGGCTCATGCAAATGTCTTTGCATGGACGCATGAAGACATGCCAGGGATTGATCCAGAGGTTGCATGCCACAAACTGGCAATAAAGAAAGGGGCGCGGACAGTAAGGCAGAAGAGGAGATGCTTTAATCAAGAAAGGTATGATGCCATAAATGGTGAGGTTGAGAAGCTCCTGAAAGCAGGTTTCATCTGGGAAGTCAACTATCCCGAGTGGATATCCAACGTAGTGTTGGTAAAGAAGGCAAACAGGAAGTGAAGGATGTGTGTGGATTTCACCGACCTGAACAAGGCATGCCCGAAAGATAGCTTTCCTTTGGCAAAGATCGACCAGCTTATGGACTAACAACTAGACACGGTCTGCTCAGCTTCATGGATGCATTCTCGGGATATAACCAAATCCCTATGTTCAAGCAGGATGAGGAGAATACAGCATTTATCACCAACCATGGTCTGTTCTGCTACAAGGTAATGTCATTTGGTTTGAAAAATGCCGGAGCTACATACCAAAGGCCGGTGAATAAGATTTTCAAGCCGCTAATCGGGAGAACAATGGAGGTGTACGTGGACGACATGATTACCAAGTCCAAAATCCCAGAAGAACATGTCAAGCACCTCGAGGAGACATTTTCACTCTTAAGGAAATACAAGATGAAGCTCAATCCAGAGAAGTGCGCTTTCGGGGTCGAGTCAGGGAAGTTCCTGGGGTTCATGGTCAGTCATAGGGGGATCGAGGCGAATCCCGAAAAAATTCAAGCGATCGTGCAGATGAAATCTCTTCGTAACCTCAGGGAGATGCAGAGCCTCACAGGGAGGCTAGCGGCACTGAGCCGATTCATAGCCAAGGCGACAGATAAATGTCAACCATTTTTTCAAGTTATAAAGAGGGGAAAGAAGACAGAGTGGACCCCAGAATGCGAAGAGGCATTCCAGAACCTGAAGCTATACTTGCAGCAAGCACCCTTACTATCCACACCCAGAGGTGGGGACAAGCTGTCGTTGTACCTAGCAATATCAGACCATGCCACAAGCTCTGTTCTCGTCAGAAAGGAAGAGGGGGTTCAGTATCCAATATAATACACCAGCAAGGCCTTGCTCGACACAAAGACCCGATACCCACTACTAGAGAAATGGGCACTTGCTCTTGTGGTCGCTGCTCGGAAGCTGAGGCCATATTTTCAAGCCTTTCCTGTCTCAGTGATAACAAATCAGCCACTGCGTCAAACTCTGCATAAACTAGATTCCTCTGGTCGGCTCGTGAAGTGGGTTGTAGAGCTGAGCGAGTTTGACATCGACTACAAACTACGAGCAGCGATTAAGGCGCAGGCGATGGCTGATTTTGTAGCAGAGTTTGCAGAGCCTGAAATAAGTCCGAACCAGCTGGATATGGCTACGGATAGCAGTGAAGCCCAAGTATGGCAAATGTCAGTGGACGGTTCGTCGGGGGAGCAGGGATCAGGAGATGGCATTGTCATAGAAGGACCAGAAGGAGAAGAGATTTCTTACGCTGTGAAGTTAGATTTTGCAGCCACAAACAATCAGGCAGAATATGAAGCCTTGATAGCGGGGTTGAAATTAGCTAAGGCCATAAAAGCAGAAAGAGTGAAGATCAAAACTGATTCACAGCTGGTAGCGAATCATATCAGTGAAAGGTTCCAGCCAAGAGAGGAGAAGATAGAGCGGTACCTAAAGATAGTGAGGCAGATGATGGGGAAATTCGAAGTAGTTGAGGTGGTGCAAATCCCCAGAGAGTAAAACAGTCGAGCAGATATTTTGGCTCGGATGGCAGCAGTAGCAGACCCAAAAATGCCAAAGTCGATCCCTCTGGAGGTTAAATCCAACCTGAGCATCGAGCAGAATCTGGAAGTGTTGAGATTAGAGCAGAAAGGCTCATGGATGGATCCGTTGATCGCGTATCTGAGAGATGGGATATTACCACCAGACAAGCTGCGAGCCCGGAAGATCAGAGACCATGCCTCAAGGTATACAATGATTGATGGGGTGCTATATCAATGAGGATATACACTCCCCTTCCTTCGGTGTTTAGATGAGGACGATGCAGATTATTTAATGAAAGAGGTGCACGAGGGGATTTGCGGGAACCATTCTGGTGGGAGATCCCTGGCGCATAAAGTTCTAAGGCAGGGATATTTCTGGCCAACAATGCATGGGGATGCACAGGAGAAGACCAGGAGTTGTGCAAGTTGTCAAAGTTTTTAAGCTTCTCTAACTAGCCGCCAGAGAAGCTCACTTCAATGGCATCCCCTTGGCCGTTTGCCCAGTGGAGACTAGATCTGATTGGGCCATTACCAAAGGGACGAGGAGCAGCAACGCATGCAATAGTTGCGATTGACTACTTCACGAAGTGGATAGAGGTAGAAGCCCTTAGCAGCATCACAGAGAAAAAGACAATTGATTTTGTGTGGAGAAATCTGGTCTGTCGGTATGGAATCCCTTATGCCTTGATAACGGATAATGGCAGACAATTTGACAACCACAGCTTCATGGATTTTTGCCAGAATCTTGGGATAGAGTTGAAGTATTGTTCGTCAGCTCATCCGCAGTCCAATGGACAAGTAGAAGCAGCCAACAAGACAATCAAGAGGCTTATTAAGACCAGACTATGAGCAAAGAAGGGAGCCTGCGTTGATGAATTGCCAGGGGTATTATGGGCGTATAGGACGACCCACAAAACAGCAACATGAGAAACTCTGTTCGCCCTAGCCTTCGGGCACGAGGCGGTTGTACCAGCAGATATAGGAACAACCACGCATCGGACAGAGCACTTTGACGAGCAGCAGAATAACGAACAGATATGCCTGAATCTGGATCTGCTAACCGAGAAGAGGGAACAAGCGTTGAGGCGGTCAGTTATCTACCAACAGAGGGTTGCTCGTTATTACAACCAGAACGTGAACGTGCGGCAGTTCAAGGTTGGAGATTAGGTTCTGAGGAGAGTGAACCAGAACACAAAAGATTCGGCTCAGGGAGTGCTAGGGCCGAACTGGTAAGGGCCGTGTAGGGTCAAGCAGCTAGCGGGACCTGGAGCTTACAAACTAGTTCGCACAGACGGGCACGAGGTGAAGCGCCCATGGAACGCAGCGCATCTGAAGAAATATTTCCAATAAATTTTCTGTTCGAGCTCGCTGTTTTATTTCTTATTTGTATTTATTTATTCTATAAAAGCAACTTCATGTAAATCGTGTGTAATGAAGCATGAATGAACGAGGAAATTCAATCTACCGTACTGTTCAAAATATTTTCTAAGGCGTGTAAAAGCTCAAGTCTCAAAGTCTGTTGTATGGCGAGACTGAAGCCAAGCATGCCCGGATCTGCTCGACCAAGCGAAGGCGAGCAGAATCCTAAGCTTCAAAAATTTTCTAAGGCGTGTAAAGGCTCAAGTCTCAAAGCTTATTGTATGGCGAGACCGAAGCCAAGCATTCCCGGATCTGCTCGACCAAGCGAAGGCGAGCAGAATCCTAAGCATTGTGCATGACACGATCAGAAGCCAATCATGTCAAGAGCTGCTCGATCAGACTAAAGGCGAGCAGACTCTCAAGCAATGAAAAAGTTTACGAAGCGCAGTAAAAATTTTCTAAGGCACAAAAATTTTACAGTCACAACTCTAACACGAGAAAGTATGCAATAAGATATCTTATTAAAATTGGGATAAGTTGCAAAGCTGCTACATATGAAAAGAAAGGTTATTACAGCACAGATTAAAATTTAAGTAGGAGGCGGGTCAGTAGGCTGAGCAGTCTCCTCGGCGAGTTGTGTTGCATCAGGCGCAGGAGGAGTATCACCGGTTGCGCCTGAAGGAGTACTCGCCTCACCAGGTGCAGCAGGATCAACATGAGGAGGGGTACTCGCCTCACCAACCACAGCAGAGTCAACATGAGGAGGGGAGTTTTCCTCAACCACGATCGGTTCCTCCTCATCGGCATTCTCCTTCTCCTCCTCATCGTCCATGTACTGAACAACAGCAGCCGCAAGGTTATCCATCTTGAGATCTGGGTGTTGTTTCCCAAGGACCGCCATAATGCTGCGGTAAGAGTGTCGAAGCCCCTAATTGTACCGGAGTTCAGCTTCATTCTCTATGTTCTCGAGCTGGATTTGATGGGATTCGCGGAGATATTCGAGCTGAGCCTCATACATATCCTTCTGCCCTTGGAGCTCTTCTTGCACCTCGCCCAGCTCCTACTCGAGAGTGACAGCTTTAGCTTGGGCAACAACTTCCTTCTCTTGCAGCTTCAGATTCTTGAAGTTCAAATCCCCAGTTTTCTTCTCGGCCTTGTCGGCTCTGGTGACCGCCGCCTTATTATCTTCCTTCAGCTTCTTTTCGTGGCGACTAGCCTTAACCTTGTAATGAGTAATCAAGCAGCCAAGATGAATGGAGCTATACTGCATGGACATCATCAGGTCAGACAGTGTGTAGCCATTAAATTCCTCCAAGTCCTTCTTGCTCACATGTTTGGAGAGATCATTCATGTAAGGGACCAAGTAACTTGGAATGCGAGGCTCAGGCTTAGCGGGAAGAGCAGAGGGAGCAGGATCAGAGGCTACTCTGCTACTGTCCCCGGCGACAGCAGGAGGAGGCGGCAAGGTCTTCAAGGGAGAAGTCTGCTCCGCGACGTTTGCTCGCTTCGCAGCAGGACCCTCCTTATCCTCACTTTTCTTAGAGGCCTGAGAACAGGTACATTTCTTGGTCAAAGCTGCAATCACGGCATCCTCCATCTTGTGGTCGGTAGCTACTAAGCCAGATGCGACCAGGTTCTCTAGAGTCAGCAGCTTTCTGTGGGAGCAGGAATTGGTTAGTACAGACTCTACTAGTTTGAGTGGCTCAGGCTTAAGGGGAAAGTGAACACCCCAAGAACCTGCACAGAGAGCAGACACGTGATTAGAATCGAAGCCACAAAATTAAGAGCTACTATGGAGTCAATACACCTAAAGCGAGCAGGCAACCTGGGACCATGAATCGGGATGGGACGCGATAGTCCGTCCCATCAATCTGTGCAGTTTGACCCCAGGGACCCCCAGCAAAAAAGAACTTCCTCTTCCAAGCCCCACCGTCCCCTGTTGAAAGATTAGTTACGGGCTTCCTGCTCTTAATGCTGGATTGGAAGTAGTACCAGCCAGCATCTTTGGGGCTGCTCTTTAGTTGATATAAGTGTCTCACGTCATCAATCGTGGGCTCACTTTGACAATATCTGTCCCACAGAACGAACAGACCAGAAAGCACCCTCTAACCGTTGGGATTCAATTGACCAGGGGATAAGTGCAACCCACTAAATATCCAAGCAAAGTATGGTTGTATGGGACACCTCAGTCCATATTTAAAGCTCTCCAGAAACAAGGTGACGTAACCCTTAGAAGGCCGACTAGGGGTATCTTTCTTTCCCGGAATCCTAAGGGGTATGTCATCGGGAATCCCATACTGATCCCGAAGGGCAACAAGCTTGTTCACTGTGGTCGTGCAAGTAACTACATCAATGGCATAATGATGTGACAGAGCTCTACCCCCTACCATACCCCTCATTTCTGCTCGAGATGTTTCTGGTAAAGGCTCCCCACCCGAATCACCTCTTTGTTCATCACTTAGGGTGTCTGACGAGCAGGATATTCCCACTTCACCGCTATTTCACCTCGAGGAGGTCGTTTCCGATGACATTCTCCTAGCCTTAGTACCAATATCAGATCTATCGGGTTCTAAGGGGATCCTAGGGTCAAAAGCAGCGTCGGCGAGCAGACTGGGTAAGGAGTCCAACTCGTCGTTGTCATCTATCTCAATGATTTTTTCTTTGCCCTTCGACATTTCCTAATCTACAACCCCAGCACCACCACCGACTAATACCCAGACAAAAAAAAAAAGAGAGAGAGATATCTACAACTATGGAAAACCGAAGAAATAGAGGTAGTACCTGAAGAATCGGTTGTCGGAGAGGAAGGCCTGGTCGGAGAAAGTGGTTCAATCGGAGGGAATCAAGGATAGAGATGTGTATGCCGAAACTCGTTCGCCGGAAAACTAAGAGAACGATGAGCGCTTTGGGTGAAAAATTTTGAAGTGTCTAAATGAGGAAGGACGTTTGGGCTGCTAGCATTTAAATGGCACCAGATCCCGAGGGTTTGTAACTCTTGGCTTGAAATTCAAACGGAGAGCTAGATTTCCGCCACGTCACTTCATCCGCGATTAAATGCGGCATGACTCTTGGCAGCTTTTCCCACCCAACGCAAGCCAGAACTGTTAAGTTTCTACTGTTGGTTCACTTCATTATCCAACATCACAAAACTGGGGGACCTGTGTTTGGGAAAATTTCGACGGGACCAGCCAAGACGAGCAGGCCCAAGACAAGCGGGGTGTGTTTCGACCAAGACAAACAGAGAAGAATGGAGCCCGCAACGAGGAGCAGAAGCAGGACCTCCCTGCTCCCACTAAAGCGTACTATCCGTGAAGTTAACCTACTGGTGAAGGCAAGATGTCATTTCCTGCTAAAGCTCGCTGCGAGGAGACCCAGTCAATGGCAGTTGAAATGACGTGTTCACCAACCCGGGACTCAAGGCACGAACGCCACGAAAGCCACGCAACCACCCACAACTACGGTAATGGGGAAATGACGGGCGCAAATAGAGGGGCAGTTTGAATCCTCAGGAGGCCTATAAAAAGCCAGCCGGCGAAGGTAAAAGGGTTAAATTTTTTATTATTCTAAGAGAGAAAAAGCAACACTTTGTAACTAAGATTAAAACAAAAGGCCAAGAGATTTACGGCCAACATTTTCCCAAACCTTCATATCTGACTTCAGCGTCGGAGGATTCACGTCGGGAAAACAACCGGCGCACTCTGACCTGTTTTTGTGAACGCAGGGAACTAAGAATAGAACTGTGCGAGAAAAAGTTTTAATCGTGATTGAGTTGAACGAGCAAAGGTCCTGGTCGCAGAGAGAGCAACCAGAATTTTGCATCAACATTTAACCATTCGCAGTAGGAATTTCTTTAGATGGCGGCCAAAACTAACAGATTTGGGGCTCTACTTCTACACATCATAACAGGCAAATGGTCTCTCTTTTACACGATCTGAATGAAAATTAACTTACGCCCTCTGGGCTCTGGAGTGTGTGTAAGTTCTCTATTAAACTTGACGATTGAGATTTCAGGTCCAGATGAAAGTTAAATGTAGGCGACGAGACTACACTTTAAGTAAACTGTGACAAACTTAAAAATAAAAAAAAAAATTATAGTCCAGGGTAACGGTGATGGCCAGCTCAACTTATGGAGGATAACTAGGACTTGGAATAACTGTCAGATCTGCAACTCTTGTTATATGCTACTGGGGATTTAGGTAGCGATTATCGCCTTGGGAGTTACCGTAATCGATTCATTTCCTCCATTTCTGATGGTAACCCAGCTCTATACAAGAACAGTCAGAGAAGGTTCATTTAAGAAATTTCACAACCCACATTTTTTTTCCTTTTTGCCCTCTTCCCGACAATAAAAACGCCTAACACACCAAGCCGTGCACAAAATAGTCCTATTTTATTCATGTCATGAATCCAAAAACAATCCCAGCTCAGTTTGTTTAACCAGCATAACTAAATTGTAGGTATAAATGAACACACTTTCGAAGCCTGTAACTTATAATAAGCTCAAACCCAAAAATGACATTTAATTCCTGCAAGTGTTTTTCATCATCCCTAACAAAAAGAAACAAGAATAATTATATAACAATAATTTTTCCATAAAAAATACTTATACCAATAATTTTTCCATAAAAAATACTGATTTGAGTTGAAACAGTATACAAACTGGTTTTATACACTTGCAGAAAGCTACACGATAGACAAAATCTAGCAGCTACATAATGGTATCACTTTTAGCTGGTCATGAATGGTGTGCATTCAGCAGTGCTTGATAGACCATGTCTATGAATTGATTGTCCTATTACATATAAAAGCTGGTCAGATATACAAGGAAAAAAAATAATAATTGAAAATGCATCACAAAAAATAAGTCTCGCATTAGTGGTTGCACTCTAAGCATGGCAAAGTGGTGCGGGTTCATGATTTTGAAGACTGGGATAAGTGAAAAATAATTCAATCCACTGATGAACATAAATTTATTTACATGTCAATTTAGATATCATAAAAAAGTAAACAGTAATTCACAGTCACTTAAAAGAGTTGATAAAATGCGTGCCATGAATGCATTTTTGTACATAAGACATCCAAAGAGTATTTCTGACAATACAAATATGCTAGCTTTAAATCTGCTGTCAATATGCAATTAAGAAGATTATACCACCTGCATGATAAAGTTCCCCTAATCTTAATAACACTAAACATGAACATGTCAAATGCAATTATAGCTTTGAGCATTTGCATAACCAGAAATCCGAACCTGAACAAGCACTAGAAGTGTCTCTCGGACTTTCTCCTTGCTGATAAATGGTCCGCTGTTTGAAGTAAGAGCAGGAGTAAGAAATGGTGGCGGGATAAGAAGGTAAAGAAATAGTTGTATTGGACTGGTAAGGTTCTGCAGAGATTGCTGCATTAGAAGTATTCCCCACAGTCAAAGATGTCTGCAATGACAAGGACAGATGTCATATACAAGGATATCATAGAAGTTGAACCTCACACAAAAATGAAGTGATAACATATGAAAATAGTATATGACTTGCTGCATTTTTGTGGCAATGTTGCATACTAATGTAGAAACGTATTATTTCAAAGAAAACATACACTGAAGAAGTTCACAAAAGCAGGATCTTCAGGAACATCAGCAGCATTTGAGGGAGTTGACTCTAGAGGACCATCCATAACTGCCATAGTTGGAACAGCTTCCAGTTCCTCAAACTCACTGCGGTTTAACATAAAAGGAACTTGATGACCAATTTAAGTAATAATTAGATGATATAAGAGGTTAGGGAAAATGATGAGTGGACCCTTATGGAAGGTGATTTCACCTTAGCTAAACACGAAAATAAAAAGAAATCAAAGCTGAATCCTCGAGTGCAATGCAAAGAATTTTTTCTCTCTCTTCTCTAACTCCTCTTATTCGAAATTGCTCATCATTGTGCTGTTCTTCGAGTTTTTGCTAGAGTAGAGAATGCTATTCTCCTGTTAAGTGCAGAGGAAAGAGAAGGGCAAGGGTCTGGTATGATGCTATTCTATAGGAAGTGAGAAGGTGAAGGGTTAAAATATTTTGTAATTTGGAGGTGGTGTTTGTTAGTGTGTGTGTACATCTGAATTTATTACCTCTTTAGGATCCATAGAAATTGCCTCTTGTTCAGCATGCACTGTGCCTACGAGTAAGGCGAGCTTGCATGGTATCTATTGTCTATTTACTTGGATATTCAAACAGGACTACCAGCAACCAAACACAAATCCCCAAACAAAACACTCTTTCAAGTGCAAGGAAAGAGTAACTTGGGCATATTTATTATTCAAGCACTACAATAACTAAGAATGTGATGACTGTCCACAAACACTATATCAGTGCCCTTTGAACTACATCACATGCTTGAAGACTTTTTTTTTTTAGTCATACATAAATTAGCTATAAAATTAAGACCATTATACAACTAAAAAGAAAGAAAAATTGTTTGCTACTACATATCAAAACTGGTAATAGCAATGTAAGATGGCAGACTTCTTACTTAAACAGATGAGAGGCTACAAATAAAAAATTTGTGCAAATAAAATATATGATAACGAGCATAATACTTTCTTGGGGGCTAAAAATAATATGCAACTTGTGAAATATAAATTGAGCTACCATTACCTTTTAGGTGTGGCAACTTTCGACTTTTGAGGCACCTTGGAATATGCATTCAGAATCCTGCATTTGGAAGCCAAATAAATAATGTTAATAACAATTTTACAATAGAAAAATTAAGAATTGATAAATGACAATTGTAATTTATGTATGCGTAAAGATAGTGTCACATCCAGGGTCCTCCCATAAACATGCTTGTAACGAGAATTAGTTTGCCTCAACTGTTAGCAACTGCTAACAATATACAATAGTAAAAATCACTCTTATGAACTCAACAATACTAAGCACCAATAAGACTATGATACAGCCATTCTAAATGGAAGAGAATACAACTGTTTTACAACTATGTTGCATCAGGAGATATGTTAGGAGGATTAATCCAGATACCTTCCAACCCAATTAGGAAAACTCGAGTCAGAAACCAGGAGCCGCAACCGAACCTTACAATCTTGAAGGAAGAAGGAGACTTGGGGCATTTTTTCCAGATAGGTGACTTACTAGATCTCCTGCCAAGAGAATATCTATTGCTTTGAACCTCCATTGAAATTTCTTTTCCCTTTTTCTTGTTTTGACTTGGAACTTTCCAGCATCATCTATTTGCTCTTTTTTAAAGCTAAAATAGCAATCTATGGGTTGTCAACATCTTATCCCCCCAAGGGCCCCCAAAAAAAAAATCAATGAGTTGTCAATAAATAGCGCCTACTCAAATGGATGACAATGTGCAAATCGACCTAGCAGCCACATTCCCCCCCCCCCCCCTTTGAACCACCATTAGGCAACTTCTCTAACCTTTCTTCATTGCCCACGTCTACAGAACTATCATATAAAGACTACATTATTATTGGGATTGAGAAAAAAATACAGACTATATTATTATTATATCTCATTTTATTAATTAACTAGTGCAAGACTTATTTAGTGTCAAATCAAGAACTAATTAGAAAAGACAGCTCATGATAATACAGACCTTAAAAAGCAATAGCTAGCAACACCCCATATACTCCTATTTTAGCCTTCAATATCTTGGTAAAGACACAATTAAGTCTTGCAAAAGAACATTCACAAGTAAATTCAACATTAATTAAGATTAAGTATCTACTGCACCTTCAATCAATGACTGGGTGAATAGCATGGTCAACCATCTAGTTCCTGTAGCCCTCCTTGTACCTATGTTAGTTACATTTTACATATTAAGCCACGAAAATGAAGGATCACAGCCTGGTAAAGAAAGCCATTAATTAATAGTTTTTGTTTAAAATGTTCTCGTTTAGATCTTTCCTATTCAATGAATCAATGTAATCCAAGGAGAACTCTTCCATTTCAAGCAGTGTTAGAAGATAATTGGAAAGCCTAAAGATAAAATACAAGGATCGAGATATCAATTAGCTCAAATAGTGAATGTCAAATATAAAAAATAAATAAAAGAAGTTGTACATGATCATTTACTATCAAGTTCTGTAAAATTGAAAATACCATTATCCCTGAAGAGATTCTCAAACAACTCTTTAGCAAATTATAAAATAGTTAAACAAAGAACGAAAGTTTTAAAAAAAAAATGTACAACATCCATATCAGGAGATGTTTTTCTTCACAATCTCAATATTTTCTAGCCGTGAAGCAATTGAAAAGCTTAAAACTAAGTGAATTATTAAGAATTCATCATTTAAATTCCCAAATCGCAAAATGTTGGTGCAACTAGGAAAGTGCAAATGCAATCACTTAACTAACACAAGAAACACCGATAGTGAGAGGCCCACTTTGTATCAAATTTCAAATAGATAGATAGAGGTCAAAAAAATTATAAAGACACTCAATTAAAAGCCTTTCAAACAGCTTTTGCATGCAACAAGAACAAATCAAAGGCGATGTGAATGTATTCAAAGACTAATTTACAATAATCTACAGGACATAAATATCTTGGATACCTACTCTCTATACCTTACTGTCCCACTGAAAATCATCAAATACCTCCAAACAAAAATGACAAAATGGATAACAATTGTGTGGTTAAACTTCAATAACTTAGCAGCCACAGCAAAAACTTATGTAGGCACGCAAGCCACTCAAAATAGTCATATTGTTTGCTTTCCAAACAAAAGCCACTTTGTAATGAATATTCATAAATTGTTGACTACCATATTTGTTAAAACATGTGAAAACCACCATAACTAACTAAATGTAACTGATAATCATCATCACGTTCATGGAATCACATATCTGACAGTATTAATTAGTGCAAATGGCATGCTTCTTAAAACCCCGTATTTATCACATGGGCGCCATTCCAATCAACCAATGATTCTGATCTAGTCGGCATATTCAACCCACGAGTGAGTAATATCTCCTATTGCTTCTTTACATTTCTCAACGAAATTCCACATTCTAACCATACTTCTGAACTTGTTGCTCCCATAGACTAATACAATATAAAGATTTCTTCACACACCACCTCAGCCCCCACTCCTGAAAAACCAATTTAAATTCTCATTGGCTGTACAACCTATAGTCCATACCAAATTGAAAAATTTACAAATATAGAACCTCAAAGAATCTTCTTGCGTTCCATTTTTTAGGGCAAGAAATTTGACTTTTACCACATGCAAGTCAACAAATAAAAAAATCATGTCTTTGTGAGATGCACATTTTCAGACGAATCTGAAGAGCAATGAAACCGTAAAAACCTAATATGAGAACACCTAGGACTCCAGATATCACCTATAGAATCTTCGGTCCACACTTGCATGATGAAAAAAAATTGAAGGCTTCATCACCAGCTCCCCAGGTTGTTTTGTTCTCCTATCTCCTAAATATAAAGGAAACGCAACCTGTTCTTTTTTCCAATCTTAAGGGGCACAGAACGACTCTGGTATAAAATAGTCAGTTTCTATACAAAAATAACTCCTTTGCACTTGGCATTGCACATCTCGAAATAAAAAGCATGCAAGAAAGAGAATATAATAGCATTAAACAAGTTTTATTAACCAAACTTCAAAGATGCCAGCAAGGCAAAAAAGGAATATGTACAAGCCAGATTCCAAGAATAATAATTCCAATATACAATTCAGGAAAACAATAACTAAAACCAGGTTCACGAGGCCTCGGCAGAAGCAACATGTAATAACCATACTCTATTATTTGAAACACATTTCCAAGTTTGGTTAAGATTCTAAACTATTCTCTATCTGTCAATTATTAACATGTAAAACATAATAATATACACTTAAACTACTACAGTAGTAAAACCAGTAAAACAACAATACCTGATAAAAAGATTTGCTACCTCTTCACATTCACGAGCATTGTAGAAACAAATCCCATTTACTTCTTGGGATGCATTTCGATATAACAAATACGGAACCTGAACTTCAAACTCAAAATCTCCCAAAAGATTTTCCACTAAATTATCTGCACATATACAAGATATTGAAGCTTATCAGTGCAATAACATATACAAAAGGGCATGAAGGTTAGAAGACATAACTAAAACTTAGCAACAACCGATAAGCACAACAAGACATGAAATATAACACTAGTTGTAAACAAGATAGACACATGGTATCTAAAAAATTGTACCATCCCCCTCTCCTGATTGTCATAAAACGGCCAATATTTAACCCTAGACAACAAAATTGCAAATACTCTAGCCTCTATATTATTTAGGAGATCCTTCAACATCCTTACGACTCCACAACATCCTTACGACTCCATTGGCTGAGGTCGATGTTGAACTCGTAGAAGGTGACATGAGCGGCCGTGATGAGGATCTCCTCAATGAATGGATCGATTCGCTGAAGAACTGTCAGGTTTAGAAGTTTTGTGCTCTGCTGGTCCAGATTAGGCATCAATTTTCCGTTCTGCGACATTTTTCATAGTCCTTTTGGGCACTGCCCCGAGCAGAAGCCCCATGGTTTTTCTGTGAGCTCTCTCTTTTGTAAATAAAGTGTTTGATGAGATAGCCGAGAGAGAGTGAAAGATTAGAACAGCCAAACAAGGTGAGGTGAACAGTTTCGGATTGAGACTCGAGATTGATCTTGCTTTAACGTCCTTTCAAACATTTGGGAAATAGCATTTATTTCCTTCAATTTCTCTACTTTTTTTTTTCTTTATGTCATTTAAGCCCCAAAATTAGATTTATTATAATCAAATTTTACCCATACACTATTAACACCTTTTGTTTTTTAAATTGTCAATATATAATGTATTAGAATAATGTTAGAAATCTCAATTATTATCTCAATGTTTCAATCATAATTAATGTGATAACTCATCAGTAACTGCAACATTAACTTAATTATTAATGTTTATCTGGAAATAATGAGATTATTATTTAAGTCAGTGACAATTACAGCTGAATATTACTACAACAATTAAAATTCCTAAAGTTAGTGAATGTATTACACACCACTTTATATGTCTTTCAAATTCAATTGAGTAATTTCAGAGATCTAATTACCTTTTATTACATTAGTTAAGAATGTATACATGAATAAAAGATGTTTAGTTTTTGTTCTATATTTCAGTATTTCAATCATAACCAAAGTGATAACTCATTAGTAACTACAACATCAACTCAATTATTAATGTAATAATGTTTATCATGAAATGGCAAGATTATTACTCAAGAAAGAATTAGTAAACATCAATGACTAATATAATGTGACATTTACAGCTGAATATTAATACAATAATTAAGATCTCTAAAGTTGGTGAATGTATTATAATATAAGTCTCTCAAATTTAATTGAGTAATTTTAAAGACCTGAGTACCTTTCATTGCATTAATTAGGAATGTATGCACAAATGAAAAATGTGTAATTTTTATTTTATTTTTCACTATTATTCACCATTCATCTACGTATGTCAATTTTTTGCGATTAATATGCTTAAATGATCTCTTAGAAAGATCTAAGAGAAAAAAAATGAGGACCGAAATTATTACACCTACAACAAAGTTGCCCAGAGAGCAATAAATCAAACTTGCTTAGGAAGTACAATGATTCGTTAATAACTAAGAGAGTCTTCACCTATCCTGTTAAAGCTTCTGTCAAGCAAACACCCATTGAAAGCTGTTTAGGTCCGTTTTAGATCACTGGAAATTTGACAAAATCATAAAAACCCTCATCTTAGAAATTCCAAGCATCAGGCAATAGTCCTACTTTATTGATATTGAGAGTTACACAATAAAAGTTTCCTACAGATTTTGCTTCCTACTTTTTGCTTCGAATGGTAGATGTAACCAGTTACAAAGTCAACCAGTTACAACGTCAACACGGAGATGCCAACACAGCTGCTGGCCACATTTTTACCCCGCATTATATAAATTCAGCAGCTTTGCTTATTCAGTTGCTTTGCCTTTCCGCCTGCTGCTACTTCCAGTTTCCAACAAATAACAAACCATAGAATCAACATCATCCCCAAATATGCTATATGCCTCAATTACTTGTAAATAACTGAATCCCATCGAAAGCACCATCTGCATGCTGCTGCTGAGAACCGTATCCGATAACTCACATCCTTTCCCGCCTTCCAGCTTGGTTTCACTACATGATGATCCTGCATTCCAATATTAAATATTATTAACAAGGATCTAGCAATCTAATTCAGACTAAATTAGGAAAACAGAAGAAACCAAAAAGTTTGACTGTGTCAAATACAAACAAAACTGCTCTTAGTTGACATCTTAGTTGAAATGCTTCAGTCGTCTGAGTCTTGAGAAGTTAAAACAAATCATGACTCAATCCACTTACTAGAATTGCACTTGCATTGTCAACTGAAAATATACTCACTAGCTCCAGAAGATGATGGTTCGGCCCCAGAAGTAGATGATTCTTTATGGCCAAGTTGCTGCTTCAAATTGTCACCTGCAAGATACTCAGCCCGAGAGACTTCCATTACCATGCACTCGATTTCCTTTTCAGTAAGTTCAAGATCAGAATAAAACCGCCCCTCCGCTAGAAGCGCCTGTAAATATTAAAACAAAAAAATGTAGAATCTAGTTATCCACAAATAAATTGAAATATTTTGCTGAGAATTGTTTGCACAAAGAAGATATTTACATTGTCAATCTGCTGGTCTTGTTGAGCTTTAATGGCAGCCTTAACTTGATCCTTGTCCACATTTGTCTGTACAGAAAACATAAAACTAATGTCAGATCACAAATCATATATTGAAATAAAAGCCATTGAACTGCTTAACAAACCCAAAGAAACAGTCTGGAAAAATCCCCAACACAGTTGACATTGACTGGTCGGTAAGGACTATTATATTTTTCTTTCAAGCCTTATAAGACGTTTCAATTTCATCCAATAGAACAATCATGGAAAAAGAAACTCATGCATTTGAAGTTTCTAAAGGATAAACATTGTTATTGTCATATTAAGCACGCTCTTCCATGAACATATAAACATCTCAGTCTTGCCCTCTCTAACATCATTTTTTAATGCCGTAAAGAAACAAACCTAATATAGCTCCACAAGTCCTCAAATCAGTCTTTTGAATATAAAATCAACCTAATATCATGACCCCTTTTTTTGGCGGAAAGAAACCTAATATCATGAGTTGCAATAATATAATCACCAAAACAAAATTAGGATTGAAACATGGAAAAGAAAAATATATATATCCCAGCAGATACGCATACCCCTCGAAGACAACTGAATCCCAGTCCTGCACCAACTGTCATACGCCGGGGGTCCACCAGGGAGTTGTAGTGATTCCCATGATGATAACTCAGCCGTATTGGAGGATTGTCAGTATTGTAGCTTCCATGAAATATATTGATGGGTTCTGCATCGGTAATTAGTTAGAAAGAATTATGAAGCAGTAAGCAAATTCATCTAGGTATTTTTAAGACCATTCACACAAAATACAGCAGTACCTGTTGTATAGGAGTAAATATGAATAGGCCGATTATACATCTCACATAATGCTTGAATCTCCACATTGTTTCCATAGACCTGCATCCAAGATGTTAAAACAAATCTTTTAACCACAAAGCTATGGCTATCACAATTGCAAATAGAAAAACTAAATAAAAGCATTACACAGCAAAAACAGTATAAAAAACTGACAATACACTTGCATCAAGAGATTACAGGGAAAAGCCCTCTCCCAAAAAGCAAAACGGGAGTGGGGGAAGTGTATGGTTTAGATTCTTAGCTTAGAATGATAAGTTCATATTTTATTTTAATAAAGGCACATTCCTCATCAGCATCTATGTCACACATGGTGCAAAAAACCAGCCAGAAAATCACCCAACATTAAGTAACACCATTTAATCCAATAGATAATTCTGCACTTCAACAATCCATTATCTACACTCAAAATCCCTTTCTTGAGAAAGTAATATAAGACACCATTATCATGGACTATGTTAACATTATATTTTCTTCAAGCCATTCTTCATCAACCTTCCAGAAAGAAAAATAACATTTAGTTTCGATGAAGAGCCGGAAATATACAAAGAACCATTTCTTTTACATCCATTTGAGGTTATTCTCTAATCTTCTACAAGGTGTTTCTCTCCACCTAAGCCATATGTACAATTCTTTGTCCCCACACCTTCTCATCCATTTGAACATGAAAACACTGAAAATAGTATATCATAGTTCCATTCAATAACACTGAAACAAGAGAACAGAGGGGGAATTAATAATAAGATTTTAAGATCTGTTCATTTTTACCTAAATCCACTGAATAGTTTGTAGCACGTTTGCAAGCCAAAGGGAGTAGGGCTTTAGCCGA
Source organism: Citrus glauca (assembly GCA_029633175.1). Classification (NCBI taxonomy): domain Eukaryota; kingdom Viridiplantae; phylum Streptophyta; class Magnoliopsida; order Sapindales; family Rutaceae; genus Citrus; species Citrus glauca. Next base: position 30,748,668 of record JAQOOD010000008.1, read on the forward strand.
AAGTGGGAAGGAATATAATGAGGTTATGTTGACAATGTTCAAATTACCAATGAAAACACTTAGGGAGGCAAATTTACATGAGGTATGTTAAGGAAACTATGAGATTTATAATGAACAAAAGTATCGTTATAAAATTTCCATCTAAAACCAACAAACTCAACAAATGAACAGCTAACTCAGATTACAGCTTTACATACCTTATCTCTTCTTTTCCTCTTACAGTAAGATGTGAAACCTTCGGTTATAAATTGAGAAAAGTGATCCCTCTCTCGCTCCTGAAAGCACAAAGACAATTAGACGCGAATACCGTACGACAATATCATCCATAGACAAAACATAATTGCAAACAGAGCAACAAACATAAAGACTGATATGACAGAGACATCGGCACACGCACACACATGGTGACCACACTTCGAGATAGGTCTACAAGATCAAATGCACCAGATGGCTTTCAATAACCGCAAAAGCAAAATTCAAAAAACTGAAATATATAAAGGTGTGTTCATCAACTCTAAAAATACTGTGGGCAATGCAACATCAACCACACTAATCTAACACTTGAGTTTCAATCTCTCAAATACCTGTGTTCTGGATAGACACACCCGTGCCCATGAATACAGGTTCATTTGACATCCCTAATTCCAAATTGTCTTGAAGCCAGATAGCATCCATAATGAATTAGCACTACTGTCAATTATGATGGTTGAATTCATCTAACAAGGCCAGAGCTATTCTATTGACCGCTTCCATTTCAAATTACCACCATGGGAAGGAAGAAATAGAGTAAACAAGCTATAAGTGCATGAGAATTATTTTGACCATCTTCTTCGTGTCAATTCCAAAACTGCTCCATAGTATAATAGTAATTCTTGTGAATGGTGTAAACTCATTGTCACCTTGTCAGCAAATGTCCACTATCACCAAATACATTTTTCTTTGCATTTTAAACCAAAAAAAAAAATCAAAAGGAAAAGAAAAAAGAAAAAAGAAAAGACACTTGGATGATATATAAGCACTTCATAAGCTGATCATATTTTAGTTATTTTCGCTTTTTACTAATAATCTCTCCTTCCTGCTCCTATAATCCTTTTTATGTTCTTTCACTAGGATGTATCATTCAAGCTTGTTAAAGTGACAACTTTTCTTATCAGTTTCTTTAAACAGAAAAGTTCTGAATCATATCACCAGCTATTACACCCATTTACAAGAGCAACATTAAAGATCTTTTGCTTTCATCCCATGTGCAATATAAATTTAAGCAGTCATAACAGTTTCCATTACAAGTACCAAATATGATGCTGTACATGCCAGAAATTCATTAATAATTTGAAAAAAAAATATCATATAGCACAAATACCCAAATCCAGTCTCAAAGCCTTGTTCACATCCTCACTTCTCACTCAGGTACCTTCTGGAACTTATGATTCAAGTACTGAATAGGAAACAGGAGAATTGCGTAGAAGAGGAAATACTAACATTTTCAACTGCATATCAAAACATTAGGACCACATTCCACCAAGATAATACTCCGTTGGAGGCATCTTAACTGACACCTCCCCTCTAGCAATCACTAGCTTGTAGCCTAAATAATACAACTTCATATATCCCACACAAAACACCACATACAAATCAAAGTTGACCAAGTTGACCAGATTCCTTTCTCCTTTCTGATAAAATCCAACAGCTTCCCTATTGAAAATCAAATGATCAATGTGATAATCTCATGAGTTGTGAAATGATATTTAAGAAAATGATATTATTCCTCCGGCACTGTTTCCTTGTTGAGGTAGATCTCCCATTACTCTCTTATTTACTTCTTGGAAAAGACAGGAACAACCCAGAAACATAAAAATAAACATTCCACAAACATTCAACAGCAAGGACAAAACAAGGCCAATATAGCCTAAAGCGCATACAATTAAATGGACCATTAAAAATTGTAGATACCATGCAAAGAAAGCATGAATTGGAACCACAGAATGCCTGAATTGGAACCACAGAATGCCTCCTCCAATTCTTAGGAAATACTAACTCAATCTTCTAGTGCACCAGTATTATATAACAATACATATTGAAGAAAAATAACGAAAGAAGTAAAATTACCATATAGTCTATGCACATCTGTCTGGCCAAATCATACAATTCAGAGTCCCCATACACTTGATCTGCAACAGCACGAAACAGACAATTTCCATCCTCCATCATCCTTTTGACTTCAAAACCTTTCACCCGCCTGATATCAATCTCAAATTGACGTTCTCGTTCCTGAAATCAATCCAACATGGTCACAAAGAAACATAGCAGTAAATTAAAGGCATCACCCCACCAATTTAACTTTAAAAACACAGATAGAGAACTGGAAAATAAACATTAAAGGCATCATCCCAAAAATGTGAACCATAAAAAGCATAAAAAGGTGAATTGCTTTTATGTGTGTAAGCTGTTGAATCAAGAAAAAGAATTATTCAATGAATCACAGTAGTAAACATGTGCTGCATTCATTTAACTAATTAGTGGCAGAAATTTACCAAGTCATCATAAGAGGATGCAAAGCAAGGACTCTGCTCATCAGCACTGTTATACCCTTCACTTTCACCATGAGACCTAGGAGAAGAAGGCCTTGACCCGGATGGTGAAGTCCTCGTGGTAACAACAGGCCAGGCAACCGCTCTTCTAGAGGACCCACTCCTTGCGGCATTTGGAGTTCCCGAGACTGATCTCCTTGAACTTGAGTTTGGTGCCAAAGGTTTTGGAGGTGGAACAGGTGGAGGAGGCGGCTGATGACTTCCACTGCTAATAGGCGGTGAGTCACCACTTGAACCTTCACTCTCAACTACCACCCTCTCCGAAATCCGCAATTCACCCAAGCCCTTCATTGATTCCCCAGAACCAATATTCTCCTCATTACCCAATTTTTCACTATCAACAGCAGCAGCATTTGAACTCTCATTCAGATCATTATTGCTGCTTTCCACCACAAGATCATCGCTTTTTACTGCTTTATTACCAGTACTCCCACAATAATCCAGCAGCTCATCCACGACAACTTGTTCCTGCACTTGCTCTCCAATTTCCTCATCTTTCACAGATGAAATAACCTGAGAAGAAGTACCAACCTGTGGCTCTGCCCGAGCTGATGAAGACCCAGAACGAATAGGGTTTGAAGAAGAAGAAGAACCCCCAGCAGAACCTCTCTGAACCAAAATCCGAGTCATTGGAATTCCGTATTTGTTAGCTTCAAATTTCCAACCCTTGACCGAATCTCCTTTAAGAAACCCTCACTTAGAGACTAAAAACCATAGTATTCATGGGTTTATCGCGAGTTCTAGCCTTAGGCACGGTGACACCAATTCCTTGGCTGAAGGATTCTTTCCAGCTCAGCAGCGTGATCTTGTTCAGCTCCTCACGAAACAATCTCTGCATTCCCCTAACAATTCTCATGAGACCCAGACCTCCAACTTTAAACAATAAAACCCTCTTTCTTAAGTACTCGAATTTTACCCGAAAAGAAGAGTCTGAAAGAAATTCGCCTTCAAAAAGCCAAGCTGCAATCAAGAATACCCATTTCCTCAAAAAATAAACAAAAGAATCATAGCTTTGAGCACCTAATCCCTACTACTTCATTTTCGGTTCCCAAGAAAAGGCAGGAAAATCAAGCAAACTAATAATCTTTTAACTACTCTTCCAAATTAGGGTTAACGGTATGCTAAAACATGTTTAAGTAATTCACAACATTGGAAAGAAGCATTACGAAAGATTTAAAAAAAAAAATTACTTTCTGAACAAACAAAAATATCCAATAGAAGCTACCATATTCAACAAATTAACGACATCCTTTATGCTGAGATTCTCTTATTCTTTCAAAAGCCAAAAAAGAACGACTCCAAAATGTCTACTTTCTTCTCTATTCTTTAGATTAATTTCCCACCATTTCTCAATAACCAAACAAAGAGTAACCCGGCAGAACTACAACCAAATCAAATTATTACATAAAAAGCAAAAATAAAGAATCATCATCTATCACCAATCACCGTAACCCTTAAAGAAGATAATACAAATCGAAAACCCTAGAGTTGACTAGGTAACGAGTCAAGCGACTCACCTAAGAGAAACGCGGAGATACAGAAGGAGAGAATCAGAGATAGCAAGCTTGAGGCCGAGATGTTGCGATCTGCAGAAGCCGATTTTGGTTTTTTAGGGCTTTTTTTTAATTTTTCTTTTTATTTTTAGGACCGAAGAAGAAGAAGAAGAGAGAAGATAATAACTTGATTGCAAAGGAGACAGTAGGGAAGAAAAATCATAAAAGGAATGAAAGGTTGCCTTTTAACGGTGAGGCACGGCCTGTGGCTGACGTGGAATTCACTCCCAAAGCGACGGCGAGTCTTCCACAGACATCATGCGTGGACACTTCCAGTGTGATAGTAACACGTGGCTTCTACACGTGCGATGTCAGATAGAATTAAGAAGTCCTCCTTTTGTCTTTTTCTTTTAAGATGGACCGTGGAGGCGTGGACACACGCTACCAGTGACTTTCTTGGCTGCGTTGCTTCATGTTAGCCTTGAGATCGATTCCTTACTCCCCTAAGCTGAGCTGGTTCAAATTACGTTATTACCCTCCGATTACTGTTATTTTCTCTAAAAGATACTTATGATCAAATAGCTCTACTTTAACAGCAAAAAGTGATCACTTACCGGGTTAATTTCACTTTACCTCCTAGTAAATTAATTGTCTTCAAAATTCTTCCAAGTATTATAAGGTGATAAACTTCAATTATATTTACCTTATTGAAAATATAAAAATTTTAATTTACTCTCATTTTTATTTATAAGATGACGGCAAATAAAAAGCGTGTTAACGAATTTTTTTTAAGGGTATTCTAAAGATAATTAATGTATTAGGAGTAAATTAAAATTAATTCATAATTATCTACTTTCATATTGGTATCCATAGCATATTTTCAATTTTTCATGTATGTATAGACATTGCAAAATACGAAAATTAGATATTGAAGAGCAGGGCAGGGCAGAAAGGCAACAAGTACACAAGCAATTCCATTACTGAAAGAAACACTAATTACAATGATGCAACGCAATGCAAAAAACAGAACACTAACATTCTTCACAATTTTTTTTTTTACTTTCTTGGTCCCAAGACCACACAAGTTGATTGAATATAACAAAGTTCAAATCATATGCACGGAGAAAACAAGCCAGATTCCTTAGTATTTAAGTTCTTCGAAGAGCGAAAGCAGAAAGCACAATCAGGATCAGGAGCAGAGCTGCTGCTATGAGGGCTGCCACCACAGCAGAACTAGTGCTCTGGCAGAAGTCACCAAACTGCTGACAAATAGGCAGCCAGTTTGCGTTTGGATTTCCATTATGAGCCAAATACACAACGGAAGCAGCAGCTGCTGCGGCACCTATTGTAAGGGCCATCATCACCTGCAGGTACATTAATAATTAATTAATCATATTCAGCACCTACACATTGTGAATATGAATGATAAATGAAAAAAAAAAAAATTATGCTGATGTCAGTAAATTGAGCATACTGTGTCACCAATGAGGAGGAACAGCCTTGGTCCAACAGCATAAGGGCGAACAATGCAGACTATAGAGAAAGGTAAGGAGAGTACAAGGTATGCACTCACTAATCCATTTGCAATGACAAAAAACCTGCATGGGGCAAAAATTTGAAAATGCACACTAATTTATTCCAACAAATATGAGTTTTATAAGATGAAATAAATGAATATCGATACATACATGAAAACTTCGAAATCATCATATTGAGCTTCGAACTGGAAGAACTGAGTGAAGAAAGGGAGAATCTCGTCAGCAGTGCCCATTGTAGCAGTGGCACCAAGAGCTGCACCAATAGCAGCGAGTCTCAAAACGAAGTCGAAGATCGCGACACCTTTCTTCCATCCTCCTCTTGGGTGTGGTGTAGCTTTTGTTGTGGCCACGGCGGCTGCAGGAGCTCCGACAGCAGCCTTGCCTTTGCCGCTACCATTAACCTTCTTTGATTCGGGCATGTCGATTGCGTGGGCCAACTCCATTAGGAATTATTATGCTGTAATAGAGATGAAGAGGAGATAAGGAGTTTTCCAATCTGCTTGTTGCTTAAGGAGATTGAGCTGGATACGGAATAGTATTACGGGAGTGTTTTATATAGGGAAAAGAGAGAAATTTAGAATGTTGGATAATGGGTTAGTTTTGATTGCACTTCAGAATTATCATGGGAAGTTAGGTTATTGCACAGTTTAGTTATGTAGGAGTCGTTGAGTGCCGACTTCATCCACTTCATAAAAATTCAGGACAAGACAGAAAAACAGAGAGATTAAGATTTGTTATTACTTTCATTTAGTCAAAGGTCATGGCTTATGTTGTGCCTAAATAACTCACACCTAATACAAAAATTTGAAGATTGACTAGTCGTCAACATGCCCGATTTTATGGTCACTCATCCAAATTTAAGGTTGGTTTCGCTCGTGGACACGAAACAGAGTTCGGGTAGCATTGTCATTATTTGAAAAGTCAAAGCTCGGAATCTCAACGTTTTATTTTTGTGGACCGAAAGAAAGAGCACTTTATCATCTCCACTTCATGAATATGTTGTCTATTTACTTAGTCAAGAAAGTAAGAACTCTAGAATCACATCTCATTCACTCTTTCTTTTGATCAGTATCAGACTTAATCTTCAAGTGTGTAATCAAACTCAATTGTGTGAACTAATTCATTTACAAAATGTATTTTGAGCACAATATAAAACACTGTCAAACCCAACCTTAAAAGGGCTTTCGGTACAGCCGCAAAAAATATGCCTGCCCCTCTTCCTTTATACAAGCCGCACTACGAAGCTAGCCTTTTATTCTGCGTATATAGGAAACCCCCAAGGGTAAAGAATAACGTGTATTGACCATCAACTCTTGCAGATGGTGTTGTTCCTATACATGCTGGTGATCAAACAATGTTGCAAAAACTACTACTTTCAAAGAGAGTAATTCCAATGTGCTTATGACACAAGTTATTCACAGATATCCTCCTATGGTCGCAGTTTCCATCCACGCTCTGCCAGTGCTTCATGAACTCGACTAGCCGCTTCTGCAGTGTCATTTAGGGGAGGATAGCTCCAGCTGTCTGACATCTGAAAAATATAAACAAACGTAACTACTAAAATACATGGAAAAGAAGCTTGATTACATCTTATACTTATTCTGCAATTGTTGAGTACTAAACTCACAATCAGCTAACCAATTCCTAGCGTAAAAATCGAGCAGAAGAAGGTGCCAAAAGATAAGGACTTAGACACAGATGATTTCAAGAGGAGTCCCAAGTGATAATTAATGAACAAAAAGAGGCACCGATACACGATAGAGAAAGTATTTTACTCGGCATGAACAAAAATGAAGGGTTAGGAACGGTTGGGAGGGCTAAGAAAAGGAAACTGAGGTCAGCAAAAACTGAACGCTGAAGCTATAACAAATTTTAACTTGATATTTAATGACACATCAATGTTTTTTGACATGTTAAAAATTGTATTTACATCCATATGTATTGCACAAAAAAAAGGTGCAGGTTAAGTACACTAGACAACTTTTTCTGGCCTTTTGGGAAACCTATCTACCATCCTTTTCAGTAGATCTTCTTCCCTATAAATAGAATTAAGAGAACCTTGGCTGTACGTGTATACATGTATAATTATATGTAGTGAAGCGACTGAGACAAAATTAGCCTGGTAAATTAAACACTGCAGCTAAGGAGCAATAGCAATTTCCATTTGAGTAACAGAACTGGCATGGGGCTTATAAACACAAAGAGAGCTAACTTAACGACATAATTAATTGCTCAGGCTAAAGATAGTAGAACAATTTTTGAGAGAGAAAGTAAGGCTGCAAATTACTTAAACTTTGCAAAATGTATTTTACTTACGTCCTCAGAACCTGTAAAAGGTCGAACCACTCCTCGCTCCCTCAAAGACTTGTGAAAATCCGTGAACTTCCATGTACAACGCTCAGCTCCCATAACATACACTGGTTTCCTGTAAGAAAGGCATTGGAAACATGAACTAGTTTTCAAATTGTTATCAAAACAGGAGTAAGATTTCCTTGTGAATACCCTGTGCTGCAAGCTTCACTTATCAGACTGATTGAATCTGCTGTAACAACAAAAGCATCTGCCCAAGCTAAATGCCCCAGATGTGGATTTGGTTCTGCAGGACATCACATGAAGTAATCATACAACGTACTTCCAGGTTTGACATATTTGATCACAAATAAAACTTCAAAATTAATTGAGATTTGAAGATACCTTCGCCATCCCAGATGTGCACTTTTGGATTATTTCCGAGTTCCTTGATGATGATCTTTGATACCTGTTGAGATGATAATCAGTATAAGATAAAAAGTACTAGTTCTAATTTCTAAAACAAATCAATGACAAATTAGCAGTTGTTGTAAGACCTTTTCAGGTGTTCTCATTGAAAAAGATATTCTGATGCTTCCACAGCTCACCAACACATTGAGAAGGTGTGCCGTTAACTGCTTAGCAAGGTCCGAACCATATCGACAGCAACCTGTGAAGAATTTTTGGTATTGGATCATATAAACAACACACACACCCTCCTCATACTCAGATCCATAACTAAGATGGATAAAAAACCCAAATAATATTTCAAATGCTCTGCAGAACTCAGACATCCATATAAAACTTAAATTTGAATATGACGTGGTATGATGTACCATATAGAATGTAGCTATTTGAATTTCAGAGCAAGTACAAGTTGGTATGCAAAACACTAAAGAACAAGCATCACAGAAAGTACCTGTAGGCCCGCCGATGTTAACCACAACTAAAGGCTTTGGCAGAGGCGCAAACTCCTCATGCCATGCGCTAGCTGCACTGCGAAGTGCAGCAGAATCAATTTGATGCAAAGCTCCAGTTGTGAGGACCTAAGTTTAGAGAACATTTAGATTGAAAAGAAGAGAAGCAAAAGCAAGTCCGCAAGATTGATCACAATCTTCAGTTTCAGAAAGAAAAGAAAATAATATTCCATAAGGCTAGAGTTTCTCATTAAAGCAGACCTATGGGCCAATATAATTCATATAACATACCAAATGCCCACCAGGAGGTTCACATGGAGTTATCCATCTGCGAAGAAATTGAGGAATCTTCTCTTGTCCTTCAGGAGTCAAAGGATAATAATCATGTCGGGGGGTAATCACCAAGTCAAACCTGTTTAAATGTACCCTTGGATGTTGTATCTGCAAAAAGTATAAACAAAACAAAACTTAAGTCATGTCGATAGAATTGAAAACACTGACTTTATTAAGCTATTCAAATTGATGAATTACTTATTCCAAAGTAATAATGTACTTGTATTCCAATTTAGTTAATTTACTTTCTTATTTTCACTATTTATACTTTCTTTTCAGGAAGACTAATTAAGATTAATTGAAAATAGTCAATTAATAGACACCATGCATAAAACTATATTTACCTTAGACAAACATCTCAAAACTACAGCATACAGCAAATTATTCCAAGAAGCCAATCAAGTACAAAACTAGAACAATAATAAGGTCCAGTGGCAAACCTGAACAACAAAGACATTGTCAGATGCTAAACGTTTTATAGAGCTTGCAATAGAAATTGTATCTCTACCAGATGCAACTACCAGTAAAGGGCCATCCCTGAAATATTTAATAGAAATCATTATTATTGTGCAGCCAAACATAGAAGCATCTTTAAAATGTACATTGGATTATACCAATCCAATGTGATAAAGTGCATGATCTAGCATGGCTAAAATTCAATATCCATTGGAATATACAAGAAGATGGATGATGCCAGTTCAAAAACAAGCATCACAATACTAAAGCATCGAGAGTCAAAATTTGCCAAAAAGAACAAGTGAAAGACAAAAGCTACTGCAAGAAGCATTTTATTCACAGAGAATCAGAAATCTTTGATGAAGTTAGGCAGCCTTAACAACTATTTAACCATGTGCCAAATACGTGAGGGTAAATTTGAATCGGGAATGGAAGAGTGCACTGAAGAAACTATGGGTCCGAATTTTCTAAACTGCCATGGGAAGAACTGCATGTCAGAACACCCTGTATTCAGTTATCAACATTAACGTTTGCAAGCGAAGACTCATAAAGTGCCCCATATTTTAACGGTAGGTCTCTCAATCCTTCTTCTTTGCTAGCTTTTAACATAAGACATTGCAGAAGGGAGGGTCAATCTATAAATTTCGATACTGATAACAAAACCAGGACCAAACCGACCAGAAAATTGGAGTACTACTATTCTAAATTTCTTAGCTCCAGTAAATCTAAAATTGGTTTCAACCATAAGTCTACCTTGACACATTTCCTAACTGCACAGATAAATAATTTCAGTAATAAAAAATAGAAAAAAAGAAAAGCATACTTTTCATAAGTTTCGCGGGCCATAGTCACAATCTGCCGCACATCAGCCTCAAGTACAGATGACAAACCTACATTACCACCATTTTCCAAAGGGTGACGGACAGGTTTCTCCCCTCGGGCTGCTGACAAAAGACGCGAGTAACCACAAATTTGCCTAATGACATATTCTAACTTCTTGTGGACGGATACTGGGAGCCAATGGAGCCACTCATTTATTCCTCCCCTTGGCCTTGTAACTCGCTGCACATCATATCAGACCAAAAAATCAAACACAGAGACAATTAATTAAATTAGAGCTAGGAAATAATATTTGGCCACTAAATGACAAAATTACCCTGTGAAATCTGCATCAACCTTCGACAAATTATAAGAGAGAAAATAAGACCAATTCTAACACCCAAGCTTTGATTTGGAATGATACTTTGATAACTTAGTCACTTCAGCATTTTATCTATTCTTCAGGTTAATATGCTGCTGGTTCATTTTTCTCAACTTCTGACAAGTTTTATGCATCAGGAAAACTTAGTAATTTTCATAGTTTTATGGATATGATTGAGGGTGGTCCATGGGGCTACGATGATTTTTAAATTATTTTTATAATTGTGTTGCAATAAGTATCACAGAGAGTTTTTATCCTAAACCAGACATTCTTTTCTACCAGAATCGGCAATTATGATCCTACTAGGTACTGACAACCTACTACACTATCAATTGAAAATCCATAAATAAGCAAGAGTTTTACAATCTTTTGAAGCTCTCTCAAAGTGGTGATCAGATTCTTTCTAGCTTAGGAACTAGTTCTTTTCTTCTTTTTCCCTACTGCTACAAGCTTCTACAAACTGTCCAACTATTTCAAGCATTAGATAACCATAAACAACAAATTTTTCACTTCAAAAAATCCCTCATATCATTGAGTAAAACCTATTAACATCAACATATAGCCCTAAAATCCAAGTTCAATTGATAAATGTTATTTTGTCTTCTTAATCTGTGGTAAAGCCACAAATTAACAAAATAATAACAGTTTTCTATTTAATTGCAATGGAAAAATCCCAACACTATATTCCCTCTTTAACCAGCATGCATGGTTAGTTGGCAACTGTTACTTGTAAACAACAATGATGAGCATCATGAACACTTTCACACCCAATCTCACCAAATAAGAACACTGTCTCATTGCACACTAGGGAATGGAAACAAAACCATTAATCATTTAATCATCCAGAAAAATCCAGAAAATATTAGTACTACTAGAAAATTTTAACCACAAAATTTTTTCCCACCCATTACACAATGGTCTTAGACAATTATACTCCAGAGCGCTCCCTTTACCCCCAGAGTTATTCATCAACCAATACCTTCAATCCTCCACACCCATCTATATCTCTCGACCACGTACCCCTATCATCATTAAACTGATAATGCAGCAGTAATTACGCCAGCTTCCTTGCCCCCTTAATCAAACCAAGTTCCCCACACCCAAATATTCCACCTCATTTACTCATATTTCCTCAGTTCACACATTTTTAAATAATTTTCAGCAACAACGTTACATGTACAGAGCAACTTCTCTAAATTCTTACAAAAACACAACGTCAATAGCAATGAATAAAAACTAGAAAAAAAAAAATTTCTTCATGCAAAATAATATGATTATTTTCCTATGAAACAACGATCTAAAAATGAACTCACATATAGGACATGCTTATCGGATAGCCCAAGCGCCCGAACCAACCCGACGCATTGATTCTCAGAACCCGGGTAACCGTTGCCGATAACCACGGCCCGCCTGATGACGCTGTAAGCACCGGCTGCAAAGATCTCCGGCACACCCATAGTTTGCGTTGGCGGTTCCGGAAGCCTTATTGGCCTCATGTCTTCAAAACCCTAATCCCAAATTACAGATAATTCAACAATTCAACTGCGAGTTGCGAGGAAATGAAGAAACGATACAATTTCACAAACAGTTTTTTTTGCTTATTCGTCTTCTTGTTTATGCATTTCGTTTTTCTTTTTAATTAATTAATAATTGTTTTTGGGTGATCTAAGTACTGGATCTAAGAATTTTCAGCCCAATTCAAACATATCAAGGCCCATTTTGAGTTCGGGATCAATATTTAAAAAAAAAAGACAAAATATGTACGAGAAAGGGAACAGGAGATTCTTAAAGATTTTTTTTTAAAATAAATGAATAAACATAAACAGTTCATAATTTTTCATTAGAAACAGTTAGATAAATGTATATTAAACCCATTACGTATTAAAAAAATCCATTACAATAAATAATTTGTTTAGTCATTGAATGACTATCGAAGAAGAGCATGGAGAAAAATACACTAAGGAATCAGAATTATATATCTCCATTAAACGCACACATAATATTTTGGGAAAACAAATTTCACGAATCTTTAAAACTCTCAATTTATTTATTCGATTTAGTCATTACAATGATCTTTTTTTTTTGTCTTTTTATTTCATAAAATTATAAATACAATAACGAGAGAAGAAACCATAGAGGAGGAAATAAATGTGCAATAGAAAAATAATAACCAAAGTTTTACATGAATACTAGATATAAAATAAATATGAAAATCTCAAGGCAACATCTAACATGTGTTATGAAATTTTATTTCTCTCTTTAATATCCGAAAGCTGCATGCATGCATGCAAGCTTTGAATATCCCTTGAGTACCGATGATCAGATCATTAGCCTCAGGCTTAGTTGGTGAACCGTTCGCAGTTGGTAATGGCGGAGCAACCACGGCGGTAAGGGTTAACGGGTCCGCCACCGTGGTTGCAGTTGTAATAAGAAGTGCCGCGTCGGTTGCACGGGACAGAGTTGGCCCTCAGGGCGCCGTAGCTAATGAAGCCTCCTCCCCAGAGCTGGCGACGGCTCTCTTCGGTCGGCATCAACATCTCATTCTCGTCGTATTCGTTGATGCGGCCGACGTTGTTGATCCGACCCCAGTTGCTGCCGTCGAAGGCTCTCGACTCTGCTGCCATTGCCACCACCACCACCGCCGTTGTTAAGAACAACAAACTCATCAGCTTTGAACCCATTTTTCTTTCCTTCCGCTGCTTTCGTTTAAACTCGGAGATGATCCCTTTTCTTTTTCAAGTTTTGTTGTCCCCCTTATGACAGGGGATTGGAGAAATTTGGGAAATTAAAGCACAATTTCATCAAACGTGCGTAGTTTTTCACTTTATATAGAATTATCTACACATCTCATTTAATGGTGATCTAAAATTGATGCCGGGATACTCCTTTGTTAGTCCCTATAATTTGAGTTAGTTACTGAGTTAGCTAATATAATTTTAAAAATTAGCAAAAAGGTCCATATCGTATATCTTATTTTAGTTAAAATCTATTTTATCCTTGAAAGCTTAACTTCAGCAAATATTAAAGTAATAAGTTAAGAACAGGGAATTAATGTCAGTGGAATTAGATTTTTCTCCAACAAATGCGAGAAGAGTAGTATAGAAATCTAGATTGTGGCATAATAGAATTGATTTAAATAAGTGTAAATAGATTTTATTATTTTATCATATCAGAAGGTAATGATAGAATGTTCAAGGTAATTTTAAAAATATTGAAATTAATTAAGTAATTAGTTCGAATTATATGGACCAAAAGAATATTTATCTTTTACACAAACTAAATATATGATGTAGTATTTTTAGCTTTTGATCAGGTCAACTCAACAACGTGAATAATGTGCTTATTTAATCGAATAGTATTGATGATTAATGATTTGTAATTAAACATGTATCCACTTATTTAGTTTTAGTTAATTGATTAATGTTCTTCCCTAATTTTAAAACTCAAATTCTTTTTTTTTTCCTCTAATCTAGTATAAATGTCCTTTTGATCAAATAATTTCAAATAAAACTAATAAAACTTACAGAATTACTTACACACCATCCGAAACTTTAGAAGGAAGTTACTCGAACCAATTACGGAAAGCCCGTTTGGGAAAAACTAACCTTGCAAGCTTATTATGAGCCGCCCGTATTAAGCGAACGAACAAACATACTGAACAGAAAATAACCGACGCGCGGAAATGTACGTGATACAACCATCATTCATCGTCCATCAATATTCTTAATAACTCAAAAATCTATCTTGTTAAACGAGGTAGTTTTTAAATATTTTTATTTAATTTATTAGTGGAGTTTGATTTTTAAAAAACTAAAAATTAAAAATTAAAAAATAATTTGTAAAATGTATAGACATTTATTTAAAAATAGCGAACATCAAACTTAATTAATATTTTCTTTTGGAGCAGTGAACTCCATCTCAATCACTCTTAAGACTATTTTTTTTTTCTTTTTTCATTTTCATAGACGGGGTTGAGGTGGGTCCATTAATTGATGGCTGGGAATTATTTGTCTTTGCTATCATTCGATTAGAATCAATCTTACCCATCAACAATCTTTGTTTTATACTCAATTCATTTTTTTTTAATAATTTACTATACGCACATTGTCGTTGGACCCCATCCTAATAGAGTAGAACTTTATTAAATTAATGATAAAAAAATTGATAATCTCGGTTAAATAATTACTTTTATCAATCTTGACTTGGAGCTAATGTAATAAATTAATAATTTGATAAATTTATTAGATAATAGTGTTTCAAAAAGATTTTATGTTTCTATAAGACCTAATTAATACATGAATAAATAATTAACTATTTTGAAATTAAGTACATATGATATGTCTATGATTTTCTTTATTGTACAAACAGAATGTTTTACTCATTCATTTGTCATTGTTTCATTCTTCTCACTTTTTAAAGGAAAAACCACATTATAATCTATGTGTTATGTTAAGAGAAATAAAAGGGAGATTGAGATTATATATTCTCTCCATAAAGTCTTCTTGGGTAAGTTAGCGTGTAATTGTAATCCAGTCAAAGGATTATCAAGGGATTGATTCACTTAATTAATTAGATCAAATTAAAATAATATTATACAACTTGATAAAATCACTACATTATTTAATTATACTACTTCGATACTCCATAACATTTTCTATTACGAATGTGATATTATCTTCATAAATTGATAAATTAGTAATTTACCGATATTAATATTCGCTAAATTAATAATTTTTTATCTTTGTTAACATTTGAAAAAAAAAAATTATGCCCACCGCCTCTTGCTCCTTTCTTTTTCATTTACAATCTTCGTCATAAACCTTCAGTTTGGTAATCAACTTAAGCACAGAAAATTATTGGCAGTAAAAGACTTTAATAGAAGAAAATTACTGAGAGAAATGCTTGTACAGATTATTCGCCCGGTTTTTTTTATTTATTTATCCCTTTTTTGGGGCTAAATTACAGACGAAGCATTGTATATAATTGAGAAACTAGAATTACCATGATCAGCTTTTGGCTGGGGGTAAAAGCAGCAACTTAATTTCATTAACTTCACAAGAGAATCTAAAAATTTAAAAAAAAAAAATCTGTTATACACCAATAATTTTCTTTGCTCTAATTCATTATATATGTTAAGGTTTGTGATGAAGAAAGTAGAGAAAAAAAAATGTAAAAAGCTAGGAAGCATTTCCGCTGGAGCTCGAATGAGTTGTATGTATATTTCATGGAGATATCATTTAAAAATAAACCAATGGATCAGTTTTCTTTCCTACACTTAAGTAAGATTTCATATTAGTCTATCAAACTGTCTGTGGCAAGGAACTGTCTGTAAATAAAGGAGGTAAGGAATGGATAAAATTGAAATTAATTTTTTAGATCTTACCTAGAACTTGAAATCGGGTGTCCAACAAAAAGAAAAACACATATAAAGTATTTTAAATATATATTATGAGCATATTTTTTTACTATTTTCCTTGGAAATTGAATGAAGTAATTATGTTATTTATAAAGGAAAAATTAAAAAAGTAGAGGCAACGCTTTTTATTTGAAACTGTTGAAAAATCAAACCAAAGTTGAGCACAGTTTGCCAATTTGGCAAATTGAATCCAAATTAAAACTTGTGGTAGGTGAGCAATTTTCCCTATAAATAGAAGGGCAATTGTTCATTTGTTTGATCATTCAAAAATTGTGAGATCTAAGAGCATTGCAAGTGAGATTTTCAAGAGTATAGAGAAATCATTTCTTTGGGTGTTAAAGGGATCTATTTTGGGTGCTAAGGGGATCCATTTGGGTGCATAAGATATTGGATTTTGAGAGTAGTTTCTAAAATTTTTAAATTTCCATTTATTAGTAAAATTATCTTCCAGCTTTTGTCGGTGGATGTATGAATTCATGGATAAAGATATTCCTTGAGTAAAATTTACTCAAGTAATTAGTGGTTGATAAATTAAAAAAATTAAAGTAGTTATTATTAAAGAATAGGCAGCACAAAATCTTTTTAAAAATTTAGGACAATAACAACTCTGATCAATGTTTCAATGATCGTATGAGATGTGAGGTTGAATTATAAAAATCCGTGTTTCACCGGTGGTGGCAGTACATATCTACATATCAATGAATGTTTTTTATGATGCACTAAAGGCTTCATGGATTCGATTCACTTAACACTTAACAGGTCAAGATGACTTAAACGTGGGACTTACTCGCTTGGCTAATAAAAAATGGCAACAAACATTGTTTCTTTTTTCTTTCTTATTTTTCTCATGTTTTCGCCAAATAAAAGGAATTAATTACAGTGTCGATTACCCTGGCCTTTTGGAAAGGAAAGGAATAATAAGAGTAATGATATTCGCACAGAATCTGTACAAAACAAAAAATTATCGGAATGGAGGAAATAAGGGTAATGATATTTGCATGGAATCTGCAGATGCACAAAAGTATCTCTCATTTCTGTAAACTTTGCATCCCCTTGAGGTTATTACGAGCCCTAGCCGGTTGACCTTTGGCAGTTTGTCGCCGTACTGCACTCACGACGGTAAGGGTTAACCGGTCCGCTAGCTGATCTGCAACCGTAGTAAGAAGCACCACGTTGGTTGCACGGAACCGAATCGGCTTTCAAGGCATCGTAGCTTATGAACCCGCCTCCGCCACCAAGCTGACGACGACGGTCTTCTTCCACGGGCCTTGCCATTGTCATAACCACCGCCAACATTAGGAACATCAAACTCAGTACCTTTGAACCCATTAATAAAGATTGAAAAAAAAACAATACAAAGAATGCGGATTAGTCCGATCAGAGATGTTTGTGTAACCTTGGAGAGCTGTGTGAACCCTCTCAAGGGAAGCACAACTATCAAACATGTAGAATTGGACTTTATATAGAGAATTCTACACAATTTGGTGATACTAAAATTGTCCCTAACCTGAATTAAATGACATGTTTATATATGGATATTTTTAGTTCCTTTTGATCGGGTCAACTCGCCCACGTGCGTGTATGTATAACTTTTAAGAATATTTGTTTGATTAATATTAATGGTTTAATTATAATCTGACGTGTAAATGTATTTATCCAAGGATTTAATTTTAGTAAATCGAATATCTGGATCGGTCTCTAATTTCAAAGGCCTTCTTTTCTAAATTCCCTCATTCACAATTAATATCTTTCTTGGATAAATATGACTTCTTTGCAACAAATTGATTGTTTTGAGATGTAGCTCTACAATGTAAAAATAATAGAGTTAATTTATTTGCTAAAAATATCACATTTAAATACCATCTCCAATAGTGTGTTTGTTCTATTACTATATATTTTTAATACCATATATGGAAGAAATGAGGAATTAAACTTTTATCAAAAAATGTAAGTAATAAAAATATTTTATAAGAGGTTCAAAGTGTCATTCTCACCAATCTATAATGTTAAAATCACACCAAGCAAAATTTTATAGTTCATAACACCTAGGAAATACATGGTCGTTTATTTTAAACAATGCTCTAATTCATCTCAATTGAGTGAATATACCCAAATGCCAAAATTGAAACATGGTTTTTTTTTCCTTCCCCAATTGGAAAGTTGTTTGTTTAGAACTAGCATTTTGACGTACACCCTTTTAAGCAATACATATATGTGCTTATATTTTGTAATTTAATTATGTTAACGACAATGCTATTTTTTAAATAAAAAGGTTAATTTTAAAAATATAGTAATTTGTACAATTATTTTTCCCGGTTTCCCCACAATTATATTATGTTACAACCACAAACTTTGTTTTATTAATAAAAATCAAACCTCAAGATTACTAGGATCGATGGAAAGAAGAATAATTTAATTTTGCATTCGGTGTTTGATTTAGACTTCCATGCTCGCTTTCCATGTCTATGCCTTCATTCCCATCAGCAATTGATATTTTGCAAAGAAAAATGTGTATTTAAATTACTAAATATTTTTCTCAATATTCATACTCCTGATTTGCATTCCATAAAAATTACAAAATAAAATAATAAAAAAGGAAAACTTAAAGGAGGAAATTAATTTTCAATAGCAAAATATCCAATGAACCCCCATATAGTATTAGGCACAATCAGTATTGAAAAATGTTATTTCTTTCGCTTCTGTAAAATCTTGAATCTCCCCTGAGCGCCATCATTAGCCTCAGCTGGTTGACCTTTCGCAGTTTGTGGAGGTGGAGCACTCGCGACGGTAAGGGTTAACGGGGCCGCTGCCGGTCCTGTTATGGCAATCGTAATAAGAATGACCTTTTAGGGAGCATGGAACCTTATTGGCTAACATTGCGTCATAGCTGATACAGTCTTGGCCTGCATTAAGGTGGCGACGGCTCTCCTCCGTCGGCATCGACATCTCATTTTCATCTTCAATGCGGCCAACAACATTAATGCTCTTGATGCCACTCGGCGTGGCTGCCGCTGCCACGACCACGGCCATCATTAAGAGCACCAAACTCATTTCCTTCGAGCCCATTTTTGATTTTGTGTTTACAGCTCGGAGATGGGAGACGGTGATGATGATGATGATGATCCCTGTTTCAAATTTTCGCCCCCCCGGTGATAAGAGGGCAAAACGAAAATGGGAAAACACACAACTTATCAAACACGTAGATTTTGGCTTTTTATAGGGTTAATCAATATAATGTCTAATTCAAAAAATTTTTATTTTTAATTAATAACTCATAAAAAACGTGTTGTATTTTTAGTTTTTGATCGGGTCAATTCGGCAACGCGGATATTGTTTAATAATATTTGATTTACTAAAATTGGTGATTTATAATTAATCTTACAAAATACATTTCTAAGGATTTATTTTTAGTTAATTGAATGCACCGTTCTCTATATATTTAAAAAAAAAAAAAGAGTTTAATCTGCAATGCGTTTAGTAAGATTTGTGTGAATATTTGTGTCTAGGCTAAGTTTAAAACAATGGTTTTAGTGCTATTTGTGGATCACGTACAAGACATAAATCAAAATTAAAGCCTAAAATAAACAGACTCTGCTAATAATACAAAATATACTTAATTAATGTTTATTTACAAGGACATGATTATCATTTATGTCAATCCGAATATTTAGAATTGGATCAAAAGCCTTTTTGTGAACAAGCTATGTTTTTTTAATTTTTATTTTATTTATTAAAAAAGTTAAGATATTAAGTTTTGGTGATTACCAAAACAATTAATCCCAAAAAATATATATTATAATCTCATGTAATAATTCTGGTTCTAAAAATCTCTACATATGGACTATGAAAAAAAATTACAAAAGAATTTATGGTATGGTAAATATATAACGCATAATATTTTTAAATGATGCTGATATGATCATTTGAGTAAGAAGCTTGCAGATCTTAAATCTCATGCTCAATTAATATGACATTTACTGACATTTAATTTTTTAACACTTTGTAAAAAGTGTCAGTAATTGTGTAAATATGTACTTTTTTATTTTTAACAAATAAGTATAATAAATTATTGATACTAGTGTGTCAGTAAATTAAACATCAAAAATCACTGACACAGAGGTTAAAAAAATTTATTATAATTTGTAAATCTACCACTAAACCATATAAACTTAGGATGCAAATTTTTTTATTAAAAATTTTAAAACAAAAATACAATAACAAAAGTAATACACTTAGATCTCAATCGAACCTCTTTCCTTCATCTCATCAACCCTAACCTAAAAATTTATTTCCTCATTTCACTATGTTGGCTGACACACCCTTATTTCAAGCCCAAATCTCAGTCGAATCTTTTTCCCTCATCCCATCAATGGAAACTTAAAAATTTCTTTCCCCAGTTCACTACGCTAGCCAAATTAACTAACCTTGTAAGGGTATAAAACAAACCCTAAACACAATTACAGTCTATTTAAACTCTTATTTCAAAAATCGAGCCTTTGATTCACCCTTGAACAATATTTTAAAGCAACACAGAGCTCTATCTACATCGTCGTTGTTGTCGGCAATTACAATACTACTTCGTTTTTGACAATTTCGCTCACTTTCTTTATTTCAAATTTAGAGTTTAGTTGAATTAAATATTACAGCTTGGACTAGCTACTATCTGTCAAATGAAACTTGAGTACTCTTAGTATGTATAAAACCTATTTTGTTGGAGTTCAATAATTTACTACACATACCTATTTACCAAACTTTGATATGTAGTTCGTTGAAGGTTGGCTTTTGTTTGGTTGCATTAGTGTTAGTAATAGTGAAGAATTAGATAGAATTAAAGGTCATCTTTATTAGTAAAATTATTGTTTGCAGTTTCTAACTCCACTCAGGCAATATAGTTTTGCTTAAACATAGTAATGTAGGATGGTTGCGTGTTGCGAGTAGGATATCTTTCAAAGGGCATAACTTGAGTTATAAGTATCCATTTGGGGCATATAATATAACGTTTCGAAATTTGAGACGAGACAATCAAATCCCATGCTAAAGTGATTCGATTTTGTTTTTTGGTTTTAAGATTTTTTTTGTTTCTTTTAGGATTTTTATCTTTTTTGTAGATATCCAATTTGGACACCGTTTGTTTTAGATTTCTTATTTTGATTAGGAGAATTTTATTATCAAATAATATCTTCAATTTACCTATTTTGGTAAATTCACAATATTAAGGTTATTATATAAAAAGGTCTAAAATTCTAGTTTTATTAATTCATTATTATTTAATAAACTTCATTATTTAGAAATTTAGCTCGGCTTATTAAAAAGCCATTACAACCAATCTTACTAATTCATCTCCTTAAATTTATAAGTGGAGCATCAATTAGAAGACATTCCAGTAATTTAAATTTAATCGGGATTACCTGTAAGTGGAATATTTTCAAATAAATACATTAGCCATGTAATTTTGTCAAACAAAAATATGTTATTATTAATGTTTTCAAATTAATATAATTGTACTAGAAAAATTATTATATTTTATGGTAATGCATTGATTTATAATATAGGAGTTGTAAGTGATTTTCCCCAATTACGAATTTATTATCGAAGCTATAATCATAATAACTTTAAATATTTCAAATTAATCATGCAATTTTATTAAACCTAAATTGACATTATATAATATATGAATAGGAAAAAGTATTTGGAATGGACAAAACTTGGATAACTTGTAATAGGCTGTCCCTAGAGTATAGTATCATAATTACTGATTTATTACATTTTTCCATTTTGAATTTTGAAAACCAAATGTCAATTAGATGTCCTTGCGCCTTTTATTGTAATATGGATTTTCATACTCTTTAATAGGTGAAGGATCATTTATTTAAAAAAGATTTACTTGCAAATATAGAGTTTGGACTTGGCATGGTGAGACTGGCCTTGTTTCTATACCTACAAAGTGTCAAGACCATCAACATAATCAAAGATTCAGATGTCATGATTACAATGACATAATTAGTATGGTCGAAGATGCTTATGATGATAAAGATCATAGTTCTTTTAAGGATATGCTTGAAGATGCTGAAAAGCCTTTGTATCCAGTTGTAAAACATTCAAAATTATCTGGATTAATGAGACTTTATAATGTGAAAGGAAACTATGGATGGTCTGATAAAGAGTTTTCGGCTTTATTAGAAGTCATTGGTGATATTTTACTAAATAATAATGTATGAGGCTAAGAAAACAATGAAAGTGCTAGGCTTCAAGTATGAAAAAATACATGCATATTCAAATGATTGCATTCTGTATATGAATAAATTTGCTAATCTTAATAAATGCCCAAAGCATCTAAGTGGTAAAGAAAAAAATATGGCTAAAAAAAATTTAGGAAAGGGGTTCCCAAAAAGGTGTTATGGTACTTTCCTCCTACTCTTGTTCAAAAGCTGATTTCAATCACCACAAACAGCTCAAAACTTAACATAGTATGCTAATAAGAAAATTAGATATGGCAAGTTTCGCCACCCATTAGACTCCCTAACCTGGCAACTAATTGACAATAAATGGCCAAAATTTGCTCAAGAGCCCAAAAATTTTGTTTAGCTCTCTTAACTGATAGGGTTAACCCATATAGTACACTTAACATTACTTACAGTTGTTGGCTCGATACATCATTAACATGTAATCTTCCTCCTTAGTTGTGTATGAAAAGAAAGTTTATGAAGTTTTCTCTTTTGATATCTGGCCCTAAACAATCTAGAAATTATCTAGATGTATGCTTAGCACATTTGATTGAGAACTTAAAAACTCTATGGGATGTAGGTGTTGATGTTTATGATGCATATAGAAAAGAAACATTCAATTTACGGATTGTGTTAATGTGGACAATTAGTAACTTCTCAGCATGCGGAAACCTCTCCGAGTGTACTATTAAGGCTATTATACTTGTCCAAGGATATATACTTGTGCATGTTGGTTGCCGCATAGTAAAAAAAATGTCATATATAGGTCATCATCGATTTCTACCACTTGCTCACCAATTTCGGAAACTTTAAAAAGTTTTCAATAGGAAGCAAGAATGGGATGAGCCTCCTAAAACTTTGTCTGGTGAGAAAATCTGTAACATGGTGAAAGATATTGACAATAAGTTTGGGAAAAATAAAAGCAAAAGGCAAAAACATAATGGAGGTGGTGATGGTGACGGTGATGAAAACATAACTAGAAAATTGTACAAAAAGATATCAATCTTTTTTTTTAGAATATTCAAATAATTTATTAGTTCGTACTAGATGAGATGAACATTGAAAAAAATGTGTGTGAAAATATTTATGGCACACTATTTCATCTATCGGGTAAGACAAAAGATGGGATTAATGTTAAAAAAATCTTAAGTATCTTGAGACAAGAGGAAAACTAGTTCCTGATAAAACAAACGAAAGCAATAAAGTCCTACCTCCAACTCCATACATTTTAAGTGAAAAAAAAAAAAGTCTTGCGAAACCTTGCAAAGTGTGAAAGTTCCTGATGGTTATTCTTCCAATGTCCAAAAACTTGTTTTAATGGATGATTATCGACTTCAAGGTCTTAAATCACATGACTATCATACTTTGATACAACAACTACTATCATTAGCCATTCGAAATTGCTTGCCTATAAATGTCAGAAATGTTATAATCAGGAAGTGCTTCTTTTTTAATTCATTGTGCTCTATGGTGGTAGAACTTAATATTCTTGACCACTTGCAAATGGAACTTGTAATCACTTTATACTTATTACAGCAATACTTAATACCTAGTTTTTTTGACATAATGATCCATTTATCAATCCATTAGTCGAACAATTTAAGTTATGTGGGCCAATTTACCTTCGATGGATGTATCATTTTAAGAGAAATATAAAAACTTTTAAGGATTATATTTGTAATCGCTACCACCTTAAGGGTTATATTGCAAAAAGTTATATTGCTGGAGAAGCACTTAAATTTTGTGCTGAGTATCTCTCAAATTGTGATGCTATTGGACTACCTACTGATTTTCAAATTGATTTTTCAATCGAAAGACCTTTGGAAGGTGCAAACATTACAATGGTTGATTACAAGTTTTAAGTGTTGATATGGTCTCATTATAGGAAGCATATGCATTATTTGGCATTAACACACCCCAATAAGGCAAGAAAACGCCTATGGTTGCAAAATGAACATACTTATACATTTTTTGCTTGGTTACAAAAAAAAAAAGTTAGAATTAATGCTTAACTAAATGCAATATAAGTTACAAACTTTAATAAGATTTTTTTTATGTAACTAATTACTATACTTTTTAATTTAAATTATAGTTAGCACATGATAGAACAAACAATGTAGCGGTTGAAGAAATAGTGTGATCGTTTGCAAATAAATCGCACTCACGTGTGGTGTCATACCCTGGCTACCAAATTAATGGTATGGTCGAAGGATTTCAGTTCTTGAAAACATAGCTTGTTGAATGTTAACGTTGGCGATTAAGCATAGGTCTTCCATATGAGGAAAATGAGATTGAACCAGTTGACATTTAATGCCTCAATACCTAGCGGGTTGTATTTGTATGTAAGCCTCATAACAGTCATCTGTAGAACACGTAAAAGGGTTGAGAGTTTTTGATTATATGCTTTGAAGAGTCTGTCCAAGAATGTGTTGAAGTTGAAAATTAGCTTTTTCTCAGAGAAAGAAATAAAGGAAATTTTATGGAATGGGTGGGTGCAGGGGCAGAGCTACCCGTCCAAAATTTTGAAAAATTTACAATATAAAATTGTCATTACTCTATACTTTTATTTGCAACTTTATCATTCTATTAATTTACAACTTTACCATTCATATAAATAAATAAATAAGTGAGCGTTTACTTTATTCTTTCATAACCTGCTCTCTTTGTCTCTTGGGATATTGGTGCTGACATACCTTCTGTTGGTAAGAATATATAATAAATTTATTTTTTATTTAATCATTTACAAAATATTTATTAATTATAAGGTAGTAAAGACTTTAGTTAGTTCTTGTTCTAATTTTATTGCGTAAGATTAAATTATTGTTAGGTCAAATCATTGAATTCTACCAATCAAATTTTTTAAATTGATTATTGATAGATCAGCGATAGTTATTTTCATAAAAGAAAAGAAGAAATTCAGGAGCTAAATCAAATAGCCTAGTTTAATGGATTATCAAGACACCACTTCGAAATAAGATAGAGAATAATTTTATATCAGATTGCATGATTATTTAATGAAAGAGAATGGTACATATTATCGATTCAAATTTGATAATAGATAAATTTAATACTCAAAAATATCGTAAAGCACAACTTAAATAGTTTTAATTATAATTGAATTACTTTTGAAATTTGATTTATTTCCTTATATATTAATGAACTTCTTAATTAAGTTTTATACTTTTAGCTGCGATAATACTTGGACTTCGAAAAAATTTCTGGCTTCGCCCCTGGGTGGGTGCTCACAGCATTTTGTACATTTGGATTTGATACAAATAAAAGCGACGGTCAGAAACACTTTCTTCACTTGTAAAAGAAATAAAGTGAAACACAAACACAATAACATGTATAAAGCCATCATTTTCAACCATATAATCAGATCTTTTCATTTCTAGTATCCATCTTTTCAAGTGCACCAATGATACCGACGTTCACTTTTTAAATTCGTTGTATTCATAACATGTTTCTGTGTACTGCAAGAGACGCTGATTATTCAAGAACATTTAATCTTCAAATGGTTTCAAGGGCAAGATTCCCCATCATTTTAACCAGAGGAACAGGGCACTTGGTAACAATATCCAACCTGGAAGAATTCGAGGCGTGTCCAAAGAGAGACAAGCTCAGGCAAGCAAGCTCTGCAAGAGACAACCTTGAGGACAGAAACCCATGCCAGTAGTGAGGATTCAAATCAAAGAAAGCATCAAAGAATCTCCTAGTCCCCTTCAAATCCAGCTTCAACAAAGTCTCCATACCAAATGAATAAAACTCCCTATTGCATCTTCTGTCAATTGGCCACAACCCATTCCACACTTTCTGATGAAGTGGCCTGCCTCTGATCATCCTGGTTGAGCCAAGGCACTCAGCTATTGCATCAGCCAACGCAGGGGCCAGAGCCATGGTCCGAGCCACCATATACCCAGTTGAAGGATGGACTAAACCAGACGTGCCGCCAATAGCCATCACACTTTGCGGGATCACAGGCAGAGGACCTCCCATTGGAATCAAACATTTTTCATCTTCAATCACTCTTTTAACTCTAATTCCCATATGCCTTAACCTCGCAGCCATTCTGCTCTTAACCTCTTTATATGACAAAACTGGCCTACTAACCAAAGATGTTTCTTCTAAAAATACCAAATTTGAATCAAATGGCATTGCATAGAGAAAAGTTGGGAGCTTCAAATTGCTAGCTCGCAAGTAAGGCTCATTCCCTAAATGGGAATCTCTCCAATCCATGAGAACCATTTTGTCTAAATCAAAAGGGTGACTCTCAACCTCAGCTAAAATCCCATGAGCAATTTGGTATCCATGATTTCTTGGCTTATCATATTCAATAAAACTACTAGCAAAGCCACTAGCATCAACAATCAAACTAGCCTTAATCTCATTCCCATCATCACAAGCAATCGAGGACTCGAACTCCTGATGATTCACATGCCAAACTTTAGCCTTATGAAACCTAACTCCATTTGAAACACAATTCTCTAATAACTTTGTCTTCAAAATATTTCTACTAACACGACCGTAGGGCCTGTCTAGATACTTGGTCTTGTGATCATTAATAAAAACACAAGTCATCGGCCAAGTTTTGTCCAAACAGTCTACAAGTCCTATGTCTTCAAGCTCATCAACCCAAACTCCATAGTTGTTAGGCCACGTAGAAAGAGGTGAAGGATCAACACAACATACCTTGATACCATGACGCGATGAGACTTGCTCAGCTAGACGGAGGCCGGCAGGTCCAGTGCCAATGATGATCACGTCATATCGAATACGATCGGACGGATGAAACCAGGGGAGATCAAAGTCTAAGAATTCAGGTTCCGACTCCGGTGTCAACTCTAGGAAGTTACCAAACTTGCTTGTCCGGATCCTGTGATGATGATGACGACCCGCCTTTCTTGAACATGCATTTTGGCGGCCTAATGGAAATAGGGAAAATGAATGGGACGATGTTGAATCAATGATTTGCGAAACTTTAGCTAAAGGAGAAGGAGAAAACGAGCTAAGAAGAGTTGCCATGCCAGAGCGCAGAGAAATGAGAAAGACAGAAGAAAGTGGAGAGGAGTCAATAATTGAGATAAAAGAAACAGAGGGATCTCAGAGGAAGAAGAGAAAAATGATGCTCTCTTACTTGTTTTTGGCGCATTTTCTAAGTGGAGAGGAGACCATAATTCACTGCTAAGTAAATAAAGCGATGGGTGCTTTGAATTGTCAATATTTTATTGCGTGCAGCGCCAATATAGTCAATCCGCACTAAAGATATCAGCTACTGCTGCCACCGCACCATATACTCCATATTATTATTGGCAGGTTCACATGGCGTTTGCGAATTACGTTTTGTCATATTAGGAAGCGTTCTGGCCGGTCTTGTAACTCTCATCTCAAAATCATACGGCATTGAATTAACCTAATTTTAAACAGAGTTACCAAACACAACAAAATATTACTGTATTAGAGACGTCAAAAATAACTTAATTGTGTGCAAAATGTTGATTGGACCAAAGAGTGGTAACCACTAGGAAACATGGAATCTTCGCATTCCCAGAATCGGAGTACAAGACACCACCCGTGAAGGTTTTTGGGCCTATCTTTGCAAAGCCCAAAAAAGTATTGGATTTGAGCTGAACTATTGGCACCCCTGTCTGACTGAAAAGTGAGAACCGCTTTCTAAACACACATTATGAAATGATTTAAAAATTCTTTTTTTTTTCTACTCACACCAACTAATAGTCACAACCCTCATCTCTTTCTATTTCTTTAGTTTTGTTTGTATTTATCTTTTTACTTCTCAATTCTCACCTATCACCTATCTCAATTATCTTAATTTCTTTGCATTTTGTCTCCCTACTCATTTTCTTTTAGTTGCTGTTTTGTTAAAATTTGTCAATTGCTCAAACTTTTTATGAGTTTAACTTACCGGTTTTAAGGTACATGCCTTCTAATAAAAGAAATAACTTCTATTAGATGTTGATGACAGATTTTGCCATCATGAGAAATGGCTTACTCATTTATATACATATATATCTATATACGTGAAATGCATTAGTCCGAAATTTTAAAGTACGGGAAAATGCGGTAAAACTTAAAAATCGCATAGCTTTAGAGGCTTAAAACTGTAAGTCTTTAAAGTCGTGCGATTTTAAAACTTTTTCAGACTTTCTCGCACTTTAAAATCCTTGACCAGAAAACTATTATATAGACATGTGTGTGTGTGTAATACTATTAAATAGTGGCATAATTATTAATTTTGAAAAACAATTCTAAATTTTTTTTTCTTGTTTTATGTTGATGTCAAAGCAACATGTAGGTGGGGTGTAAAATGCTGGCCGCAATGGTAGCATGAATCATGATTTCAATTTTTACTTCTTCTTTTAGCGAAATTTTATTCGAAGATAAAATTGTAAATATAAAGAGGAGTTTTGTGAGGAGATTAGAGGGGTGCTAATAGTTCAACTCCTTAGATTTTAGCTTATTATGCAAGGACTCTTACGAGAAGAGAATAAAATAAGAAAAAGAAGGTTATAGTAAAATAGAAATAAATAGTTGTAATATAGAACTATTTATGTAGTGTTCACAGTCTATGACAATATTCTTATGAGTCCCACTACCAAATCGACGGCCATTCCCATATATTCCTTGTTATTGTTGCTGAAGATACAACAGTCACTACTAGAAATAACAATTTGACCCGATCCTAATTTTGACCCGATTGATTTGATTCTAATTTTTGAATTTTGACCAAGTTTGATCCGACCCGACCCAACTTTATATTAAAAAATTAACACATTAAAAATTTATATTATTACATTATTTGGTTGTTTTGTGAATTATTAATTGGTTCAAAATATTATTAGATTAATTGATTGTTTTGTGAATTATTTTGTGATTCAATAGAAAAGGCTAAATTTTATTCTAGAGTACCTCCGAATTTATCATGTCAATCATACGACAAATAAAGAATGTTATAACATATTTATATCTATTTGGAAAAATAACTTACAATTGATGATTATATAAAAATTAACTAAATGTATTAATGACAAATCATCGTAAAAAATGTCTACATATATCCGTACCTTGAAAATTCGAAAGAGAAAAAAATTACCTCTTCTAATTGATTCTCCCTCCTTCGTCAACTACATTTCTTGTATAAGCATCAAGTGACAGAAGGTTATCCAAACAAATAATATTTGCACATACAAAGCGAACCGGCACATCATTATGTAGGGGTGGGCATCGGATCGAATTCGGATTTAACCAATAATCTAATTTGATATAATTTGTATCATCTGATTAGATTCAGATCGATCCGAACAATCCAATCAGATTACACTTATTAAAAAATAAATTAAATATAAAAGCAAAATTCGATATTTCTTTAGATATTTCTACTCATCTTCATCATTAATATTTCTTCAAATCATCAACAATTTCAAGATTTCTCTCAATAACAGCAGCAACAATGGCCGTCTCCTTCAACAACAACCATCATCATCAAGCCTCATCTTCCTCACCCTCTCCCTTAGCCTCTTTCCCTCCATTGTCTGCTTCTCTCTCATTCTCCTCCACATCCTCTCCATCCTCATCGTTATCGCCTCACTCTCAGTCGTTATATATCCTCCAACAAGCACTACGCCGCTGACATGGTCGCCACTGTCGTCATCGGCATCTTCCAAAGCTTCGTCTCCGTCACGGTGCTTTCCTGACAGCATTGTCATATTTCGCCTCACTCTTTGGATCAAATGCAACCATGAAATCATATTTTGCTACTTCAGGATCGGAGCTGTGCAAGTCAGCCAATGCAAAGCACAGCTTACAAAAGCAACTCCTCCATGAGCACCGAAAAAAGAAAATGGCAACTCTTTAATTTGTTGCCAAGAATTCGTTTTCAAACTATGAACATAAACACTAACTCCAATAAACTCGTCGTCTCCGGGTTGTAAATTCTTAACCAACTTATAGTCATCACTAGCAGCGTCATAACCAAGCCCATTGACGCATTCATGGGAACCATTATCATCACTGTAGCACTTGGGTAATATTCGGTGTTTCCTAGTTGATGGGTTCCACAAAGCTATTTCTTTACTTTTTGGACGAGTTTTCACGGCAAATAATCCATTGCAGTAACCAAAAATCTTAATATTACTAAACTCACAGGAATTCTTAAATGGATAATCATTAATTTCCACGTTATCAAGGGAATCCCAGCAGTTGGAAAATATTTTTTTCGGACAAAGCTATCTGGCCGTTCATCATCTACAAAAATGAGACTGATATTGGAGTTCGTCTCGATGGAGCGATTCATATGGAGCTTAATGAAATATTGGCCGTTCTATTAACCCACAAAATGTCTTTGAAACACACCTGAAACGCAGGAGAGGGTTCACAGGTAGTCGGCTTAGTATTTCCGTCATAATATCCTGTAGGAGACTCGCCATTTGCGAGTTGTGCGACTTTAATTTCAAGGCGGATTATGGACTTATATATACAGTGATTAGGAAAAAAAATTCAAGAATACATCAGCTAATATAATTAATTAATATAATCACTAATTGCACGATAGTTATATAAAATAAATATATACATATTTTAGTATCACTTGTTATATAGCTCATATAATATTTTGATGTATTTTAAAATTGTTCAAAGAATAGACTTTTTTAAACTAATTTCATCTTAAATATATTTTTTAGTTATCATCAAAAAATAATTTGTTATTTTAATTGTAGTTAAAAAATTATTTTGTTACATATATATAGTCTTCCTCTCAAAACCTAAGGTTAAAGACTCAAAGCGGCAAACTACCCACAAATGCCCACCCACCTAACTGTCAAGTTGAAATTGGAACTTGAATGCTGCATCAAGATTACGGTTTTCTAAAATAATGCTGATATTATTACTATGTATTTATTTTTTATAACCAACTTCCTCTTCTTTTCCCTTTTTTTTAAAAAAAAAACAATGTGTTTTTGGGGTCCTTTTTGCATTTGGTTGCTTTTTTCTTTTAAATTTTATTAATTATAAATTGAATTTATTTTATATTTTCAATATCAGTATGCATATACTTATTTGGAAAAACATTAGGGGGACCGAACGTTATTTACTCCTCTCAAAACTCGGGCGTGGTGTCCCAGTCTTGTTCTTTTCTTTGTTCATTAAACCACGCGAGAATCTTCAAACTCTGCCTTTGATCGAAGACGACGACGCATCCTCTCTCGTTCTCCTGAACTTTAACTGAAGGTATGAATCTTTAAATTACCACTCTCTCAATTTATCCTTCGATTTTTCTTTTCCTCTTATTTAGCTCTCAGTTGAAGCTCTTGTTTAATCCAGCCGCAATTTTAAGTTTTTTTTTTTTTAGTTAGGGATTACAAGTAATGTGTGTTCTTGTCATTCAAAAAAAAATTTTACTTACTGTAAAATTCTCATAAGATTGTGTAATTGATTTCTTGAATTCAGGATGGTTCCAGATATATCATTGAATATTTAGCTCTAAAGTTGATTAGTTCTTAAAATTTCAGTTTGGTTCTTGAACAATTTGCAGGTATCATTTTGACCTTGATTTAAGTAGTTCGTATGGCCGGCGTCAGGTTCTCAATACTAAAATCACTTTGTAGTAGTTCCATCTATCCTTCTTTCAAACCACGATTGCTACATTCTTCTAACTCTTACTTCAAACTCGCGAGATATGCTGAGCAAAAGCACGTAAAGCTATCCTGTGCAGTTGTGAATAACAACTACGACAACAGTCGGTTGCACTCCGCTTTAAATTCTATTAATAATCAACTTAAAGTTCATGGTTTTGCACCTATCGGTAAAACTCAATGCCACAGTGCCAATGCTGTTTCATCATATTTACCCACATCGAAAAAATTTTGCTCATGGAGATTGGCTACATTTGCTTCAATAAGCCCCTTCCTGGGCCATCGATCATATTCTTCTTTCTTTGGTAGCAAAACTGATAAATCTACTGAAATTGATGTTCCAGCTGCATCAAGTGGGAGTGAAACGGATGTTAGTAACCATGGTATTGTTGGAAGTGATTCCTTTGATAAAATTAAGGATGCTTGGAAGAGTGTAGTAGATGGAGTAAGTTACACAGGACAAAAGGCTAAAGATGAACTGAGCCCACAGATTGAACAGTTGCTTGATGCACATCCATATCTTAGGGATGTGATTGTTCCAGTTAGTTGTTATTTGACTGGAACTATGTTGGCTTGGGTGGTGATGCCTAGGTTTTTGAGGAGATTTCATAAATATGCAATACAAGGTCCTGTTTCTTTACTATCTGGAGGCTTATCCATCGAGCAAGTTACTTATGAGAAAAGTTTTTGGGGTGCTTTGGAGGATCCAGTGAGATATCTGATCACATTCATGGCATTTGTGCAAATGTTAGTTGTTCAAATTCAACATTTCCCATGTTGGCATTGTTTATTGTTTTCATAGTTTGACTAATACTTGTGGCTATGACTTTTAGCGCTATGATGGTAGCTCCAACCACTATAGCATCTCAATACCTTGCTCAGGCGTGGAGGGGTGCTGTTATCCTTTCATTTGTTTGGTTTTTGCATCGGTGGAAAACAAATGTCTTCACCCGTGCTTTGGCTTCTCAAAGTATAGCAGGGCTTGATCGGGAAAAGATGCTAGCTCTAGACAGAATTTCATCAGTTGGTTTGTTTGTTATAGGGTTAATGGCTTTAGCAGAGGCATGTGGGGTGGCTGTGCAATCAATCTTGACAGTTGGTGGCATAGGAGGTTAGTGTTTGTTGTTAGCGACATGTTCTCTTTTGTTTTTGTTTCATTGACAATGATAGGAAGGATGTTATCATAAACAAAATTTTAAATTTAATCAAACTTTCTTGTCTTGTAAATTTAGTTTTACATTTCCTTGTAGTTAATTGTCGATACTTATTCTAAATGAGAGAAGTAGTTACAATTTGCCTAATGCATTCATCTTCTTGTGCTGCATGTTATATTCTTTAAGATTTATAATCTTTTCTCACTACTTCCATGCATGTGTAAATCATTTGATTTCCTTTATGATTTATCATAGCTAGAGGTCTGAGCTTCAGATATGTCAATGGGTACGTTCTATTTGTCTCATTACTAAATTTTCTTAAACAGAGATGTCTGAGATTGTACTTGTTAATTTATTTTTCTGGGAATTGTGTTTCTTTGGCCTTGACATCATTGTTCTGTACTGTTCAGTTTGCTCTATAAACCAATGACTAAGATCATCAAAATAGGTCTTACTGCGTGGCTACCCACCTAGATCTGATTCCTTGGGTTGACAAATTTTCAATTCGACTGCACTCATGTCTGTTCCTCAAAGTGGGAAATAATACGCTTATAGTATATGTTTTTAGGCATTCAAGATAGAAGTTTGAGTATCTTAATGGCTTTTCGACACTTTTCACTGTTGGTGCTTTGTTTGAAAAAATATGGTTGGTTAATTTGACAGATTCTGTTCAAGTTTTTAAAATGGACATGAATGAATTTTAAAGATTTCTTCATTGCATTTGTTTTAAGATTTGACTCTTCTTTAACGATATATATTTTGTTTTAGGAGTGGCTACCGCTTTTGCTTCCAGAGATGTCCTTGGAAATGTGCTTAGTGGATTGTCTATGCAGTTCTCAAAGCCCTTTTCACTGGGAGATACTATAAAAGTAAAAAGAGCATATACATCATTGAAAATGATATTTATTTCTTTCTTCCAGATTGGCAATAAAGTTTGCTGAAGCAGAGACTTTACGGTGAAACAGAGACTTTCTGTCTTTTTAACTACCATCCATCACAGTTGCCTGTCCTATAAGGGAGGTCCTCAATAGAATAAGAAAATTTCCATCCCCTGAACCTCAAGGGAGATTTAGTTAAATTTTTCCTCTTGTTTAGTTTCATTGAATTGGTCAAAGTAAAATTACCTATACTGCTCACTTTTTACAGATCAAAGATTTCTTTAATCTAGCATAATTGTAGTCCTACCCTTGTAAGTGCTTTTATATTTCGAAAGAATAAAAAGAAAAGAAACTTGTGCTTCTAGCTCTTGTGCATTTGTTGAAAAATATTATTTTTTAATTACTTTTTCTTTTATTGTCTTTCTTTTCTGCAGGCTGGATCTGTTGAGGGTCAAGTGGTGGAAATGGGACTTACCACGACAACATTACTGAGTGCTGAAAAATTTCCAGTCATAGTTCCAAATTCAATGTTTTCTAGCCAGGTGGGCCTCTTTTTCCCTCCATTTATTCTTTAATATCTTTTGCCAATTATGATCTTCACTATCAAGCCAACTTGTAGTGTGCAAACCATGTTCATACTAATTTACTGTTGTTAAAATCATCTCAGTGTAGGTTTGTTGATCACATAGACAGCATCTGATATTCAGGTGCTAATGGACAGTAGAACTGGAAATTGAAATACTAGTTACTGGCCCAAAACATTCAATCTGCACCAGATTAGGATATTAGATGACAAATTGTTTGATTAACACTGCTGAAATGTTACCTTTGCATTTGAAGTAGATTCAAGGATACTTCATAAAGCTTAATGGATGTAACACTTCATAAAAGTTTTAGAATTTAATCCCTGGAGCCTTTATCTTTTAGGTTGATTGACATTTTCTTGAGATCATGGATTCCATAGATCGGGTCTAGAATTTTATGCATGTTTCCTAATTGGTGATCAATGTTAGATAATTTGGTTGGTGATTGCAAAGAGCTCTTAAGAAGATTGAATGGTAATAATAACTTTTGGACATGGTATTATGGAGCAGTATTACCTTGCTAAACATTTATCAAGTTATATTCTAAATCCTT
This sequence comes from Citrus glauca, assembly GCA_029633175.1. Lineage (NCBI taxonomy): Eukaryota > Viridiplantae > Streptophyta > Magnoliopsida > Sapindales > Rutaceae > Citrus > Citrus glauca. Next base: position 30,783,939 of record JAQOOD010000008.1, read on the forward strand.
TTGTGAATATTTGGAGTTCCACATTCTATTGTAATCTTATGTCGATGTTCTATGAGGACTCAAGTGTTGGATGTTCAAATGTTGATTTATACACTCTTTATGCCTTGAAATACTTTTATGCATTTCTCTTGTAGCCGATTCTTCAACACCAAGGGTAATAGTTCAAATGACTAATATTTCTTGGTAATTGCTTTGGATCTTTATTTTTTATCTTGAAATGGTTGAGTATTTATCATATTGCCTATGCTTCAATATCAAGGCTAAGTTCTGATGACCAACTTTCATCAAATTGCTCTAGCTCTGTATTTTTTTTTTTTTTTATTACCTCTAGCTCTGTATTTAGAAGGGTAAGGGGAAACTTTTCTGTTGGTCTTGTGGTGAACAAATTGACACAAAAACGCATGCATGGTTTAGTTGTGCATGATTAACAACTTTTATGTTAATAATGTTCCACAGCTTGGATGTTTTTCGGTCATACGATTTACACATCATCTATCTTTTTCAGTTAGAGAGAGCTTAACATCTACCTTGTAAAATTTGCAGGTAATTGTGAATAAGTCACGTGCTCCATGGCGTGCCCTGGTTATCAGAATTCCCATGCAAATTGATGATTTGGACAAGGTTCCCCAAATATCAGATGATGTTAAAAGCATGCTAAGATCGAACACCAAAGTTTTCTTGGGCAAGGAGGCTCCTTACTGTTTCTTGTCTCAGATAGAAAGTTCCTTTGCAGAATTGAATGTTGGATGCAATCTCAAACAAATGGTTAAGTTCCTTTTTGCCTGCTTCAACTGCATTAATTTTATCATTCTAAATTAAGTACAGAACTAGAACATGGTGGTTATGTTATTCGGCTTAAGTTCAAAAACTGTTGCAAATATCATCTGGGCAGTATTATTGGCTTTTCTACCGCGCTTTATTTTGTGTCCCCTGGCCCACTCACGCCTTATACCTACCCGCAAAGTCCGATCCCCTGAGTGAGTATGATTTGATTGGAAGATTTCTTTGTGCGGTAATGAGAGACCTTGCCATCTTAAATAGCAAGAACTTGCAGACAGTGTGATTCATTTATTGCTGAACGTAAGTGTCAATGGCTTTCTGTGTGGTTTAATAACTTTAATGATTCACTGATCTCTATGATATTCGACCGATTGAATTACATATTTAATTATTTCTTCTTCCGACTAATGTTTAATATGCTTAATACTTGACATTTCTTATTTCAAGTCTGGTGTGCTTTGATATGTACTTTTCATATTTGTTTTCCATTTTCTAAAGTCTTTCACTTTGTACATGTGACTTTAGAGCAAGGATGAGCTATACTCTACACAACAAGACATTCTTCTACAATCAGTCCGGATTATCAAGGAACATGGTGCATCATTAGGCAGAAAATACGACAGTTGATCAGTTGATGATGATACAAGCAAAAGACAACAGTGTCCTTGCAGAAGTTCAGCCATGCTGATAGCAAAGCACGGTAGGTGTTCTTGAATTTAGGTGAAGCAATGATGGATCATTGCCGAAAGAAGGTGGCCAAACTGCCTTAAAAAGATGATAGTATCAAAGGATAGACAGCGGTCGAGGGCTTGTGCAAGGGAAGCTGACAGTTCCTTTATATTGGAACCAAACCAAGATCACTGCATAACAATTTTGTCCAGTATATAAACCATGAGCAATGATAGTGTCAATTACTGCCAGAAATCCAAAAACATGGGAACTGCAGAAATGAACATTCAGTAGCCGTCTGGTAATTGGTATGTGGATGATTATGCCATTGCGTCAAGCAGCAAAAATCTCAACTCTTCAATTTATCGCATATTTTCGGGGGATGCTGTGCGGAATTTCCCTAACTTATTAAGGAAAACCTTTGCTGTGAATTAAAAAATTGGAAAATTGAAGCAATATCCTAAGTGAACTTTTGAATAACAAAAAAATATAGGAAGCCTCGCTAAGATTATTAGCTTAAATCAGCCTTCCCATGTCGAGATAAGCAACCAAAATTTCAAATCAAATTGCTAGTAAATGATTTTTTTATTCCAATTAAAAGTCAAGATATAAAGCTCAGATAAGTTTTAATTAATCAATGGTTTCCCCTACAAAAATTTGCAGTTCGATTCCCAGATATAACTCCTTTCTTTATGGAATTTTGAAAGCAACTTCTCATTTGGTTAAACTACAACTTATATGCCACAGAACCAAAAGCATCTAGTACCAGATACCACATTGATACAAGTAGTTGTAAGGGAAGAAAAAGCGTCACTACTAATGCTGCACTGATTCGGTTGCGTTCAAATATACTTTCTACAAAAAGATGACTCGGATGAAGATTACAAGACCAGAATTTCAAAATCAGACAATGAAAAATAAGATACTAAAAATTCCAAGCATTTACAGAATACAACGATGGCTCACCACAATGAGATGGCATCTCATCAGACTTCTGAGATATGTCGCTTATACTGAATGGTATAATGAGAGCATCTGCAGGATTATTTCTGGCGCCTTGCAGCTGTATAGATACTATATTTCCACATACTCCTTAAATAGTTGGCCCACAAAACCAAGGAAACCCCTCCAAGATTAATTCACATAATTGACAACAAACAACATCAATGCACACCCGAGCAGTAATTGAACACCAGTCGACCACGACTCAAGATCTGCATGAAGGTAAAGTGATGCCTCCACAAGCAGCAGCAATTATTATGTACAGCAACAGAACAATTAAGCCTGTCAAGAGGGCCCTGTCACAAATCAAGATATGAGTCTCTATGCATAAAAATGTAGGTAGGCTATAGCTGACAACAAACATCTACAGAAGGCTGAAAATTGTTGTTAGGAACATCACACCCATTCAATTGAAGATGAAATGCGTAAGACTCTGACATTTTACTCTCTCTCTCTCTCTCTCTCCCCCCCCCCCCCCCTCCCTCCCTCTCTCTCTCCCTCTCGGTATAAAGCTTATAAAAGACAATGTCAAAAAATCACAGCTTCAGAGCAAAACTGACAGAAAGTCTACAGCAAACAGTTGAAAATTTTTCAAATGTACCAGATGATCAACAAGAAGATAGAAATGGAATGAGTTCTTCAAAAAAGTCTAAAATCTTGCAATTTATTAAATTCGAAAATAAGAAACTAAACGATCGGCCTACTCATGTTTCTACAGTTCAAAGTTAAATGGCTGGTCTACTTATGTATGTACAGCTCGAACCAACTGAAATATTATAAACTTTTAGAGTTTTCACTATTTATTTGCATAAATGTACTCCCAACCAACATTTGAGTTTTCATGATGTCCTTTTTACTACTCCTTACCATCTCATGCTCACTTTTGATTGTCCTTTTATCCAATAGATCTTTAACATTGATGGCTCAATTACAACCATAATTGTACTTAGCATTCCAGGGGATGAAAATTTTGTTAATTGTTCTTTTCAGAATATTTCCACAAGATTAGGAAGAATTCAAAAATTATTGCCGTGTTTGCAGTTGCAAAAAGCAGGCTTCAACCAGTTTTTATATCATATAGCAACCATAAGTTTTAATCAAATGATAAGCCTCCATTATCATAAAAATGTGTGACATGCTAGAAATCTACTGATATAATGTAATCTTTTCCATTAATATAAAGAGAAATAACAAAAAGTGATGTAGGAAACTCAAGTTACAGATTGAAATTTCTGTTTTATGGATTTAGAATGGGGAAATAATTGTATGGTTCCAAGATTAAGGAATGTTCCTTGAGCATGTTTTGATAAGTTTCCCAAGAAAGCTAAATAATAGAAGAAACTCAAAGGACTTACAATAGCTTAGCATTTTTCATCCAAAGCGCTCTACGAAGGCGCTTAGACTGTTTCCTAAAGTGAAATGCGCCGTCTTGCATTGTTGCAGTTTTGTCAACAAGAAGCTCAATCCTATCACCTCTCTCCAATATTTTTTCAATATTCTCCACCATGATGGTGCGTATCTGAAAATTGCAATGCTTGTGAGCAAAATCAAATCTGATAAAACTTCATTGTACTGAAACAAGTTGAAAAAGAAAAAAGAAAGCCTAAATTTCTTTACATGTTTTAAACGCTAAAACCTTAGCCAAAAACCAAAAGGAAAAATACATGATTATGAATATATCAATGCATGATGGAAAACGTGAAATAAATTAAAAGTGAACCAAAAACATCAGTCCAAGATAAATATTCAAGCAGATGAGAAGATACTTGCCTCACTAACTTCCCCTCTCACACGATTGAGAGTATCTGCACTAGGATTGCTGGAGAAAAATTCCATCTGCTGGTGCAACACCCTTGAAAACTCATCATTCATAGCATAAGCAGGTGCATAGTGGGCTACTCTGCCATAGTTTTTCATGAACCTCATTTGAATATCCTCCAAATATGAAAATGGAATTCTTCCTGGATCAAGGGAAAACATAAGTATTATAATTCATAACGACAATTAATATGAGCGTGATTGTTCATGGGTATACCCATATGTCAATCTATATAGCATGCATGTAAGATGAATGGATCCAGCAAGGAGATCGTGTCTGAAGAAACACTTAGGTATAGCAGTTTCAAATGAAAAAACTAACAGTTCAGAAATTAGGATTCAAAATATAGTATGCATCTTCAAAGCTTACTTATGTTCAAAAAGCAGTATAGGAGACTCTAAAAATTTAAGAAATATGGTAAAGAGAACTAAACTTCAACAAAGAACTCATCATCTACATTTATAATATATAAAGAGATATGTGTAAGATAAAAAAGAATCACAAACTAAGAAGCCAGATAAATGACATCGAACATAATGATAATTTTAAGTTCTAGAAGAAACACAGAGTTTCTAAACTCAATGATAATGTAATATATCATTTTGAACTGTAGATAAGAGTGGTGTTGTTGAAAGTAAGACTGGAATGAATAGAAGAATCACTCAACTGAAATTATTTAGAATTGGCATCCATCAGGTTGGTCAGATGAACTAAGAACTTAACAATCAGTAAGACATAACTTAAGGAAACAAAACCAGAAACCTACAGCATGAAAAGATTTTGCATAGCACTCCCATAGTACCATTCTAGGTTAAGGGATTCAATACCAGGAGTATTCCCAGTAACTAAGTGTAAGAAGTTCAAAGAACATTAAAAATCTTCATAGCTTCAACCTCCAAGGCCTCACACACTGGCAGTGCCAACCAAGTACGTGTGCTTTCAAACTTTCTATAATTATTTAGAACTGAGGGCAGCCATAAGACCTGCTAAAGTTTACAAGTTTACGGCTTGAAGGATAATCCCATAACCCATACATACAATAACAATGTAATCTCATACAACTGAATTCCACCTTATGTCAGATCAATATAGAGAATGAATTAAAACTTCATCCTCTATCAAACTGAATTCCAAGGTATTAGAACTCAATGCTTTCAGCCACAACTTCCTGAATCCTGTATGGTTAAAGGTGTACGGAAACACAATTCAAATCTTCCGGCGAATGGCGATTCGAATAAAAAGTTGCATAATCCTGTATTTCTTTCTACTGGAGCAATTACAAATCACCACTCAATTGCATAAACATTTAAGAAATAAAGAGTAAAAATTTTCAACTCAAATTTAAAACTTTAAGCTCGTGATGCAGCCATAAACATAATTAGCAGTAAAAACAACGATGGGACGAAGAAATTTTTGATTTAAAAAGAAAAAAAATAAACATACTGCCGAAGGTGTCGTTGGCCATGCAGAGGAAGGTGAGGCCATCGGATCTGAGTATGTGAAATATGTAGCGATCCTGCGAGAAACACACCCTGGAGTCGGACTCCGCCGGCAGTTTCTCAATAATCCTTCTGGCAACCGCCCCCGTGTTCCCCGTCACGGCGCTGAATTCCGCCAGTACCACCGTACCTCGCGCCACCAGCGCGTAGAGTATCGCCATATCTGATTATTTAAATTATTATCGTTGCTGTTATAATTAATAAAAATTGTTTTTTTTTTTTCAATATATATCCGAATTGCTTATGTCAAAAAATCTAGCCTGTAGCATTTTGATTCGAATGATGTTTAGTTTATTAAATGTTTTAGTTGGAGTGAATTTATTGAAGAGGCCAGCTGCACTGTCTCTGGCCGGTAGCGGTAAGTCCACGAAACCAATGCTGTTTTGGTTGAGAAAGATTAGAGCATAGCGCAGGCCCGCCTACTTGCTTGCATAGGATGGGCCTGCCACCTCATCAGCTGATGTGGCAAGGCCTATCCAATGAGAATTTTTGTTAACTTTTAATTTTAAATTAAAATTCCATGGGTCCTAATTCCTAAGGTAGTCCCAAAGCTTAATTCCCCCCAGCTTCTCACATACATAATTCAGCCATTCACAAACTTCTCTTTCTCAAACTCCACATTGTCCGTGATACAGAGACGTACGCAGATTAATCATACAATTGACTTTATTTACAAAACATAAATAGTTGCTTTTTTTTTTTTTATTACTACATGGGAAATCCAAAACCGTGGTATCCTCCTATGGATCTTCCTTGATCGTTGAAGTCACTGGGAGAGCCCAGTTGATGGGTCTCAAGCTGATCCGTCAATGGCCCAACCCAACTCGGGTCATAGGGTTGACTCGATGAGCCAGCATCCACGGTCGTAATATCATGGATGCTGGACCTCTTCTTATCTTTCCTCACAGAGTTCATGCGTAGAAAGTATTTCTGTGCATGGCTGGCCACCTGAGTTGGTGTCCTCGAAACGACGGCGTTCCTTGAAATACTCCTCCAATCTCCTTTACCGTATTTTTCTAGTCCAATTAGAAACAGCCTGAAACAAAAATATAAGTAACAAATTTGTTAAGGCAACATGTTTTTCTTGTATTTGTGAAAGAATTTAGGAAGCAGTTGAAAATATATTTATCAATCATTTTTATTTGAAAATTTTTAAAATCACTTTCTATAAAGTTCATCGACAAGTAGAATTTAGAACCAACCCTGCGTGATTCCCACTTTCTTTTTCGAGTTAATTTTTCAAAATTGCAAACTCATTTATTTTCTTTTTTCTTAATTAATTAAAACAAAATCAACCAGGTCTGGACAGATTACCGGGAAAAAAAAATATTACCCTTCAAACTTTATACTAAAGGAGTTTTTTTTTAAGAAAAAAATAATTTTGATTTTTTTCATCGCAAAATTATTCTCAAAAAATGATTAATCACTACAACCAATTATATTATATATATTGTGTGCAGTGTGCCTCAATTATTAAGAAAATGGAAATTAACAACTTTCCAAAAACTAAAAAAACCAAGCACAAAAAAGTAAATAATGATTTATAAATTTTTATTTTCTACTGACCTGTGCTCCTCTGCAGTCCAAGGAACGCCCTTCCTCCGCTCGGTCTCCCTGTCTCTACTCCTATTACTATTATTCCCCAAACTCGCTCCGGACTCAGCCACCCCACCCGGCGAGTCCATCTCGTCCTCGTAACCCGGCAACTCAACCAGCCCCGCCTCAATCTTCCTCAAATCCAGAACCAAATCGTCGTACCGTCGCTGCACATCCACCGAACTCTTTCCCGGAACCTGCCTCGCGATCCTTTCCCACCTCCCCGGCGTTTCCTCGGGGAACGTCACCAGCGCTCTCTCGAACAGCTTGTCTTCCTCGCGCGTCCACGGCGACGAGGTAGACGCCGAGTGCGAGTAATCAATCTTGTTATGAATCATTTCTTTTTCTTTTTTTGATATCGTTTAAGGTTTTGCGTCGATTTGCGGTATTATATACAACTTAATAAATATGATTATATTTAATTTTATCAATTAATATATATATTTTTTTTTCAAATAAAGAGGCGGAGGCGGCTGTGGATTTCGGATTACGTTAACTTTTAAAAAAAATTATTTTATGGTGACGTGGATTGGGTTTACATGTTAAACACGTTCCGCCGTGCTTTTGATTTTTTTTACTTTTTTTTTCTTTTCCCCCCTCCAAAAAGGATTGGCCCTTGTTAGTTACTTTGTTTATGTTACCTTCTTGTTGAACCCTCGGACTATAAGTGTCGTGCACGTGTTTTCCCGCCTACTGCCGTTAGGGTAAATTTGGAATCTCCGCCAGATATTGTTGAGTCTAAAATTATTTTAAATGTTTTATCTTTCTTCTTTTTCATTTTCCTTTTTTTTTTAAAGGAATGTTTTATCTCTTCAAATTAAAAAATTTGTTACCTTTACTTTTAAGAGGTTGAAGGAATTTTTATATATAATATTGAAAAATACCAATCCATATTAAAAGAATTTAAAAATAAGAAAAAAGTGACGTGACCTCACTCATAAACATAACATACTAGTGTCATCTCACTCAAAAAACATAACATACTAATCTTTATTCATTAAAATTTAAACTTAATATTAATCCTTAGTAAGGTTGTTACTTAGTTTATTTCAAATATATTTATCCTTTAAATTTCTAAAATTATATCATGAAGAATAAATTTTTATTACCCATAATGCAATTAGAAGATTACTAAAATTTATAAATAAAATAATTATTAAGATTAATTTACATTAAATCTATTAAATTTATAAAGTATGATTTAAATTTTTTAACTTCACTAATATTCGAACAATATTTGTTTAACTCAAAAATACATCATAAGAAAACAAATCATTAATTGCATGGTTCTCACCTCAATAATGTCTTCCCGATTCGAGAGTAATATATTTATTCTTCTTAGACACAGATAGTTAAACTATATTATAATTGACTTCAGACAATCTAGCCCTACTAACTTTACGATCGCTGGTTCTAGTAACAACAATTGATAAATAAAATATTTGAAAGATAATATTATATTTACAGAGGATTATATCTTATTTAAAGTAACGTAAACATGACTTAGGTGTAAATTATCGTCTGAAAGACAAATTGTAAATAAATAATTATAGATGAATAGTAGTTTATTATAGTGTAACGTCATATAACAAATCAACAAACCAATATTGTGAAAAAAAATCCATTATTTTACTGCTTAACCCCTCTCCTGATTAGTTAATTTGTTATATTTCTGGTTTTCCACTCGGTGACATGCTGGCCTTCTTGTCTTGTATGAGTTGGTTCTGTCAGCTTTCCAGTTTCTTTGACCTTTTAATGAAGTATAAAAATGTAATGCTACAAGTAGTTTTTTTTTTTTTTTTGGGGGGGGGGGGGGGGGGGGGGAATTTGCTGGTCGACAAAACATCTTATACGTCAATCAAATGAATCGTAATTATATGTCATGATTAATAATAAAATTAATTAAGGATAATTTGGATTAGAGTAGGTAGTGAAATATATTATTTTTAAGTACGATCAAAATGAGTTGTTAATTAAAAAATTAATTTATAATTTGATAAAGTGTGTTGTTGTAGTTGCAGTTAGTAACTTTTATTATTAAAATATTATTTTTTTGTGTAATGGTCGAGACAAACATAAACTTAAATTATCTTTTAATATTTATTAAAGTCTTTGAAAAACAAGATATGATTATTTTTTTTTGAAAATATTACAGAGTTTGTTTGTTAAACATATGAACTCTAAAATTTTATTAATTTAAGATTTTTTAACTTATCTTTGATTTTCATAAGTTTACATCTAAATATAAAAAGTAAAACTTTTGTGATTTTTATTTGAATAAAAAAGTTTGAATGAAAATAAAAATTATATTTTAAAATATCTTTATTAAATATACTTATTTTCTAAACTATAAGATGTAATCTTTTTATTTACAACGACATAAATATCAAATAATCATTTTTAAGGTATTTTTATTTATAACTAAATAAAATATCACTTTATTCAAATATTAAAAAAATAAATTTATCATCAAATTTTTGTATTTTAAATCCATTCTAACTTTAGATTAAAAAAACGTTATCTAAGATTATAATAAGAACTTAAAAAAAGGTACACTACTTATTTTATAAGCGTGCTCACGAAAAGAACTCCCTGTCTATTTTTAGACTCTACTACTATAATTAAAACTTATGAAATACGTAATTTTTTTTAAATTTGTCGATCTTTATTTTTATCAAAATTTAAAAAATAAAATACTTATAACGTTTCAATCATAATCTTTCAAATATGGCCTATACCAAATACATTAGAGTGGAATCGGTATTTCAAACTATTTTCAAGTTATCTATCATTATTAATTTATTATTAAAACGGAATCTTATCACAAAAGGATTCTGCGTTCAAAAAATAATCTTTTTTAATACTGACGGACGGCAAAATAAGCTTTAAGCAAGGATAAGATTACCCCTTTTGACGAACAAGATACTCTTTTTATCGCCGTCGAATTTGATTTATTTCTTTCCCAATTTTGTTCTTTTTGTGAAAAAGGTAACTCGAGATCAAAAGCGAAGAAAGTATTTTGTGATTTAAAAGTTAGAGCGACGGTCGATTGTCTCAAAATTCAAAAGCATGTTTGGATACTGCATGCTAAAAATAGAAGTGTATGCTAAAAGTAAGTTTGCTATGATATCTTTATTCTATATAATCAATACTGTGATTAAAATAAAGGTGAAACGTGCTTATCGGAAAAGTTATTGTGTCAAAAAAAAATAAATTTTAATACAATGTCTTATTTTTTTCTTGTGTATTCTTTTCTTTTCGTTTATTATACAATGAGTTTTTATTCTCAATAATGCTATTCTTACTGAATATAGATATTAAAAAACTAAAATGAGTATACATATAATGTTGGGTCCAGCTACTGTGCCCCCTTTATTTGTTGGTTTGCTGGAACCGTTAGATTATAATGAGTGAAATCTAATGGCTGGAGCTTTGAGAATGAATAGTGAGTTAAAGTTGGGCTACCATTCCAACCTGTTACACCTTTGAAATTGGTCTTAGGGTGCTGTAAACCGCGAGTGCAATTGATTTTGACCGGTGTGAGGAGAGACACCCAAGTTGTGGAGAATAGTAGTGTGCAGCAATTGGGGATGATAAAATTTGGGTTTGGGTTTAATTTTTCTGGATCTATATTCGGATATTATTTTCTTTTTCTGAACCCCAATTTTAACTTGGATTTTTTCACCCGGGTCTGGGTCCGAGTTCAACCTGAAAAAATATGAGTTTTTAGATTCTGGGTTTTGAACCCGGATTAATAAATCAATATTAATTTTTAAAATTTTAAAAATAAAAATTAATATATATTCAAGCAATAATACATCTAAATTAATTAATAAAATAATATTAAATTTAAATATCTGGGTCTGGATTCCGGATATTCGGGTTAAACTAAACCCGGACCCGGATATATCCGGGTTATAAAAATTTATTCTGGACCTAGATTTTTTTACATTCCGAGCCGAGTTGAACCCGGCCTGGATTATCCGGATTCGTCCGGGTTCGGACTAGGTCCGCGTTATTTTGACATCCCTAGCAGCGATTGTGTGTTAGCTCAGATTTATAAAGTGGATCGTGTTGAGTTTAATTTTCTTCTGGTAGCATCAAACGAAACAGAGGGAGAGATCACGACAATAAAATGTCAGGTTAGTGGAAGCTGAAATTGAAATGCATGAGTTGAATAGTGAATTTTTGTTGGTAAACCTATCGAGAAGTGAGATTTAGGGTAAAATTGTGGAGTAGACGGGCATCGATTTCAAATTGATTTGGGGATTATTACCAGCAGTTCAACTAGGCTCATTTAATACAACAGTATTGATGAGAAAAATAGTTGTTTTGCTCTGTAATTTCATTGTATTGGTGTTGTTTGGCGTTCCGTTTATTTATCTTTATGCTGACTATACATTTAGCTTCAACTTCTTAGAAGCACATCGCGTCTTAATTATCAATTTCCACCCAACTGATTTTCCTAAATTCATATCATAATTTTTTGCACTTGTAGTATAATGATCAAGGGATTAATTAATTTATTTATTTTGTATCTTTGTAAGTACATGTAATGATAATCAAATGAATAATCGAAAGTTCCATAGTAACTTCAGAGTTGTTAAGTTTTTTCAAAGAATCTGTGTGGAAAATCAGAAAGTGAAATTGCAACAAGTAATGGAAAGAAGTGAATCAGATGCATTATACCTATGGGTTACAGTCTGTTGTAGATCTAATTTATTGATTTCATTAGAAATGAGCATTATTATTATTATTATTATTATTATTATTATTATTATTATTATTATTATTATTATTATTATTATTATTATTATTATTATTATTTTGGGGCTGCAAATGTAATAGAGATGTATTTGTTTTGTGCATTATTGAATGTATTTATATGGCGCTATAAAGTGCAGCTCCATGGTAATAAATAAAGATTATGGACATTTGGTCGTTCACGTCTTAAGCAATTACCCACTTTCCGAGATATTTGTTATTCCAAGTCACGGTTGTGGACCTATGGTGATAGCCATGTAACAACACTAACATGCATGAGTTTTCTAGCTATCGTCAATTCCATAGCTCTTGCTTTTCGAACTGATTATCCTCCTGGTTCCATGCCAAACTTTATTTACTACATGTTTTTTTTGTATTTCCACTGGATATTCAAATCCTAGCCATAGATCAGTTTAAATTCTATTCAAATCTAATTAATACTTTTTTAGACTCATTCAAATTTCACACAATCTAATCCACTATTGTTCTAATTATATATCCCTCCTCTCCACTCTACAATTTATTCCCTCTTTTTTTTTTAAAAAAAAATCACTATCATGTAGTTACTTTATTTTCATTCATTTTTTTCTCTCTTTTCTATTTATTTTAGTATTACTTATTGTGCTGTAATTGTTTTTCCTCGTTTTCCCATTATTTCCATACACTACAAATAATGCCACTTACACAAGCTTCCTTCTCCCATTTGCCCATTTGTGGAACTAATGCTACAAATAGTCAACTGAGAGCGGCTCTCAATTTTTTTGATTCTTTCTACCAATTTGCCAATTCATCCATTTCATCACTCCACATATTAGATTATTTTTTGATCCATTTACTGTGGCCCTGCCGGATTTTGCGGCTCCGAGCGTATTCTCAACACATCTAATCAACTACATCTACTTCTTATCCTTTCGTTCATGCTTCATTTTTTATTTAGTTAACATCAATTGATCTCATTTCATTTTTCGTGCTACAGTAACCACACTTATATGCCTCTTCCAACAAAATATTTGTTTATAACGTACATAAAATTATCTCTAACAAACTACTTGCCTCTACATATAATTGCTCCAACTAATTACTTTATTACTGTCTATACCAACATATTTGTTGTTCCTTTTAATAAAATTATTGCACCATAAACTGTTCCTGTCTATTGACTTACAAGACAAGTAAAGGGGGTACGCGCCCGGGGGGCATGGTAGATGGAGCCTATAATGTTTCACTATAATAATAAATCAAACAAATACACAATTTTCACATTTGGTCTAACCTATAACAAGAAAACACGTGTCCACCCACAACTGCGTCGTCACATAAAATTCTGTTAAGGCGCGAGTGCACAGTCATCACTTTTGCCTGTTCGTTAAGTCCTCGGGGCTCACTCCACTCTCTTTGTTTCCTATTTGTATTTGTATTCGTATTCTTCCCATCGACACAGAGTCAACGCAACAGTTAAAAAGAAGAAAGGTACTTTTTTTTTTTTACACGCATTTAGCAATTCACTTGTTTTATTTCTTAAAATCAAAATAAAATCTGAATCGTTGTCGATTTATTTCTTCGCGCTCAGTGAATATATATCTAACTCAGTTCATTTGTTTTTGTACGGAATGGTCCATAGAAATGATGAGAGAAATGAACGGCAGATTCTGCATATTTGTTTTTTTTTTAATAATTATTTTCTGTTATTTTGTCTTTTTTGGTTGATAATTGATTTGAGCTGAAAATGGACATAATTATAGTTGAATTATAGTGCAATGTAACTGAAAGCTGGGGACCGGCGTTGAATTGGTAAGCTGGTAGTGGGCTTTGGCCGACGTTGACTTGCTTTAACTTCTTTGTTTTTCAGGTACCTTAGAGTTTAGTCTTCTATGGCCTGTTGGCTACTCATGTGTAGAGACTAATGAATTAATAACTTTTTTCAAAATGATACGAATTTTTTGGGTAATCTGCTTTAGAAATGGATGTAACCTGTGGTTTGCTTTTCCATGATCATAATCATAAAGACATGTAATTAATTAAGTGATGTCTTCAATTCACGGAAATACTTATGGACGAGAAAGGGAAATGACCTTTGAACGAGAAGGTGGTTGGGAAATGAATTTATTTATGGATGCTATTTGACCACAAACAAGTAATAGGATATAGCAGACTAACGGTATTGCCAGGAAGTGAATTTCATAGAATGCTTCCGTCATTTCCTTTGCCTAGTTTGTATAGCTTCGTATTTTTATTTTTAGAGTCAAGAAATCTGTCATCTGTTTTAGAATATGTGTAATCCTTATGAAGGTTTTGCCTTCAGTTTTCTCTTGGCATCCTAAACAAATTCGGTACAAGCCAATGACTCTGTAGAAGCCTCATAAGCTCAATGACTGTTTCATATAAAATTCAGGGCTACGCTACCAGTGCATGTAGTCTAATTTCAGGCACACAGTTGGCCTTCGGTTTGCAAAATATTTATGTGTATAGACTCTGTCACAAACTGCATCTTAGGACACTTCGGAGTTAATGGAATCCTTATGGAAGAAGCTGTTGGTATTGGTTCTGTGCACTCAGCCTAAGAAACATAGAAAAGCCCATTGGAGGGGTTCAGTCCAATGACTGAGCCAAAAAATGTCAATCTTGGCTCTCACAAGATTCATTTGCAAGATTGAGGTAATGCTAGCGCAACTGGAATATGTACTCAGATGTGATAGTTTAGAAACTGCAGCTGGACCTTAGCATGGAGATACTGGTGTGCTTCCAGTATGAAGGTTTAAATGCTTAACCATAACCGTAAAAGATTTTAATATATATTGTGCGGAACGAATGTACTGATGCTTAATTCTAGCATGAGAAAGCTATTCATCTACGGCACTTAATTTGTTCAAAATGAGTCCAAGCACTCAGAATAAGACAAAGCAAAAAGGATTCCAGAGAGAGAGAGATAGGTGGTTTTTGCATTTTTTATCTGGTTCAAACCAATCTCTTCCTCACCATGTTTGTAGCTTCATTGCTGGCATTGATCATAAAAGTTGACCAGTCACAATATAGTATGGAGCAACTACTAATGTATTCATAGACATAGGGTGAATTGTCTGCATTTGGTTTTAATATGGTTTTAACACAAATAGCTGTCCTCTAAATTTCATTCTACTTCTGTTGTTCCCTAGAACAGGTGCGTGGAAATAGATTGATGAAGCTAATCCAAGGTAATGTATGTCATAATTAAACCATATTCTGCCACTTGTCTAAATTATGCCATTTATCTGGAATTTTTTTCCCCTTTTCTGGCTATCTTTGATCTCAGTAAGGCATTGATGCCTTACATCATAAGATGCACCCAGATCATGCAATCCTTTCATCACATAATTACTCTATAATCGATTCTTTCACACTATACTCTGTGAACATAATTGATTCTGTTCATCATTCTCTGTAAGCAAATTTGGTTACTGCTTGCATTTTATTATCAGTTCAACTACTTTTGAGGACTGTTCGGCCACTAGTGTTTTTGGGTCTCCTACATTTGAGCTTTTAAAGCTCTGATGCGGACTTTTGTAGCTTGTTAGATCATAATTAACAACTTCATGTGTATGCAGGCACAACTATGAGCTAATAATTAATAGCTCAGAAATATCTGTTTTCTACCCTCAAGTTGTGAAGAAAATAATTCAAATTCTGATGGTGGCCTGTCTAGTTCATCTGAAATAAGATTATTTGGTTGGAGGGGCTATATATATTCTTAAAATTTTTATATTGGCTGCTTGGCTACTTTGTTGTGTCCACTAGCAAGACTCTAATATAGGTAACTGAACGCTATGCACCTATTAAACTGAGTCATGCCCTCCTCAACCACGATTGAGACTTCCTTTTTGGTGTCCTGCTTGAACCCTATTATTTTAGGACTTCAATTTCAGATGATCTGTATCTTAAGCTACATGCACTGCATCAGCCATGCTATAATTTGGAAATCTTGTTCTCTTTCTGGATTCATTTCTTTTGATGATAATGACAAAACACCAGGTACATTTTATAGTGTATTGAACAACTATATTGTTATAGGGAGCTCTTCTTTATTGATACTGTTGAATCATGATCATTAACCAGCATCTTTTGTCTATGCTTAGCACAAGCTTAACTCATTTTCATCGCCAATCCTCTCAAAGTTGTAGAAGCTAAAATATCTTGTTATTTGGGCCATGCAGCTTCTTAGACAACGACTGCTAATTTAGCAAATACAAAAAAACAACTAAAGTTCATCTGTTGTACTTTTGACTATTGTCCTGGTTGTCAGTTGTAAGAGGCTTCACAAAGATTGTGATGATTGTAAAACAATCTTGAAGTGTAAATTCTTAATAATCTTTGAAGTCAAAAATGCAATTTGGAAATTAACCCATATTCTTCATCAAACACTCTATATAACATGTCAACTGCACATAGTTTGACTACTGTGCTTTCTGTTTCCCAGTCCTGTTCTTCTTCACCCAACTCCCTTGTTTTATTTTTTTTAATAGTTAAATTGGCTTGTTTTGGATTTTTGTGACTTACATTTTTCTCAATACTTCATTATTTTCCTCGTTGTAGCGTTTTATATTGTCGAATGTGTCTTCTTTTGTCTCTTTTTGATTTTTTTTCCCTTAATTTCCAGGTTTTCAACTTCAGCTTCTGAATTCTAAAAATGGAGGTCAACATGCTGGAAATAAGGTGACATCTCCACGCTGAAATTAAATCAAATTTTCTCAATAGGTCATCTCGAAACTGATCATATCAATATGGAAAAATGATGTTCTTGATTTAGCTACTCTCTCATTAGGTTCCTTTCGTTATTTCTTTAAAATGAATATCAAATTTCTTAACAAACAACTCTATTTAACATACCATCAATATCTCAAATCTGGTTTATTGCTAGTCGTGACCCCACCCCTGCAAAAAAATTGTCTATGCTACTTTCGAAAATAAGCTACTTTCTTGCATCAACCATTCTCGCTTTGCACACTTGTAAGACTCTATCTAGTGATATCCATGACTATACAACCTGTACCCATCAAACTAAGACAGAGTTGTGCCCTCTCAACCAAGATGAAGAAGATCTTTTTTGCATGTATATAGACTCTAACGTCAGATGAAAGATGCTGAGTAAACCAAGTTAATATAATTTGGCATTTTTTCCCCTTTTTTCCCGGCCATTTTTCTGTAACAAAATGGCTCAATGACAGCTACAAAGTTTCTTTGGCATAACACCCATTGAACAGCTATTTTGCTTGTTTCTTGATGGGGATGTATCATGATCTTTTATCGGGTTCCCTTGACCATGCTCGGCACAGGCTTTAACTTACTTTCATTTACCAGTCTCTCACCATTGTACAAGCCAGAGAATCTTGCCTTTCTAATCCTTCAGCTTTTAAGATGATTTTGATGATTTTGCATATACAGAAACTATTAAGGTTCATTTGTCATGCCTCTGACCACTGGCCTTGATCATAAAGGGTTAACTCTTAGCATAGTCAAGAATTCAATTTGGAAATTAGTCCAAATTCTTTTCAACTATTTATCAACCTTCTTACTATGATTGAAATTGACCAAAGCATTTTTTTTCTCATTTTAATTTTTCAGTTTGGAGTCTTCTCTTGTAGATTTTTATTTTTTTTAATGCCGGTGGGAAGTTGGGCTTGCGTTTACATTTCTCTATTCTAGAGATGAAGTGAATAAATTTCTTAGCTATTTTTTTCATTTTGGATGTGCAGAACTTATATTTTTCTTCGTACTATTTGCTATTCCCATTGTAACTATTTCATATTGGCACGGGATATTCTTTTTAATTATTTACTTGTTCATCTTTGCATTGTCCTTAATTTCCGATTTTCAACCTTAGCTATTGAATTCTACATAGACAAATATTCAAAGGGTTGGAAATTCGGTGAAGGTGATACTTCAAAGCTGAATTAATTAGTAAAATTCTCTAAATTAATCTGTTATCTGGAAATTGATTACATCAATGTGGCAAATTGACGTCCACAACTTAGTATGACCAATCCCCTATTTGGTCTCTTCATTGACTTTTGTAGAACCAGCTCCTAGTTTACGTTTCTTAATTAACAATTCTATTTTACATGCCATTAAATATTTTACTTATGGCTTTATTACATTCATGACCTCTTGATGAGAAAAAATTATCTATGCTACTTTTGAAGGTAAAACACTGTCATACATGTCCCTTTTCACTTGGGACAAGCATTAGACTTCATTTAATGAGGCTGCATGGTGGAGCCGCAGGCCATGGCTTCACTCACGGCCAATTCAGCTGCTCCCAATCCCATAGAGGTGGCTGAGGATCAGCAACAATGTTCCAGTTGTTGTCTAAGTTAGTCTCTGGGTAATCAGAGTGGTCTTCTCCGGAGTATGAAGTTTCGGGCGAGCTTGATCTTGGCCCCATTATGTTGTTCTGAGCAGATGTTGTAGCCACATCACCATCAAACATTATGGCGTCTTGAAAAGATGTCTTGGATCCATTACCACAAACCATTATGTTGTTTGGTGCAGATGTTGTAGCCCCACCACCGTGAGGTTGTTCCTCTCTCGGTGCTGCTTCCAGCGGGCGTCTATCAAATGCTCGAAAGCTTTCGGATTTCACATAGATTCGGCACAAGCTGAATTCATGCCTCAACTACATTCAAGAATGCGGTGAAAGAAGCAAGAGTTAGAAATGGAAGGTACGTGACCATTTCTGAATTGTGAATAAAAAATTGATGTTACTATAAATTTCATATTTTAATTACCTTAGGAATGACAGCTCTGGATGGATTGGATGCTCCTTCAATGGCTCTATACTCATGCATCTTCCATTTGGTTTTTCTCCCAGTCGGAGCCTTACCCTTATAGAAAACCATCGTCTTCTTTACCCCAATCACCCGGTTATCGGATGAATATACATAGCTCGGTGAGCCTGTGGCCTTCCAATACCCAGAAGCAGTGGTTCTGCTCGGTCTCCCGCCTCGTTCTTCCCTCTCTTGTCTCGGCGTGAAGAAAAACCATTGCTCGGTGTCTCCTTGACATTTCTCTCCGCATAGCTCTGCATGCAGCACGTACAAAAAAAGTAAAACAACTTGCTATATATAGATATATTCTATCCACAATCCATGCAACTTGAATGCTTGTCATATACGTAAGCCATGTAATTTTACATGCATTCATATATGGAAAATGAGCAGGTGAAGTAAAAGAATTAATGCAGTACTTGGGAGGTGCCACGGCTCTATCTCGTAGAGTCGAATGACGGGGATGACGCGATGCAGCTCTTGCCTCTTACCTTCAAGCTTGTTGATTAAATAGAAGGAAACCAACTCCTCTTCTGTTGGAAAGAAACGATAACCAGGTGGGAGTTCCTCCATTGTCTTGTATTTTAGTGTTTTTTTTTTTTCCTTTGTTCTTATATCTCTTCTTCTTGTGCTTTGCTTGTTTGAGTTCATTGTTATATATATAGGATCTAAGGAAAAGAAATGCGAGTGAAAGTTTGCCGAGTAAAACGAGAAAATTTTTGCCTTTTGAGGCATGCTATTGGTGGGAAACTTCCACGCGGTTATCGAAAACAAAAAGTGCGATAATGCCTCTTGTTGTTTTCGTGAAATTAAAACTCCATTTTATGTTAAATAAAATAATCCCCGTATTGAACCAGTCAGCTTTGCCTCTGCCCCCACCTTTTAATTTTTTTGGTCCCCTGTGTTGCCAACCCAGGTTTTCTTTTCGTGCACCTTCTTGTCTAGCCAATCGAATTTCTTCCATCAACTTTTTGCCTTCAAAGATTGTTTGACGAAAGTGACCTGAAAAAGCAGCGCCGATAAAATGCCGCGCTCGACATGAATTGATCGGATATATTGGATGTATTGGAAACTCGGAATCATACATACGGCTACAGGAAATTAAGTGGTGGATATTTGTCAAGACCTGGCCTCCACTTTACGGCTACGCGGGGGGTTTCAATGGTTTTTCCTTTTTTTTTTTTTTTTTTAAGATTGTATCTTAAAAGATTCGTCACAAACAAGGTGGCATGTTATGAGTGGTGGATAATCCTTCAAAAGTTTTCAAAACAATTTATTGTGTATTTTTTTTTTAAATGTATAAGATGAGTGCTGGTAAATACTAAGATCACCAAATTGAAGTAGTAAATTATGATTATTGAAGGATGAGTAGATACAGTGATGGATCTAAAAAAATAATTTATTGGAGATTAAATTAGATAATAATAAAATATAAAAAATTAAAATTTTGAATATATAAAATATTTACTAATACATTTATAATTAGTCTTAACGTATTTTTATATTTTAAAAATATTATGTAATAAATTTATTATCAATATTATTAAATTTATTATTTTCTATATAAACAACTAAATTATCACTTATTTCATTTAATTTCAAAGATGATTCTTTATGAGTTTTATTACTGAAAATATTTATTTTATTATTATTATATAAATTAGAAGAATTAATCATATTTTTTAAAATAAAAAATATTTTAAGTAATAGACTATCGTTATTCTTAATTATCTATTATGAGAGAGAGAGGGAGTGTTAAAAAGGTTAATGCGATGAATAACACGTAATTCAATTTCCCTTGATAAGGCTCACGAAAGAAAAAGGCGACTCGGTCGCGTGATCGGACGCGAAGGGGGCTATTTGATCGCTTCAGTGATGTCTTTCTCAAATCCGGAATCTGATCCAGGAACGCGGAGCTGTGATGTCACTTGTTTTGCAGCATGAGTTACGAATTTTATTCATTTTATTCACATGAAAAATAAAATAATCTGCTTTACCTTTTCTTTTCATATCCGCGTAACAGTTACACGTCAGTTTTTCTTTGCAAGTGAGGGCCCACTTGAAAGCAAAAATTACGTTGGGCTATTAAACTTTTATACATCTTGTGACGTCATCAATGCCGATCGAGATCGTCAGAGGAGAGGGATGGGGATCCAGTTTACGGAGTCAATTCAAGAATCAAGAATTAGTGTAATTCAAGGGTCTCACAACTTCAATTTATGGGACAAATTGACAAAATACACAAATAGCAAATGTAATTTAACTTAATTAGTAAATGTAAAGTTTGGGTTAATTACTCAGGGTGACAGATCTTTTGACAAATTATGAAAAATAATATATTTTTAAAAAAACTTGAGCAAGTGACAATATGTTAACTTTATTGTAATTTAACGGGAACAATAAATTAATTATAAGATGACATTTTTGACCTTAGAATTAATTATAAAATGATATTTACGCCCCTATAATAACTACAAAATGATATTTATATCCCTAAAATTAGTTACAAAATATATTTTTGCCCCTACTCAATTATTTTTTATTTTTTAAATAGAAAAATTATAAAAAAAATACATCTAAGTGGAATTAACATGATTTTTTTGTTAAATCATACAATTTTTTTTAAAAAAAAATTCTTGTTGAATCAAGCAAAAAAAATTTATAATTTTAACGGCAAATTTTTATTTAAAAAATTGTATGATTTAACCAAAAAAAAGGCCCATTAATTGCACTTAGATTTGATTATTTATAATTTTTTCTATTTAAAAAATAAAAAATAATTGAGTAAGGGTTTTTTAACTAATGTTAAGGATAGAGATGTCATTATGTAGCTATTATAGGGGTAGAAACGTTATTTTTAATTAATTTAGGGGTAAAAATATTATTTTATAATTAATTTACAGTTTCCGTTAAAGTTAACATATTGTCACATGCTGGAGTATTTTTTAAAAATGTGGCATCTTTTTTAAGTTTGTCAAATATCTATCACCCAAAGGTAACTAACAAATGTAATTTAAGAATGTTGTACCACATTCTCCAAAATCATTTTTGTCGGGTAGGAAAACCTAGTATGACTATAGTTAGGGAAATGGATGTCTATACTTCTAAATTTTAGAAAAATGATCACAAAGGTTCTTAAGTTTTCAAAAAGGACATAAATATCTCATTTTGATTGTAATACCCTTTGAATTTAATAATTAGAAAATAAACTTTAGAGTATTTTTAATTATTAAAAATTTAATATAAATAATGTAATCTATCTAGTAGACTATTAATATTAAATTATTTTTTACATATTATTCAAAACAATTTAAATTTTAATTAATTAATTTTAATATTATGTTTTTATTTATTATTAAAAATTACTTTAATTATAAAAAATAGGTCTAAAAGATTGTACGATATAAAATATTTTTTAATTATTAAAATTATTTTAAAATATATATATTATTATATTTATTTTAATTTCATATTTTTATATATTATAAAATTTTAAAATTAAATTTTTTAAATTTATAAAGCCAAAAGATATTATGATCAAAAGAGATTATTAAGACATGATTCTCCAAACAATGGAGGCTTGGCTGTCATTTTCGCCATAATTAAGATATGATTCTCCAACCAAGACTCAGTAATCTCCATTCGTGTCATCTTCTTAAAATATTCTATCAAAACAAGTGGTAGGGCACCCAATGCTTAAATAACACGTTGTAATAAAAATTAAAAATGTACATTTATTAGTCCAAATTTAATTTTAATCACATAATATATCCTTTCAAAAAAAAAAAAGGACATGTACAGAAATTAAAATCCTTCAGGAATGTCTCCTCCTCGAAATAAAAATGGATATTATGAGAACAATCTCCTTTCTCATTTCCAAATTTACTTTATAATATTTTTCATCTTTGATTCTGGAAACTACTGGTTTAGGACTCCAATTTCCTCGAGGGCTTTTAGCAACCCTACCCACTGACATATATACATCATAGACTACATGTCCCCTACGTAATGAAATAGTTTACGTCGTTTTTCTAGTTTGACAATTATACATAAGATTATCAAAGTACATTTCTTGAAGCTTACTGTTATTAGATAGAGTATCTTTAAAAGAATTTATTAATATTACTCATTTGCTTACTTATGTGATAAGAAAAAAAGTGAAAAATATATTATTTCCCAAAAGATTTTTCAAATAGAAATTAGTTCATATTATTTTTAATCAAATAAATATTTTTTCAAAGGAAAAACAAATGGTAATTAAAGCATTTATCTTTCTCTCTCTTCCAATAAAAACTAATAAAATATAAATTGAAGAGAGAGAGAGCAACTTTACAAAATTGAAGAAAGAGAATTATTTCTTATTTGAAAAAAATTCAATTGAAGTGTCTTTTAAAATTTTAAATACTGATGTGGTTTTTTAAATAAGCAATAAATTTTTTTTGAAATTTTTTTGAGATGCTTTTAGAATATTTCCAGAAGACTCTATAAATTTTACTTTTCAAATATCTATTTGCTTATCTCTATGGCAAATAAAAAAAGTAAAAAAATATATTATTCTCCAAAAAATTCTTTAAATAGAAATAAGTTATTATTAATTTAATTAAATAAATTTTTTTAAGAAAAAATCAATCTTAATTAAAGCACCTTTCTTTTTTCTTCAATAAAAAGTAATAAAATATAAATCGAAAAAGGAGAAAGTAACTCTTCAAATTTAAAGAGAGATGATCATTTCTTATTTGAATAATCTTAATTAGAGTATTTTTTAAAATTTTAAATGTTAATGTGACTTTTTAAATAACTAAAAATATTATTTAAATAGTTTTTTTAGTAATGCTCTTAGATGATGAAAAGAAAAGGGCATGAATATAAAAGCAGTGTAGTAATTTTACTATTACAAATTCTCTCTCATCAGAGATAATATAATAGCTATTGGTGTTGCTTTCTGAGTTTCTGGGTAGCTTCTCTTTTATTAAAAAGGTTCTTAATTACCTTCCTAGAATATGAGAAATAACATATGTAGAAATTATTTTGACCACACGAAACATGATTTATTTTGCTTTAGTGGTCCGCGTACAAAATAAGGAACGTGGTTAAATAACAAACAACAAAAGTAATTACTAATTAATAATCCGAGAGACGCGTGTTCCTTGAAGACTCATATAAAAGTAAAAAGAGAGAGCAAGTAAAAAAAATCAAAAAGGGTCCGAGGAGTAATGATGGTACAAATATGAAGTGGCATCAATATACACTAATTATTTTAATGAAGACTGATGAGAAATAATAAATTAAATTATATTACCTTTCGGCTTTCACAATTCACATTAGTTGATGATTGGATTGGGAGTCATCTTTGGTCGGATGATTTTCACTTCTTTATTCAATTTCAAGAAAATGTGTTACATTCGCACTAATGACAATTTGTGAGTAAAAAAGTAGTAAATTCTCTTTCACTGGTAGTTTCTTTCCTCCCATTTCGTGAATAATTTTCAAGCACCTCTCACGAGTAATTTTAGGTATAAGTGAATAAGTCAATCTTCTGAGGTTATATATTTTAAAAATATCTCATTTTTTAATAAATTTTTTTAATACGTATTTTAAGAAATTAAGAGTTATTTTTTTTATTAAAAAACCATTTTTGGAAACCTTAATTTTAAAGAAATATAATTAATAATATTATTTAATTATTAGTCGATTCATTATTATTATTTCTAAAAAATATTTACCTTTTTAATTATTCCATGTTAAAATATTTGATTTTTAGTATTTCTTTTAATTTCTATTAAAAACCTTATAATCTCAAGAATTAGTAAATGAAAAAATTTTCTTGTTCTTTTCTCTACAAAGAAAAGTATTGTATTCATTGGTTTATGTAAAATAATTAGTTTCTTAAAATATAAAGTCCATTTTTATTTTTGAACATCAATTTATCATTTCAAAAATTTGTACTCTATCATTTTAAATATTCTATTTGAAAAAAATATTATTTTTATTTATTTGTTTGTTTGTTTTTAACAATTTTAATGAAATAAAAAAAAATATCTTCTTGACTATTTTTTAGGTTTTATTTTTAAAATTTTTGATCTTTTTTATTATTATTGAAATTCAAAAATAAAAGATGAAATAAATTTTAATTCTTTTTATATGCCTTTAGTTATTGAAATTATAAAATAAATAAAAATTTCATAAAAAATTTCTATTAAAACCCCTCAAACTCTAAAGCCGGCCCTAGACACCACTCGTTACCTTTGTGTGCTAAGCCTGCCTGATCCAGATAGACTTGTCATTGCACCCATTGTTGTTGGGCTCAATTTTGATCAGATTTTTGTGGCTTTTGGAAATCTAGAGTGGCTATAAAATCTTGAAAAACCTATCATCTATTTATCGTGCTGTAAATAGACTATAATGGCCCCCAGAGGCAATTGGTGGTGGCCACAACACCCACTCCATCAGAAGATACCAAGTGCAAATAAACATACAAATCTATGAGGGCCAGCTCTGTGTTGCCATGTTGGTTGTTACATGTTGCATCACTTAATACGTTACGTTGACTTTGACGTTGGTAGATTGAACAATAAATGGCTCGAGCAACCGATCAGACCTACCTCTTTGAAACTTAATGATTTGCAATAAGGAATCTGCGTTCCTTAATCAACTGAAATAAATTTATGTCGCTTGTGCCTTTTTATTATTTTTTTATAATAGTTAATAACGCCTCAGACAGTAGAATTTTATAGTATTTACTCTTGTTTTTAAATGCATTTTATTTATTTTTGTTATAAACTAAGTAAATCATAAAATAAAAATAAAAATTAAATACTAAAATAAAAAATATTTGTTTTGGCATGAAAATTTAATAATAAAAATTTTTTGTACTTCTTATCGTTTTCAAATATTTTTTAATAAATATATATTTTTTATTCTTACAATAAATTATCAAGCAAATGACTCATTTATTCTTCTTTTTTTTAAATTTTTTGTGCCACGTGGGTTTTTGGATATTATGAAAATAGTAGAGAGCAAATGATCTATATTAATTTTAGTAAAGGAATAATTGGCAATCACACACACACACGTATACATGTATGTATATGTAACTATCATTTGTCTATATTATTTATAAATTATAAAATATCAAACTATTATAAGAAGTATTTGTGTCTTATCGCTTTATCTTTGTAAATTTTTTCATTTTATTATGTTTTATTTACACTATTAGTTGACCATTAGTTATGCCCTTACTTTTAAAAAATAATTAAATTTTTAATTAAAAAAATAAGAAAACAAAATTAAAAAAAAAAAAAAAAAACCAAACACGGCTGAAGAACGCGTCTCTTGGCTGCCAAAGCTTCTTATGCTAATCTTGCTCTCATCAAGATATCAAATTGAAGCCACCATTAAAGCTTGAAGACAGCAAATTGGAACTGCCATTAAAGCTTAAAGATCACTATGCTTTCTATCAATCATAAATTCTATTTCGTCAGAATCCTTCAAACTAGTAATAATAAAACCATTATTCCACATTCATGTCAAACTGATCAATTATGTAAAATCCTTTTTTCAAATTGAACCGATTTTCCTAGAGATAAGTTAATAAAAAAAAAAATTCCATACCCGTGGCTGCTATCAAGTCATTCATTCTTCTTTTAGATGAGACCCATCAATGCCAATGCATGGCAGGTACCGATTCAAAAGTGCCAACAATTTTTCAAAGATGGTGGACAACTGTCTGAGAAAATAAAGTTGAAAAAGAAGAAGATAATAATGACAACGCTAGATATTTGGTATTCACAAATTTTCTTTTCTTCCCCCTCGTTCTTAACCAATTATACTAATATTACCATTATAATTTTAAATTATGTACAATTTTATCTTGGTTTTGAATATGATAGGCACTTTTACCCCTTTAATGATAGCATGGCATTAGTGTTGGACTATGTTAACAAAAATAATGTAAAATACAAGATTTTCCAAAGCTGTATTAATAAAATGACGTAAACAAATATCCTGTGTAGTCGTTTGATAATCTACAATTCTAAGGGTAGTCGATTATAATAACTCTCTATATATATAATTTGGAATTGGTCATATCGCTCCTAATCCTATCATATTTGATCCTCTTTTGACGTTTGTGGGAGGTTTATCTTCAGCTAGTGCATAGTTTTAGATTGAACAAGAGTTTCATGTAACTGACATAATTTTTAAGCTATAACTATAAAATTTTGATAACTATAATTTATCATAGTCTTTTGATAAAAAAAAAAATTATATTTATCAACATCATCTTGTTGCATAAAATTTTTAAATTTTTTCATTTCTTGTGACATTTTAATACTTTAAGGTTTTGATTTATAATGGAAAAATAGACATAATTATTGATAAAATAATTCAGTTATATTATAGGAACTTTAAAAAGTGTGTGGTCGCTTTTTTTTTTTTTTAATTTTTATGAGTTGCTTTTAAAGAGTTAATCTCTACTAACCTTTAAAAGTTGATGTGCTAAATCAGAAAAACATCTTGTAAAGAATCTAATTTAGACGTTTCAACCTCAATCATATGCAGCCTTTAAAAACCTATTTTAGTGATATTTATCAACTAATATCAACTTTTTATTTCAAAATTAGATCTTCAATTTCATAACAATCGTGATTTTAACTCATAACACCACAACATGCAAAGCTTAAACTTATTGGGTTACCTTTTTCTTTTTTCTTTTTTTAAATCACATAAAATTAGGAAAAAGTTATTTACCCCGAATTTTAGTCCCGAATTTTGCGCTCCGAAAGTCAAAACTCACCGTTTGGTTTGGTTTCATTTGCTTTCCACTTTCCCTTACCAAACCAAACGGTGTGTTTTATCTTTCGGGAAGCAAATTTAGGGTTAGGGTTCGAGGTAAATAGCAGCACTCAAAAATTGAATCTCTACACAGGTCTTCGGTCCTAGACCTAGTAAAGAAGAATATTAAAAGTGAAATTCAAATTTCAAAATAACACAAATATATATATTCAAGCCTCCATTACTACTAATTAAACAACATAGCGTATAATATTTGCTTCAGCTACAATAACTACACATAATTCGCTTAATACAGTCCTCAAACACGGAAAAAATATAGCCACACAGCATTTATATAATAACACAATCAACAAAATCAAACTTACTATGATAACATATTCAAGAAAATCAAACTCACTATGTTATATATAAAATATAACACGCAGAAATAGTGAGCTACTAGGGAATTCCAATGATAGGGACGAAAGGAAGATAATAGCTTGACGGTGCAAGGCCCCACTCTGGAGGCAAAGGCAGATCAACGGTCTTTGATGAACCAAACTTATTTGCTGCCCCACATTTTGAATCTTTCACGTTTGATGGACATGAAATTGAGAATGCAAGAGGCGTTGAGATCTTGTATGAGTTGGAGTTCTTGGGCTTCATGACTTTGGACACCATGTTCTTCTTGGAAGCATAGAGCTGGACTGGACCTCCGAGTAGCTTTGCATGGCAGTGCAAAGGAGATGGAGTTTTCATGGCAGCATCCGATGGAAGGTTAACCTTGAAGGAGCCTGAAACCAGTGTTGTCGCCATAGCCAACTTCTTGACATGGTTGCACTTCACTAGAACCTTAACGCCTGAAATACGAAAATTGTGTTTCTCAGGGTATACGTTAATATCATCTCAAGTAGCGGCGAAACCAGGATTTTGGTCCAGCGTAGTAAAATAAAGAAACTATAAACTTAAGAAAGACGAAATTAAGACTTGAATACTATATAAGAAGATTATCAAACATATAAAATCTCTGAAAAGGACTAAATTTCAATTAGAATTCTTATTATATCTTTTTTTTTTCTTTTCAACTCTAGAGTATTGGGACCACAACATCGGTCTATAAATGATTAGAAAAAATCTTACCAGTTTAACCAACTGATTAAGTAGTTATAGGTGTATAGTAGGCCGAATTCGCCTACTTGATAATGAAATGTTAATAGCTAATTACTACGCTCTTAAGTGAAGATTATTATGATTGTGCCATAACTAAAATATAAAATAAGTGCATGTGAAATGGAGCAAGATAATGTCTAAGTCAAGTCATTTAAACCTGAGAGATCATAGTCCTTGCTGCAGTCAGAGCAAGAGACCTTCCCCTTGAGGACTTCGTGGCATGTCGAAAGCTCGAAACTTGCAGAGAGAGCTAATGCAAAGAGGAGAGCTGTTATGAGAGGAGACAGCGCCATTTATGAAACCCTGAACAGAATTTGAGTGTGAAGATAGGATGATATAAATTGTAATATTGCAACTTATTATATAGAAAGACGAGTGTACTGTTTTTAATGCAAGGAGGCCCCATTACAGACTAAGTAGTTGGGGTTCATGAGGTGCAGTTAATTTTAGTTCCCCACAGTTCTAATGACACGCGGCAGGAGATGTAGTCTCTACACTAATTAAATTTAAGTTAGATTATTCTAATTTAATTTTTTAACCTAAAATTTGGATACAAATCTTAAGTCATTGTTTTTTAAAAATTGATTAGTTGCCACTATAAAAATACTGTTTTAATTTTCAATATTTACTATCAAGATTACTTGAAATCTATGCTAATGTTATAATTAAAAAATTAAAGTTGAAATAACTCCACCCCACCCTAATCTAATTTAATATTGTAGTGAGATAAATTTACTATGCAATTCATCTAAAGTCCAATCTAAAAAAATCTCTTGGCCGGAGGTATCAGTCGTTAGCTAATGATTTACTGTGATTGTTATTAATTTAAAGAATATACATGCAAGTCAGATTTAAAATATAATATATGCTTTTTAAACGTGTGCTTTTAAAAAAATAATGTAAAAATAATAAGAGATGAACGTTATCTTATAATTTTAAACAAAAGTACGAATATTCATATAAAGATAAAATAAATAAATAAATAAATAAAGCCAGAACATTGATAGAAACATAACGAGACCAACCCGTCTTATTTTCATGAGAGTTACTATCTTACGTTTAACGTAAGGTACAACTTTTTCTACAGTAATAGGTCCCATTAGGACCCACTTCTTAGTTGTGAGAGAGAGTCGTTAAATTTAATGTAGGCAAACCCTATTTTCATTTATAATATGCGATTGCTTCAATATTTTCTAGCATTATTCTTTAAAGAAACTTTTTTAAATAGACGAGCAATAAATTTCAACCAAACCAACACGATGAGTTTTTTCTTTGGACCAGAATCTAGTGCTCAGCTGAGTTTGTGCTAAGCATCAGATCAATGGCCAACAATTGCTTAGAGCCCACATAAGGCAATTACTGGTCATTGATAGCTGAGCACATCTGTTTCCTTTTTCACAACCCAATTGTCAAAAGATTCCATTAAAATTGGTAGTAAGCTGCAAGCATCAACTAAAAAAAGCTTGAAAGTAAAAGAGCATAATTTTCAGCACATTTAAGAGGTTGTACAAAAGTTTGGTAGGTTCTATTACCAAGTGACACATTATATTAAAGAAGGACCATCCAAAGATGAATTAATTTTTGCTGAAATGTGGTTGATTAAAGGTCCAACTGGGTGTGTTCTGTTCCACAAGCAATGAGTCCCCATACAGCACGATTTGCAGATACGATATTTCCTTCAATGCTTTCGGGGAATCCATGGCATTTCGATGTCACTGCATTAATGGATATAGCGCTTTTTGGCTTTTGCAGCAAGACTGAGCTGGAAAAAGGAGCATAATTCCTTCAGAAATCATGTGTTAATAATAAGGCAGGTAAAGAATGTCATTTGGCTCACTTCATGTGAACTATTTATGTTGGGTCTTTTTGGCAATTGGCAAAAGATGCATCTCATTTCTTTTAACTGTTATCTTTGGATTGCTTTGGGAGTAACGCTACACTTACTCAGTTAGAATATATATAATTTTAATTTGTACCCACACTGGCGTGGCATCTTCTACGGTTACTCATTGATTAGATTATGTATTTCCATTGTTAAAGTTCGCAATCTCCTAATTTCATTAGCAAGTGCTCCATTCTCCATTTGCAAAATTCATGAACAAGAAAAAAAGAAAAAAAAGAAGAAGAAACTATTATGTACGAATAATTAAGAAGTGATCTTCTGTGAATCTTTGGTAGTTTGTGTTCTTCAGAAGTGAATTAACAAAAATTGATTGATGAAAAAGTCAACAATCAACAAACAACAATATTCAGAAACCACTTGGGGAACACAGAAGTTCCTCCATCCTATGATTCAGGGTTGATTGTGACATTGATTCTCTAAAAACAAACAACAATGTGAACACCATTCAATGTCGCCGCAAGGTTGGCAAACAAGCAATTAAGAAATGCATTCTTTTCTTGTTGCGGCTACATTGCTTATCCAACCGAATCAACAAGAAGGAATTCCTTATCAATACTCCGAAGATAGCTACTTTGCGTTCGAATTTCCGGATAAGACATGCTTGGGAACCTAAAACGAGAGTAAAGACGGCTGGGTTCCAAAGCTTGTTCCATTCTACATTGATGAGAGTAATATTTGCAGAATCAAAAGTTGAAGTAAAAACTAAATAGTGCTTAAGAACAGTCTGATTCTTCTCACATCTTATTAAGGTTAAATAACTATCAACTTGCATCAGCAATCAGTATCAACCTCGACCAGTATTTTCAGGCCATTGCTTCTTTTGCAGAGGGAGACTCAACATTTGAAAACTAAAAATAAAAATAAAAACACCTAATTAATGCACTTTATGGCAATTACAGTGGTTCCAAATATATGTCTTGCATGGAGAACATATAATCCACAAAAACAAAACTAAGTTTGACACCAAGCGAGGAACATATTATGTTACGTGGTGAACTCGCGCTGTCTACCATTTATGCTATATATATTATCATACATTGGATCAAGATATTGTCCCTCATGAACCCAGCAACAGTATCTTACCCATCCCTCCTACCGTAAGGGATTTAGTTCAGTGAGGAAATCCTATTGGGTTGCATGGCAAATGTGCTAGGTACGCCTATATGATGAATAGAGTGAGACTGATTGCCTACAATACAGCATATCCCATAGAATATCTCTTAACCATTTTCTGTTGTGGTTTTGAATGTCTCAAGAAACTCAATTGAAATGTTGGAACCAACTGTGTCACATTTTGAATCACTTTTATTAATTGAGAACTCAGGGAGTTTGGTATGATAAGCAAATCTTTTATATCTGCCGTTCTGGTAGCTGGCCAGGCCCAAAACAACACAGACCCCAGCATAATTGTCCATTCAAAATGCTGGCAACAGGTCCCCCTGGACCCTAATTTCATCTTGGCTGATAAGGACTAGAGAAATGGGAATCATTATATGGCCTCATTATATGGCGTCATTATATAGCATATAGCTGAAGTTGTGGATGGCTTATGACAGAAAAGTACGGAAACATTGATAAGGACTAGAGAAATGGGAATCCCAGACACACTATATGCACTTGAAACGGTTACACTCTTCTGAACAAAAACGCAGCACACTAATCTAATTTTGCATCTGAGAAATTTGTTACATGCTGGCTCAAGACATAACAAATCAATATTAATGAATTCTAATAACAGCTAAAAACAGGATCATAAATTGGAACCACTGACCCTTCCTAAGAATGGAAGGCAATCCATTGGCCGTCGATCTAGGGCAAGCCGAAGAAGACACTGCCAGCAGTCGAAGTTGATAAACTTGCAACTAGGAGACAGAAGCCAGCAATGATAGAGACAATAAACTTATAGAGAGAAATGATCTTTGCCTGCATTGGTTTACGTGTTAACAATTTCTAAATTTCTAAGGACAACTTTCAATCACATGGTTTTCCAATGTAAATCCATTGGTGTTCACTTTTCGCTAAACATGCACTAAGAAAGTTTCTAACATAATGGTGTTCACTTTCCCCGAGTATTGATGAAGTAAATAGAGCAGTGCATATTCCAGCAAATAAGACTTTTTAAGCCTTTGAAACTGATGTAATATATTATTTTGAGTTTAGCCATAGCAATGTCCGGTGTAATTCTAAAATAAGATCACCAACATGATTGTCAAAGTGCAACATTGCAAGGCATTGGGAAAGCATCTTAAAATCCTTAAGATGAGGGTGACCTCAGCCAACCTTCAGTACTGATGTGAGGCACCAAGGCAGCACCTTTTATATAAAGGGTGTTTACTTGTATGGTTAAAAATCGGAATTCGAAATGAGAATGATTGATGGTGTTTGTTTGTTAAAGTAAAAAGGGGAATGGAAATAAAATATGAGGGGCACACGTGTTTTTAGAATTAAAGAATGGGAACTGGATTCCTACGAGGGGCTTGGGAATCGAGTTCCCATTCCTTTACTCTCCATTTTATCCCCGTTGAATTTTTATAATTCCCAAATTGCTCTCAATTAAGTTTTGTCACTTTGATTTTAGACCACGAAATTTTGTAATATTTGCAAATGGGGCTTGGGAATCCAGTTCCCATTCCTTATACTCTCCATTTTATCCCCATTGAATTTTTATAATTCTCAAATTGCTCTCAATTAAGTTTTGTCACTTTGATTTTAGTCCCCGAAATTTTGTAATATTTACAAATGGGTCCTTCATTATTTATTATTGGCAATTATATAATAATATTATTATTTTTATTTATTAATGTCATTATTATTATATTAATAATATTATTATTCAAAATTTATTAATTTTATTTTTAATAATAATAATAATTTTATATTGTTATTATTATTAACAATAATTATTTTGAATAATAATAATAATAATAAGAACCATAATCACTACTATTATAGTAAATAATGAGAATAATCAATTAAAGTCATTTTAATAACTTAAAATAATAGATCCCAATTCCGATAGGTAAAGTAGACAATTTATTTTTATTCCCATTTTCTATTCCCATTCTAGTAATTCTAATTACCAATTAATAAATGCACCAAAATCTACTTGGATAGTCTCCAATTAGGTAGAACTTCGCTCATAAACATAAGGCATTTCATAAATGATATTTTGCCTTAGTACAACAAAGGAAATCCATTACTTATTAATCATAAAGGTCTTCAAAGTTGAAAGACTTCCCCGCCATGGATTCTCGCTTTGAAAATACAGCTGACTTAATCACAGTAGAAAATGTTGACTGTCAATATGAGGCTCTGGATGGAGATCAAGTTTTCAGTGTTTTTCATAATAATTACGAGTATTTTAATAATCAAAGGGTAATTTATAAATGTCAGTTTAGCCTACAGCGATTCTCTTCACTCAGGCCAACATTTAATGTACCCCAACCCTTGGGCAACTGTGGGATCTAGCACTTCAAGGGCACCCTACACCTCTACCTACCTTGTTAAAAATACTGTTCCTTAAAAAAAAAATAGCCTATACACAGAAGAATGATATAAGAGGATGAACATCATATCACACAAATTTTAATCTTCCCCCATCCAAATGAAATCAACCAATATGCCTAAGACATGGCAGTTATGCCAACTTATCTTCAATGTTAGCAGGCAAGAACAGATGAAACTAAAACTTGAAAATTTACCAGATAGGATCCTCATTATATATCTGTTTTCCTGCTTCACTCAGAATATATGCACCATCCAAACAAAGCCTGACCAATTTCAACTTTAAAATCAGACAGCCATGCAGTTAGCACACAAAGGCAACGAGTGGTGTCTAGGGCCGGCTTTAGAGTTTGAGGGCCTTAGTAAAAATTTTTTTATGAGATTTTTATTTATTTTATAATTTCAATAACTAAAGGCATATAAAAAAATTAAAATTTATTTCATCTTTTATTTTTGAATTTCAATAATAATAAAAAAGATCAAAAATTTTAAAAATAAAACCTAAAAAATAGTCAAGAAGATATATTTTTTTATTTCATTAAAATTGTTAAAAACAAACAAACAAACAAATAAAAATAATATTTTTTTCAAATAGAATATTTAAAATGATAGAGTACAAAATTTTGAAATGATGAATTGATGTTCAAAAATAAAAATAGACTTTATATTTTAAGAAACTAATTATTTTACATGAACAAATGAATACAATACTTTTCTTTGTAGAGAAAAGAGCAAGAAATTTTTTTCATTTACTAATTCCTGAGATTATAAGGTTTTTAATAGAAATTAAAAGAAATACTAAAAATCAAATATTCTAACATGGAATAATTAAAAAGGTAAATATTTTTTTGGAAATAATAATAATGAATCAACTAATAGTTAAATAATATTATTAATTATATTTCTTTAAAATTAAGGTTTCTAAAAATAGATTTTTTTAATAAAAAATAATTCTTAATTTCTTAAAATACGTATTAAAAAATTTATTAATTAAAGAATTATTAAAAAAATAAGATATTTTAAAAATATATGACCTTAGAAGACTGTCTTATTCACTTATACCTAAAATCACTCATGAGTGGTGCTTGAAAATTATTCATGAAATGGGAGGAAAGAAACTATCCAGTGAAAGAGAATTTACTACTTTTTTACTCACAAATTGTCATTAGTGCGAATGTAACACATTTTCTTGAAATTGAATAAAGAAGTGAAAATCATCCGACCAAAGATGACTCCCAATCCAATCATCAACTAATGTGAATTGTGAAAGCCGAAACCATGCCCCTTGTCCATGCCAAAAGTTACACCAATCATTATGAAAAACCATTAGAATTGAGAATGTCTGAGCGCCTGAAAATCAACAAAATATTAACCAAATTTTAAAAAATATTTTAATCCCCAAGAATCCATGAGGTTTGTGTTCAGAGTTTAAACATGAAGTACTATCTGTGATTAGTGACAAGCCAAATTCAACAGTCGCATGCGGCTTGTTCGCAATCCAAAAGATAAGACACTCAACAATAAAAGTTAAGGTGGCCTGCAGTGGTACCACTATATGCAACAGATGGTAGATGGGCATTGCTGGAAAATAAAATTTTTAGGGTAGCAACAAGATATTAAGCACCTTAAATGTAAGCACTTTAAATGCTTGCTGAAACTTCTGAAGTCACAAATGCCAACAAGCACACCCATGGTAGCTTGTAGGCCATAGAAATGGGAATATTATCACCATTTATTTGTCCTTCTAGCTGCAACATCTTTTGCAGAGCATCTGACTTCCATGCAAATCTTATTCCAAAAATTAAGCAAAGTACCAACTAAATACAAGCAATGATTCATTCAGTGGCATTGAAAGCACCTTTCATTTTTCATTTTCATGTAACTCTTATGATTTTTGAATTATTATTGTTATTATTATTATTAATAGAAAGTGACTGCTAACCAAACCTAATGTCTCCTCAAAGCAAGAAACGGATTCAAAAAATTTTCCTTAACTTTTATTAAAAATGTTTATCCCCGTACACTACTCTATATACTCAATATTCTCTAAAACAAATCGCAATAAATTAAAGCGAGTAATGCTTTAATTCCACAAATAATTTCTTTCTATTAAAAAAAATAAAAAAAGAACCTTAATCAAGAAAACCTGTTTGTCGAAACACGGCGTTTCTGACCTGCCTCAGATCCCTGCCTTTGAGCGTGCGTCCAACGCCTTCGAGCACCGAACAGGACACAACGGGCGTGTTCGCACGCGCCACTATCTCGTGCGGCGGCAGCACCATCTCGTTGTCCCCCTCGTCGTCTTCGTCCACGTCGTCAAAATATCTTCTATTCCTCATGGCCTTCGCCAGCACCGGCACGTTCACCGGCGCGCTCTGGTACTTCAACTTCCCGAACGGCGGCCGCTCTTGCTGCTGCTGCGGCGGCTTCGGAATTCCAGGAATCGCGCGTGAAGTCGATACCGAGGCTTTGTGGCAACAGTGTGTCGGAGATTCCGGAAGTGCGGCCAGGATTCCAAAGTTTTCGGAGAAGTTTGCTATTTTATTGTTGCTGTTGTTATAGAGGTGATTATCATGGTGGTGGCAGTGGGGGGCGGCTGGTTCAGAGATATCCGTGGTGAAGATATCGTCTTCGTTGAGCTCGTCGAAGGAGGCGGCGGTGGATCCTGAGGGTCGTGACGCGTGAGGATACGCGCTGAGCAGGCGGTTGGGGGGAGGTGACTTCCGAGGGCCGAAGCGAGTCGGGCCATGAATGTCCATGCGGATGCGGGTTGCGTTGATGAGAGGATGTGCTGGGCGTGCGGCAAAGGGCCTGGGGTGACGTGGAAGGTGAAAATTTTTTGAGGATAAATTGATGAGATAAGAATAGATATTAAAACGTGGGACAGCCCGAGACTGAGGGAGGAAAGTGTGATCCTCTTCTGGGAATTTTGTGGGACCTACGTGTCACGGAATCTTTGGCATTCTATTTAAATGGCAAGAAACTCTTTGCTCACGTCATAATTTTCTTCACACACACTTTCTAGAATGAGACATAGCCTGGCCAACGGATTGTTCACCTTAAATTATTAATTTTCTTGTTTTTGGGATTATTTAAATTTATTTCCAGACTATGTTTTTAAATTAATTTTTAAAAATAAAAAACAGTTATCATATTATTAAAATATAATTTCTCATTGTTCCTCGTATCTCAGGAGCAGAGAATCGGCTATTAACTAACTCAAGACCTCTAGCACTAGTGGGAATTTAATATATTTTTATGGCTAGAATTGCTGTCATTCGAAAAATTGAATGTCTGTATTTGAATGAATGCAGGTGTTGTGAAGGTGAAAGCTAACAGAGATGAACCTTCACCATATGCCACCATGCTTGCTGCCTGCACAAGATGTTTCAGAGAGATGCAAGTTGTCCAAGTCCGTTTACATTCACTATGATATAGTTTATAAAGAAGAGTTAAGACAAGTTATTAATAAAAGATAAATTTAACCCAAAAAAAATGAAGCTATTTTGCTGAGAGGAAACAAGAAGAATGCTGCTTATTGATGCAATGCAAATATATCGATAAAGGGAATGTCAAAAGAAGCACAAACACATAGCAATGGATAAGATAAGTTAAGTAATCCGTTTCTGGACCAATTATGTTTGTATGTCTTCAGGGCTTGGGTGCAAGACCGGCCTTGAGAGCTTCAATGGTTGCAGCATCAGTCTTGAATGCCTTAGCCAGTATGGTGTCATCAATGCCGGTGGTGAACAGAGTGTTGGGAAGGGACACAGTTCCTGCATTAGCACTGCCGAAAGCTGAAACTGCGAGAGCCTGATTCTGTGCATCTGGGTTGTACTGGAAGTGAACTAGTCCCTCGGGGAAAATAAACATGTCACCGGCTTGAAGTGTTTGATTGAAAAGCTCGTTGGTCGTGTCAACGAAACCAACTTGAAGGCTGCCATCAATGAGGAAAAGGAGCTCAGCAGAGCGAGGATGAGTGTGAGGCGGGTTAGTAGTGCCAGAGGGGAATTGAAGGACAGCATAGGAAACACTTTGGCCATTAAGTGCTGGGAATTCAACCATGCTTGCTTTCAGGACTTTAAAATCTGGAGGAGGCGCTGCACCAATCAAGGCTCGCATGCCGGTGAATGTGAAGAAATTTCCATCAACCATGCTTAAATTTGATGGGACAATAAAGTCGGAGATGATATCCGGGTCTCCAGCCAATGCCATTTGGACTATGGCAAGTGAAGATAGCAGAAGGAAGAAGAGCTTTTGAGATGCCATGGCAAAGTGCTTTGATATCTTTAGGAGATAATGAGATTAATTATTTGCTGAGGAGATAATGAATTTGGATTGGAAGGTGGGTAGTATTTATAGAGTATGGGATGTGAAGGAATTGTTTGTCAATTGTAATGCTGCTGGCCTATTGACAGATGGGATATTTACAAAGTCATTCTTGTTTTGGTCGAAGGGTTTTGGTGTCATTTACCCGGCAAGGAGGTAAGGGAGTGATAATAATATTATTTTTTCCCTATGTATAATTTTTCTTTTTTTGCTTTGCTTACTTGCATGTGTTTGAATCATATGATATGCTCATTGGCATTGTGAAAATCAAATAAGAATTGACAAAAGTGCAGCTGGATTTGGAAAATGACTAGGAAAAACTAAGCAAATGATTCTTATGAATTTAGAATCAAACCAAGGATATTTCACTAAAATAATTGTTATTTTTATTTAACTTTCTTGTCTCAAGTTCTTGTACTAAAAGAGCTTGTGCAGAATTGACTAATATCGATACATTATGTACACAAATATTGCTAAGTCATTGCACAAAGGTATCATATCAGTAGCATCTGATACTCAGCATGATGGATCCATATTTGCTGAACTTTGGTTTGTTAGAAGCGTTGAGATTTGTTTTGTGGATTCCTGTTTGTGTTTTTTAAGAGATTAGTACATCACTG
This sequence comes from Citrus glauca, assembly GCA_029633175.1. Classification (NCBI taxonomy): domain Eukaryota; kingdom Viridiplantae; phylum Streptophyta; class Magnoliopsida; order Sapindales; family Rutaceae; genus Citrus; species Citrus glauca. The sequence continues at coordinate 30,823,163 of JAQOOD010000008.1, forward strand.
CTGTCGCGAATTTGGTGGTGGTAATAAGAGTTGTTGATAATCGAAGAACTTGGATGATATTGATCAAGATCAAAGATGTTTCTGCCAGGTGAATTTTGAGGTCAACTGTGTCTCAGCGTTTCTAGAAATGATGGTTGAATTGAAGGGTACAGGTTTCCTTGTGTGCTTATAGTTATAGTTATAAAGAGAGTAACAATGAAATACCCAAGAGTGTGACCACATATGCCATAACTACTGAGTATACAACATTATTAGATGCTGAGATTAAAGTGCCAAGAACATAAGCTGTCTGTAAATTTAGAGTTTTTCTTAGCCAATTCTACAATTGATTCGGAAACTAAAATATTAGCTTAGAAGATCAACATTTGCCATCTCTTCTTCCTGTTTGCACTTTAATTTTAGAGCATTAATCATCTAACCGAAAGGAGTTGCTGTTGGACATAACTTGCTTAACGGACAGAATGCTAACAGAGCTGATGGTTGGTTTTCAATTAAGTGAAAAAACCACCGTTGGTTTTTATCTTGTTTATGTCAGCATTCTATCATATTTTTCCGATCTGAATATCACTGCTCACTACTATAGATTCGTTTCCGTATATTCCCTGTTAAATTCAAACGCCAAGTCATTACAAAGGCTGTCATTGTCCACGATTAATACTCGTATCATCTCATGTTCTAATGAGGCTTACACTTATTTCTAGCTCCTTTTGCTAGAGAGAGTGGTTACATTGGATTAGTTGGAGAGCTTAATGTGCCTTGCAAGTGTAAAGGATTCTCAAGATCCTCCAAGATACAAATCTTACCTGTGTAATTCAGTAATTAATTGGGAAGATTTTCCTGCACGCACAAGACAAGAAGGTCAATGCTCTTTGTACTTTGTGAAGGAAAGACAGCCTGCCTTGCCTTGCAATTGTGGATGAATCTAGTTTCCCTAGTTAGCTTGATTATTTCCAATGTATCTATGTATATTGCAGAATCATTAGCTTGCACTATAAATTGCAGGCACTCTAGCCTTGTAATACACGCAGCTTCTTCAATAATGAAGAATCACTTTCCTCTCAATTTCATTATTTTAGAATAAGGACAATGTTAAGATAAAGCAATTCAATTTCGGCTTTGCTGACTCTGGTCTTCTTAATAGTACTTTAACTGGAAATATTAGCCATTTTCAGAATACTGAAATGTAAAACCGTTAACGGACATTACAAGAAGAATGGTTATTTATTCAACGCAGAATCGGCAAAGGAAGTGCGACAAGAAGCACAAAACATTAAAAGAAATAACAAACTTAAAGTGATGCACACTGAATCAGTTAATAGTAGTAAATTTTATCCTCAAGGCTTGGGTGCAAGGCCGGCTTTGAGAGCTTCAATGGTTGCAGCATCAGTCTTGAATGCCTTAGCCAAGATGGTATCATCAATGCCGGTGGTGAACAGAGTGTTGGGAAGGGACACAGTTCCTGCATTAGCACTGCCGAAAGCTGAAACTGCGAGAGCCTGATTCTGTGCATCTGGGTTGTACTGGAAGTGAACTAGTCCCTTGGGGAAAATAAACATGTCACCGGCTTGAAGTGTTTGATTGAAAAGCTTGTTGGTCGTGTCAACGAAACCCACTTGGAGGCTGCCATCAATGAGGAAAAGGAGCTCAGCAGAGCGAGGATGAGTGTGAGGCGGGTTAGTAGTGCCAGAGGGGAATTGAAGGACAGCATAGGAAACACTTTGGCCATTAAGTGCTGGGAATTCAACCATGCTTGCTTTCAGGACTTTAAAAGCTGGAGGAGGCGCTGCACCAATCAAGGCTCGCATGCCGGTGAATGTGAAGAAATTTCCATCAACCATGCTTAAATTTGACGGGACAATAAAGTCGGAGATGATATCCGGGTCTCCAGCCAATGCCATTTGGACTATGGCAAGTGAAGATAGCAGAAGGAAGAAGAGCTTTTGAGATGCCATGGCAAAGTGCTTTGATATCTTTAGGAGATAATGAGATTAATTATTTGCTGAGGAGATCATGAATTTGGATTGGAAGGTGGGTAGTATTTATAGAGTATGGGATGTGAAGGAATTGTTTGTAAATTGTAATCCTGCTGGCCTATTGACAGATTGGATATTTACAAAGTCATTCTTGTTTTGGTCGAAGGGTTTTGGTGTCATTTACCCGGCAAGGAGGTAAGGGAGTGATAATAATATTATTTTTTCCCTATGTATAATTTTTCTTTTTTTGCTTTGCTTACTTGCATGTGTTTGAATCATATGATATGCTCATTGGCATTGTGAAAATCAAATAAGAATTGACAAAAGTGCAGCTGGATTTGGAAAATTGTAATCCTTCAGGCCTATTGACAGATGTGACTTTTACAAAGTCATTCTTGTTCTGGTCGAAGTAATTTTTGTTTTCATTTATCCGGCGTGGAGGTAAAAAGAGTATTAGTAATATTAGTTCCTTAAGTTTAATTTTTTACTTCTTATTTGATTTTCATTTTAAAAGGGTTGTGCAAGACTGTGGAAAGTTGATTAAGGAACTGAAACTTGGGAGTGGCAAAGCCCCAGATGAAGAATTGTCGCTATTTATACCGTCTGGTCAGTTGAAAACTTCTGCCTAATTTTACTGGCTGTGCTTGTTAAGGCCACTGTTGGAGTGATTCCTTATTTAGTAAGATTTAACTGCATATTGAAGATAACCTCAGTGGACAATTAGAGCAAGAAAATAACAAAATATTAAAAAAGAAACCATTAAAGTTAACGAATTGATGGCATCCATGCACATTCGACAAAAAAACAGGACCATTGATGTCGTTATTAGCTTTTGCGTTTTTGTTGTCCAGAATGCTCATTTGCCTTACAATTTGACAACTGACAAAAGTGCAGCTGGATTTGGAAAACGAGTCAGAAAAACTAAGCGAATGATCCACGTGAATTTAGAATCAAATTGAGGATATTTCGTCAAAGTAATTACTGTTTACTATACTTTCTTGTATATCAGCTGGATGGATACTTGGAGAAAATATATGTTTCTGGCCCGTGAATCGAGGACAATTGGTGTCTCAGCATTTCGAGAACTGATGGTTTAATTGAAAGGCCAGGTTTCTTCTTGTGCTTGTAGATATAATGAGATACCCCAACGGTGTGATCAGCTATGTCACAACGCCCCCAATCATGAAATTTGGAAATGATATAGGATGAAACTAAAGTACCAAGAAGATAAACCATTTTAATGATAACAGCTCTAGATACAACTCCAGGGGCAGAGCTTTTCCACAGCTGCGCGCTATGGCTTCATCACAAGGGGCTGAAAAGTTCACAGAGATAAGTGCAAAAGCCAAAGCTAAGGCAGCAACAATTGACCATTTATTCATTTCCTTTAATTTTTTCTAGAATATATTACTCTTAACGAAATGTGATTCTTTCTACTATATGTTTTTTTTTTAACCAAATTCTCTTATAGGATTCCCATTTTTATCAAGCCCATCCCACAATTACCAGAACCTGAAATACAAGATTACAACTTCTCACATTTACAGTTCCATCAATTAGGAAGAAACCGATTCCACAAATTACTGTAAAGACAACGCAAAATCTCACTTCAAACTTGAAAGAAGAAATCAAAAGATATCAACACGACTTTCTTTGCATTTTGGGCCTATGACGTTAGTTCAGTGATTTTTAAGTAGTTTTATTTGACTAACCACTAGATATATGAATCTTGTGAGGTAAAGACACTAAAATTTATTATAGTTATATTCACCATGATTGGTTGGATTTTATAATTCAGAGAATCTAAAAACTTATCTTTTTTAATTTCATTCCATTTTAATTGTAAAATTTCAACATTCACGATTTTATTTGTTTCAGTTTCTTGCTATTTAATTTGTGGTAATTGTGAAATAAAAGTTGATAGTGTGAGGTAAATATTACTTTTACATAAAATTTTGAAAAAAAAATGTAAACATGTTATATCTTGTTCATCAAATGAGTGTGAGATAAAATTAATTAAACTTCAAACCCAGAACCACAAGTATTTATCAAATATTTTAAAATTGTAAGATTTAAGCTACAAGTCCCAACCACAATATTAAACGGGCCCAAAGATGATTTTCCATGATGAAACACCAATAAAACTCCTTAGAAACTAATATTCGAAATATACATTTTTGATGTTTTTTATTCTGTTCCCAATTCGAATAGGCCAAAGAAGCCAAAGGCAAAGGATACATTTGTCTCTACACGTGTACTGAACACACACACACACATATATATATATATATGTATGTATATAATAATTTTTAACATTTAAATAAATTTGCTTGCAAGCCAGGAGTGACATGTCTCATCGGCAGCCATGGACTGGAGACATAACAAATAAATCAAAAGTAAAAAACTGAAGAAAAAGGAATAGAACCATTGCATTGCTCTTAGCAAATTAACATTCAGCGTTTATTGACGGCCCGGCATGATTTCCTTATCTCCCCTTGATTGCCAGTAAGAACTTGAACTCGTCCCATCTTGACCACAGCCTCGCCAAATTTAGCATTAAAGTCATTCCCAGTCGCTATTTTAGCCACGGTGGCTTTGGTTAGCGAATTCACTGCTAGATCTTGGTCTATTTGCAAAATGCCTCTGCGCATCATAATTTGCTTGTAGAAAGAGTTGTCAACTCTCAATGAACTTTCGGGATCCTGATCAAGATTAACTGTATCACGTGCTGAATTCATCGGACAGATTCGTCTCAAGGAGACGAGTAGTGATGGATCCATGTTAGGGTCAGGTTTTCCAGTGTTTTTGTAATTGTAAAGACGATCCTGGAAGAAAGAACAATGTGCTATCCCCACAGTATGCCCTCCTATAAACATATTTATCAAGAAAATAAAACACATTATTAGTCACATTATGAAACAGAGAATGACAGTTAGGTACTTGTTGAGTTATGTCTCAGCTTGGTTAATAAAGAGGCGTTACTTAGGTTTAAAAATAGGATAGATTAATTTTTTTAGGGTTGGATACCTAGAGATTTTAAATCTAGTTTTGCAACAAATTGGTATAAAAATCAAATTCTAGTAGAATAAAACAGGTGTGTCGGATGATGATTGTGGTCCATTTGGTTTCATCTAAGAGGGTATTGTCAAGTTATATCCTACGTACATTTATTAATAAAGGAAAGTTGCTTAAGTTTATAAGTAGAACGAACCCCTCCACCCGATTGGTTAGCCTTTTATATTAGATATCTGAAAGTCCTAGTCACACCAATAACAAAATATAAATATTTCTCATTTTTTATATTATACATTACATTCTAATGTTTTAATTTTAACATACAAAACCTTTTTACAACAATAGAACTCAAAAAGCCTGTTTTTCTGTTGTAGTTTTGAACTTTTCATCCTGTCCAAAATGTAATGGATAGTTTTAGGTTTTAAAAGGTCAAAATGAGAGATAGTCAAGACCAAGTGTCGAAATTTGGTATGCATATGTATCGTGGACGGAAATGCGGAGTATATATACCAAGAAGATAGACCATGTCAGTGGCATTGAGTCCTTTCTTAGCAAATGTTGCAATGGATTGAGCAACTGGAATATCCGGACCTGGCAGATTTACGTTTGTTGCTAGAGATACAAACCCATCCTTTCTTCCTGTTTCCACATTGTATCGCCCGCCTCCACTCTGCACCAACCAAAAAACATAAGAAAGAAACATGTGTCATAGTTGCATTGACTCCGAATTTGAATCTAGTGCTGATCTTAAATAGATGAGTTGATTTTTTTTTTTTTTGTGTGCCAGTAGTACATTACTAATATTAAAACTTATTAGTGAGCAACAAAGCTCAGATATTAACACGCACTGAATCCAAATCCTAGTTGAAGTTCCGTTATTCATTTTCCTTGCTACTAAAACACTATTGTTACCAAGGAAACAGCATCTCTGGTTGCCATGGCAATGATATCGGCGCAAGAGACGACACCAGGGCAGATACTGTCCAATGCAGCCTTCGCAGCATCAATAACATCATAACCCCTCACGCTTAAATTTGGAGGTGCAGTTTTCTCATAGGCGCGCCCGTCCAGTAGAATCGACGCGTCACATCCCTTTGATATCATAGCATTACATAAGGTGCCTTTCAGCTTGTTCATAAAAGAGCAAATTGTAGTGCAATTAATCAAATTAGTTAAAGGACTTACGTTGACAAAGCAGTCGTGGAATTGCATACGAAGGAGAGCCGGTGTGATATTTGGGTCCATGATGAACTTTGCCTTGACAACAGTAGCAACAACAGACTCAACATCTACAAGCAGGCGACACTTTCCTCTATAAAATCCCACCTGAAGTGCGCCATGGCAATGGCCTGTAAAGTTTACAAGAATGAGCCCTAGGGCTAGTACTAATGCAGCTGAACTCGACATCATCATCTTCTTTGGAAAAGTTGTTGGCAATTCGGTATTGCAATGAAGCAGTCTTTAATTTGTGCCTACTTATAGGCGTTAGGCTGCAGGGACTTGGTTATAAGTGCCAACTCAGACTGAAGAAGTAAGCTCCATAGTTGAATAATATGTGTGTGCACCATTACTTCTCTACAAGAGAGGTTCAATTTCACCGTCCATTATACGTGCACTCAAGTAGTTTATGCTGGGATTAATCAGAGGCTCTTCAATGGATCAGTTAGCTTGGCTGAAGCAGAGGTTGTGCTTTGGGGTCTTCAGCTGGCAAGACGTACGGCTGTAACCTCCTTGATCATTGAATCAGATTGCTTAGAGGTGGTCCAGCTAGTGAACAACACCAAGGGCAGCAGATCAGAAATTTTCTGAACAATTATGGCAATTCAAAACCAGATGAAGAACTTCCAGAAAGTTGTTGTTAAGCACATTCCAAGACATTGTAATGCTTATGCCCATTGTCTAGCAAAGATAGCTTTGGGGAAAAACTCTCCTTGTATGTGGCTAAGAAATATTCCAGCTGATTTATATGATGTACTCAAATTGTTGTGATTAATGAAATGCTTACTTTCTTTTCAAAAAAAAAAAAAGTAGTTTATGCTGACTTTGTATCTTTAATCTTCCTATTTTTATTATGAATAATTAATATTTTGTACAAAAAAAATTGGAGGCACATACAAAATTAATGCAGTATGCTACATATAACAAAATTTCATTTCAAATGATGTCGCACTTATCAATTGACTAATGAGATAATAAAATTAATTCATTCAGAACTTGTACAAAAATACCACATAATTTGGTATGAATCTTTAGGAAGTCTATTTATTATTATACAAATAAAAGGACATATATAGAAATACATGTCGTGATTACATTTACATATATGGAAAGGCGATTAGTATATAAGTCAAACTCTATTGAAACGATCAACTAATTAAATTCAATGCATTGATTTATGATTTCAAGTCCTCAATTAATTAATGTCAACGATTGAAAAGCAGAGGCTACAGAGCTGAAGATGCTATATATACTTGCCTTTGGAAACAAAGAATAGAATTTAAATGCTAAAAAAGGTAGTGACCCTGCTGTCGTGGTATGTACCTAGGACCTTTTCAATGTACCATATATAACAAGTTAACAACCACTCTCTTCATATAGGGGTAGCTCATGGGCGGGAGGGGATTGTATTATCGGTAAGTAAAATAAAAATGGATGGGATTATTTTTACTTTAAAAGATTATTTTGAACACTCTTTATATCAAAAATATTTTTATTACAAATTTTTTTTATGAAATTACTAAAAATGACATAATTCTTTTAAATTAAAAACAAGAATACTTTACATTTCCATTTATTATAAACTCTCAATCTTTACTTTGTTCGTCAATTCATCATCTGAGCCTCGTGAAAGATACACAATCAGAATCGTAAATCCTTCATTGGTGCACAAATTAGCACCTTCAACAACGAGTTTTAATTACATCTCACAAATCACATTGATTAAAAAATAATATGTGGGTTCATCTCATGTAGATGGCCTAAAAGCCTAAAGTCTAAACAATATACTAAACGTGCAATTATTACTAAGCTTTAGACTTGAATGAAATTAGCTGTTAAATTGGCTTCGTAGAATCACGTGGTAAAAGTGAAAAGAAGTGGAAGCGGCCGTCACCAATTTTGCAAGAGTGAAGCCGAGAGTGGGAAGAACGCGGTGCCGCGACTACGGATTTGGGGTAGGGTCTCAATCTTTGAGCTGACAATAAAAGCCAATTTAAAACTCTCTTTTTTTATAAATAAATTTAGAGAGTAAGTTACAACTTACAAACATCATCCTTTATATTTTTATTAGTTTTGATTTTGATTTTATTCTCATTGTTTAAGATATCTATTTGTTAGAACAACAGATAATAAATTATTATAGTGAACTAAAACTAATAAGATTTTTGATGTTATAAATCTCTAACATTATTTAGAAAAAAATTATGTTGTGATCATTTATTATATATAGTAGATGGTTATGTAATTTTTTTATATGGATTTTTCACCTTAAAAATTTGTATATTTTATGATTTGATTATTGACTTGAATTTTATTTATTTAATTTCTATTTATTTATCTATGGTGCACGTCATTTTTTAATCACTTAAAAGAGAAAAAGAACTTACAAGTGCTTGTTTGGGTTCATTTCCTAACATAATAAGGTTTTTAATTCATCAAACCGAGCATTATCTTTGCCGGTACGACCTAGAGAAGAAGAAAACAAACAGTTTTCGGATTCATGGCGTGTCACAATCTTTTTGGTATGAAACTTTTGTTTGAAGATTCTTGTCTCACTTTATGCTTATTATGGAGAAAGTTTTTACAGGAAAATATTTTTGTTAGAGAAGAGCGGACACCGGACAGACAAGGAAAGTAAAGAGCCGGCTAGATTAGGTAAATTTATGTGCGAAGGTTTAATTTTTTTTTTTTTTATCTGAGCAAAGATAATAAGTTTTAATTGATTACATGGTGGTGTATTCAGCTCTGATAATAATTGTTTTCTTTTGTTTTGTCACATCAAATGTTAAACTTCATCATTTTGCTCATCTTATCAATTTCTATTTTCTTTCTGAAGTGCTTGATCCGTGTGAGTGTTCGAGCTCTAGTTTTTCTTTTTTTTCTTTTTTTCATATCTTTTAGAGCGAAATCTATCAAAACGCTGTCTTAATTAATATCAAAGCCTTAGCTCGTATTAGACGGAGATTTCCAGGTAAACTACATTTTCTATATCTATCCACCAAAATACTGCATCACCATTTTCCATTTAAAAAATTCCTTAAATTGAAACCCTAAACCTAGCAGCCGCCACTGTACTTACCACCACTGCAAATACAACTGTCCACTTCACAAATATCCGAACCACCTATTTCCAACATTGTCCATCTCTATTTCCAAAAAAAAAAAGAAAAAAGAAAAAAGAAAAAAATTCACTTCCGTTCATCAATCAAAATCACCACCGCAGCACACCAAACTGGCGCCATCTTCAAATTTTGGAATTTCGATTTTCATTCGGTAGTCAATTTGCCGAGACCCTTAGTTATTTTCTAGTGGCACTGGTCCTTCATCATCTTCACTTGAATCCTTATTGAAAAGTTGATTCGTATGTATTGTGAAATTTCCTTGAGGAACATTGGATTGTCTTGGAGTATTGTTTACCGCTCCAACTTCAGCTCGCATTGGTTGTTGGAAATTGTTGTTTTGCCCGCCAAGGAAGCATTGAGTCAAAAAAAATTCGTCTGACTTTTTTTTTCCTTTTTTTTTTCTCTTTTTATTTACAATTCACTATATATATTTATTTATTTATGTAGGTATGTATGTACAAAACTAATCCAATTCTGATTTTTTTAAAATCTGGAATAAACTTATCCAAAACTTTTTTTTTTTACTCTCCAAAATGCTCCTCCTAAATTCTACCTTTTTTTCTAAACTTTTTTTTGGCTAACAAGACACTCAAAATTAAAATAAAAATCACACTTTTTTTTAATACTCACAGTCGCGTTTTCTTTATCACTCAATTTTTTTTAATACAGACACTCAAGCCTTGTCCCTCTTTTATATATATACATATATATATATATTAAATATCACACAATTCCACTCATACACACATTACCCCCACACTTTTACAATTCCCAAAACTTCTCTCCACCCCCAGGGATAAACGCTCACGCTTCACCGCCTTATGCGCAAAACATAACACTCACGCACACATTACTCTTTACAATTCCCAATACTTCTCTCCACCATTACGGATCACACACTCACACTCCACTTTTCTTTTCGTTTTTTCCTTCACGCCTTACGCACAAGACACAGTACTAACACTCGCTTACGCCTTCATCCCCTTTTTTTTTATTATAATATTCTATTCACCTGCACAAAACAATAGAAATGCTGAAGGTCGGGAATCTGGAGAGAACACTGAGAAAAACGACAGTTTGTGCTACCATTTCATTCTCTGATCTCCTCTCAATATGACTAAGAGAAAGCGCACCCCCCATGTGAAAAAATACTCCCTTTTATTAATTTTTTCTTCTTTTAGGACACTTTCTTAAATGGTTAACAAAATGCTGCCGTTTGGCCCCACACTCAAATCACTTTTGCCAAGTGAAATCTGGCCCCCCATGTGAAAGTCACCAGTCCCCAAAGCTCACTCCAGCTCATGACCAAGCAAAGCTAAGTTTTCTCTCCTTGCTCATTCACTTCTCGTTCACTTCTTTGTTCATCACAAGCCATTACTTCATCTCATCCAATCAGTGGCCATTACTTCAGCTCGTTCATTTCTCGATCTAGATCTTGAAGCAACACTCAGTAATTATCTCAGCTTAAAGAATAATTTATTATTTGTTTATTATTTTTTGTTATATCATAATAATAGAAATGTACATGCATTTACTGATTAAATGATAATGTGTTTACTTAAGAATTTTTTAGAAATCTTTTTATTTAATTATATTTTTGATAATGTGTTTACTTTGTATTTATTGTTAATATTTGTAATAAAATTAGGATAAATTAATTGTTGAAAAAAATTATTACATTCATGAGGCCCAATGTGCTAAAAATTTAAAAATTCAAAATAGACCCAATAGGCTTAAAACCAAAAAAATCAAACCGAACCGAACCGATCCAAAAAAAACCGTTTGAATTCAGTTCTTAGTGAGTTCGGTTCTCATTCGATTTTATAATAAAATAACCAATTTAAATTGGTTCTACTTAATTTCGAACCGAACCGAACCGTGCTCATCCCTACACATTACTCTTTACAATTCCCAATACTTCTCTCCAGCCTTACGGATCACAAACTCACACTCCACTTTTCTTTTTCTTTTTTTCCTTCACGCCTTACACATAAGACACAATACTAACACTCACTTACGCCTTCCTCCCTTTTTTTATTATAATATTCTATTCACCTGCACAAAACAATAGAAATGCTAAAGGTCGGGAACCGTGAGAGAAAACTGAGAGAAACAATAGCTTGTGCTACCATTTTATTCTCCCAGCTCCCCCCAACATGACTAAGAGAAAGCGAGCCCCCCACGTGAAAAAACACTCCCTTTTATTAGTTTTTCTTCTCTTTCACGACGCTTTCTTAAGTGTTCAACAAAAAGTTTCCGTTTAGCCCCACACTCAAGTTACTTTTGCCAAGTGAAATCTGGCCCCCCACGTGAAACTCACCAGTCCCCAAAGCTCACTCCGGCTCATGACCAAGCAAAGGTAAGTTTTCTGTCATTGCTCGTTCACTTCTCGTTCATTTCTCGTTCACTTCTTTGCTCATCACAAGCCATTACTTCATCTCATCCAATCAATGGCCATTATTTCAACTCGTTCATTTCTTGATCTAGATCTTGAAGCAATACCCAGTTGGTAATTGTCTTAGCTTAAAGAATAATTTTGTATTTGTTTATTATTTTTTGTTATATCATAATAATATAAGTGTACCTACATTTACTGATTAAATGATAATGTGTTTAATTTAGAATTTTTTAGAAATTTTTTATTTAAATTATATGTTTGATTTAGAATTTTTTAATTTAAATTTTGTTTGAACATAGAATTTTTTTTAATTTAAATTGTGTTCGATTTATAATTTATTTAATTTAAATTTTTAGAACTTTATGGATTAAATTCTTGCTGGATGGTGTTGAGAAAAATTTATAATAATTTATTCTTAATTTAAATTTTGTTCCCACATTGAATTATTTTATTTAAATTGTGTTCGATTTATCATTTTTATTTAAATTTTTAAAACTTTAATGGATTAAATTATTGCTGGATGGTGTTTGTATAAATTGATGGATCTTTATGGAGTAGTTGTTGTTGCCATTAAGTACAGGCATGTATAGACAATTTCAAGGATTTTTTTGCTTAGCTGAGTTAATTCTTTCATTTTCAATCTTTATTATTATTTTTTTTAATATTGTGTTTCATGAGGATATTATATGCAATTTCTCCTGACGTAAATCAATACAATAATAGCAATAAAAAACTTATAACAATTAAGCTAACAATTAAGATATTGTATAAATAGCAATATCTTTATTATTATGCTTCGTCTGACTTTTTTTTCCTTTTTTTTTCTCTTTTTATTTACAATTCACTATATATATATATATATATTTATTTATGTAGGTATGTATGTACAAAACTAATCCAATTCTGATTTTTTTTAAATCTGGAATAAACTTATCCAAAACTTTTTTTTTTTTACTCTCCAAAATGCTCCTCCTAAATTCTACCTTTTTTTCTAAACTTTTTTTTTGGCTAACAAGACACTCAAAATTAAAATAAAAATCACACTTTTTTTTAATACTCACAGTCGCGTTTTCTTTATCACTCATTTTTTTTAATACACACACTCAAGCCTAGTCCCTCTTATATATATATATATATATTAAATATCACACAATTGCACTCATACACACAATACCCTCACACTTTTACAATTCCCAAAACTTCTCTCCACCCTCAGGGATAAACACTCACGCTTCACCACCTTTTGCGCAAAACGTAACACTCACGCACACATTACTCTTTACAATTCCCAACACTTCTCTCCACCCTTACGGATCACACACTAACACTCCACTTTTCTTTTCTTTTTTCCTTTACGCCTTACACACAAGACACAATACTAACACTCACTTACGCTTTCATCCCCTTTTTTTATTATAATATTCTATTCACCAGCACAAAACAATAGAAATACTAAAGGTCGGGAGCCCTAAGAGAACACTGAGAGAAACGGCAGCTTGTGCTATCATTTCATTCTCCCAGCTCCCCCTAACATGGCTAAGAGAAAGCGAGCCCCCTACGTGAAAAAACACTCCCTTTTATTAGTTTTTTTTTCTTTTAGGACACTTTCTTAAATGGTCAACAAAAAGCTATCGTTTGGCCCCACACTCAAGTCACTTTTGCCAAGTGAAATCTGCCCCCCACGTGAAAATCAATAGTCCCCAAAGCTCACTCCGGCTCATGACCAAGCAAAGCTAAGTTTTCTCTCCTTACTCATTCATTTCTCGTTCACTTCTTTTCTTATCACAAGCCATTAATTCATCTCATCCAATCAGTGGCCATTACTTCATCTCATTCAATCAGTGGCCATTACTTCAGCTCGTTTATTTCTCGATCTAGATCTTGAAGTAACACGAAGTTAGTAATTATCTCGGCTTAAAGAATAATTTTTTATTTGTTTATTATTTTTTGTTATATCATAATAAAAGAAATGTACATGCACTTATTGATTAAATGATAATGTGTTTAATTTAGAATTTTTTAGAAATCTTTTTATTTAAATATATGTTTGATTTAGAATTTTTTAATTTAAATTTTGTTTGAACACAGAATTTTTTTAATTTAAATTGTGTTCAATTTATAATTTATTTAATTTAAATTTTTAGAACTTTAATGGATTAAATTCTTGCTGGATGGTGTTTGGAAAAAATTATAATAATTTATTCTTAATGTAAATTTTGTTTCCACATTGAATTGTTTTATTTAAATTCTGTTCGATTTATGTTTTTTTATTTAAATTGTGTTCGATTTATTATTTTTAATATTGTGTTCCATGAGGATATTATATGCAATTTTCCCTGACATAAACCAATACAATAATAGCAATAAAAAACTTATAACAACAAATTGAATCTTATATTTAGAGGGATAGTGCAATTATATATGTCTACAAACCATACAAAATAAATAATTGTACAAATTAAAACAACTTATAAATAAAACTTTAATATAAAGCATAACACAATAATCATTAACATTTTAATGAAATAGTAAGTCGGTCCATATTTACTTTGAAGTTGCATATGCTCAAATTCTTTATGCAACAATTGAAATTTATCGGATAAGCATTCAATTTCCAATGTCAACTTTCTCATTCTTCTACTAACAAGTCAATTTTCTCATTACTAAACTTACGATCTTTTGCCCATTAAAATTTTTTACATACTCTACATTTCTAATTGAAAATTTTTACATACTCTACATTTCCAAAATTTGCGATTTGGATTTTTTGATAATTAATTATGCAATGAATGTGGTGGTCAAATGGAGTTGTTCACATCACATACTACAAAAAATCCAAATTGCAAATTTTGGAAATATAGAGTATGTAAAAATTTTCAATTGGAAATGTAGAGTATGTAAAAATTTTCAATGGACAGAAGATCGTAAGTTTAGTGATGAGAAAATTGACTTGTTAGTGGAAGAAGTTAGGAAGTTCACATTGGAAATTGAGCGCTCATTCGATAAATTTCAATTGTTGCATAAAAAACTTGAGCATACGCAACTTCGAAGTAAATATGGACCGACTTACTATTTCATTAAAATGTTTTATGATTATTGTATTATGCTTTATATTAAAGTTTTATTTATAAGTTGTTTTAATTTGTACAATTATTTATTTTGTATGGTTTGTAGACATATATAATTGTACTATCCCTCTAAATATAAGATTCAAATTGTTGTTATAAGTCTTTCTTTTTTCTTTATATTCTTTTCAAGTGTCAAGCTCACATTTTATATTTATCTTTGCGAATCTTCAAGGGAGAAGTTATTTTCTTGAGCAAATTGATAGCATCATGTGAGCTTGTATGGGTTTTCTAAATGTTTATAAAAGCAGTTGATGAAATCTTTGAAGCAAATTCACCAGGAAGGCTGCATTATTTGAAAGAATGAATCCCTCTTTTGGGGTTGAGTTAGGCCCGGCCCAAATTGACAAGAGTATAGTTGTTTGAGAGTAAAAATTTCTCTTAATTTAAAAATATCCTCTCTTTTATTATAGCAGGTTTTCGAGTTAAATTTTAAATAATCTATGCATACATATCATGATATTATTTTTAATTAAATTATGGTTGGCATAATTGTAATGTAACATCACAAATAAAAAAGTGAAACTCCTTCTTTTTCTTTTCTTTTTTCTTTATATTCTTTTCAAGTGTCAAGCTCACATTTTATATTTATCTTTGCGAATCTTCAAGTGAGAAGTTATTTTCTTGAGCAAATTGATAGCATCATATCCCTCTTATTCATTCTTTCAAATAATGCAGCCTTCCTGGTGATTTTGCTTCAAAGGTTTCATCAATTGCTTTTATAAACATTTAGAAAACCCATACAAATATTTGCTTTTATGATAGCTTCTATCAAATTTTTTAGATCTGTGAAAATTTATGAGAGACGAGAAGAAAAGAAAAAGAAGAGAATATCCCGCTTCTGGGAAATAATACAAACTTCTTTTTGTGCGGGAAAATCTTCAATCTAATTAATTGTTTATTTCTTAAGTTTGATTTTGAACCAAATAAAATAAATTTATTCTTCTATCGTCGATACTATTTCTATTATGTCATATGCATAAGTAGATTCACGGTAGGTAATATAACTTCTCCAATAATTAGTACGAGCTTAATTTTGTTTTCTTAATAAACTTCGATGAAGTGAGAAAAACTGGAAAATAAGTTTAAAATTAAGGATTAGGATCATCTCTTGATTCTTTTCTTGAACAATTATTATCTCTTAGAATTTTTTTCTCTTCTAGTTTAATGAGTGGTTAGGATTGAGTTTTGAACTTTGACATTGACTATCAAACCAGTTTTTCTTGCACTTTATTTATAGGAGTACTCATTAAATTAAGAAAGATTATAAGAGAAAAAAAATATTCAGAGAGAATTTTTATCCTAAAATTAAATGGTGGCTCTAGGTTTATTTATGCTTCTGCTGAAAAGTCCACTATATTAAATTGTGGATAGATTTAGCCATATCACAACTAGTAGGAATTCAACTTGGATAGAAAAAAAAAATTTACAAATAACTATAAATTATCTGAAATGATGTAGATTTATTATCAAAAAAATTCTTTTGTTCCATTTTTAGATGAGATCATACGGCAAAATTAGTTTTGACAAAGGATGTAAAATATGTTGTGTTGCAAATTATGGTAAAATATTTTGATAGAAGGGGTAAGTTCAACTGACATAATTTTATACATAAATTTTGTACTTTTTTAGACAAAAACTAATTAAAGTACATTTTATTTTAGTGTTAAATATGCTAATTTTTTATTTTATTTATACGTTTTCTTCAAGATAGTAGCGTAGGCAAAATCTAAATTAATTTTTAACCTTCTACTTTATCATTATTTGAATCCAAGTGCTTAGTTAAAGAAAATTATTTAAAAACCAACTGGTCAAACTTGTAATGCAAGTACTACATGTTTGGTGAGATGTTAACGGGTAAACATGTTATTTCAATTGTTAACTTGAGTTCAGAAACGGGTATATAATAATTTTTATGGTTGGTTTTAACAAGATTCAAGATTGTGAATTTGTGATCGACAGAATGACTAAAATAGCGAATCCCAATTAGATAATGAAATGTTGATTTTCGTTCTTTTAGCAATTTTACAGAAAACTCCACGCTTTGGTTCACACCCATTTGCCTTCACAGACATTTTATCCAACACGTCGTTTACTCAGCCGAGTAACAAGTTGGCGACGCCTCTAGATTTGGGCAAAGACATACCAAGTCTACTACCAGTGAAGTCTCTCTGGCGCTTCAGGTCTGTTTTCCGAAAGCAGTTTATTCATTAGTTGGCAGCCAAGAATTCATAAAGCTCCATATCTCAAGCGTTCCATTCGAACCAATTCCAATCTCGGCTCCATTTTTTTAAAAAGAATTATCTAAAAAGTTCGTCTGTACAAGCTTGGATTCCCTTGATAACTTTGTAGAAATCGATCTCCCATATATAGTGGACATCATGCTTCAGTTATTGGCTGTTGCAATGAATTACCCTTAATAATAGAATTGCTCTATACTTCACAACTCTTCGAAATCTCCGCTTTAACAAAGTGTCAAAATCGATACTCAAGATCATTAGAATTCAAGTCGTGTTGCCTTCTTGTTATTAACAAGTTGACATGGCAATTCGTAAACAACAAACTTATAATGCTGAATTTAAAAATATATAACGGCCGGGTTTCGTTGAATGCTATGCTTTAAATTAAAATCTTAGCATTTACCCTTTTTTTTGTATCCTATGCATTCGGTAATTTGTTTATTCAACTATCTTCGAGAATTGGTGAAAGAGTCTTGCCCTTGGGTCCCTGAATTGCACTCTACCAAACCAATGTCAAGGCTCCCACCAGATGCAATCATCGAGATACTAAGCCGACTACCCACCAATTCTCCTGAGATTCAGATGCTCGTCAAAGTCATTCCGTTCCTTAATCGACAGCCCAGATTTCGTCAAATTACATCTGAACCGCTCCATGGAAACCAACTCAAATCTCAGCCTCATTCTTGTAGCTATACCCCCCAACCAAATCTTCTCCGCAAGTTTTGATTCCAATATGGATAATAATGCAATAACACTTCATCGCCCATTTCATCATTTTGTAATTTTTGGTTCTTCCAATGGATTGCTTGCTTTACAAGGCTGTAGTAGAGTGGCAAGTACTGGGGATTGGTCCTTTTATTTTTGTTGGAACCTATGATGAATAAATTTTAAAACTAGAGTTTAAGGTTAATAGAGGAACTTTGACCTCAACAACACAAGTTTGTTTGACTTGGAATAACTGACTGCCTTTTTATTCATGTCTTTCATGGCTTAAATAGCCATTAAGTACAACCAAGACTAACTTATTGACCAAATCCCGAAGAAACATGGAAAATTAATTATTCCCACAAGACTAGGTCCAACTTAACAACCATTGACTCACTAAACTCAAATTCAAGTCATAATTTTAATAATAAGACTTTGAAAAGTAAATAAATTCAAGACCTGTAATAATTTCTCCCCTCTTAAGAAATAGCCTTGTCCTCGAGGCTATAACTAGGGAATTCATTTTCAATAACTCAAATACGAGTGCCATTGCTATCATTGAAACAAGCTTGAATCATGAACAATTTTTTGCAACGATGTCCAAGACCAAATTGTTCATTACACTTGAAGTACAGTCATTTCTTCCTTCTCTCATCTATCTCTTCTGTGCTAAGCCTTTTTATGGGCATTGGCATGGAGCTGTTTTGAGCTCCAAGAAATTTGAATAGCCCTTGGGAGTGATTACGAGCTTCATATAGGCGAGCTAACCCGATGGTTGAAGATAATGTTGTCGGACAACATGCTAATACATCCGCCTTGATTGAATCATGTAACCCACTAATAAAACAACTGACTTGACGGTTTTGAGGAAGGTGTTCAACCTTTGCTAATAATCTCTCAAATTAAGTTTGATATTCTTTGACTGACCCAACTTATCTTAGCTTGATTACTCCCCAAAGAAATCTTGAAAATTTGTAGTTCCATAACTTCCGTTCAAGCCATCTCGAAATTCCTACCAAGTCATCACTCTTTTTCCTTGCTTACGTAGTTGATACCATAATTGAGTGTCACATTCGAGATGAAATGATGTTAGTGCCACACGATCTTCTTCTGCTGTATGGTTAAAGTCGAAAAATTGCTCTACTCTGCAAAAGCAACTCGTCGTGTCTTGTTCTCCACTAAAGTGAGGGAAGTCAATTTTGACAAGCCTGGGAGCATATTGTGAGCCATTTTGGTGTGTGTCATTAGCATTGTTGGATCGTCTTGCTGGATTCTGGAATTGTGCCATCGAATTTTCTCCTTCCTTATCATGTTGTGTGTTGGTTCGTGTAGCAAGTTGCAAGGAGAGTTCATTAAGTTTCTCTAAGATTTGCTGCTAACCTGCAGTGAGAGAGTTCACATCATTCTCCAACTTCTCCACTCGTGAATCCATGCCCTTGCTCTGATACCACTGTGGCACGTACTGGGGATTGGTTCTTTTATTTTTGTTGGAACCTATGATGAATAAATTTTAAAACTAGAGTTTAAGGTTTATAGAGGAACCTTGGCCTCAACAACACAAGTTTGTTTAACTTGGAATAATGGACTGCCTCTTTATTCATGTCTTTCATGGCTTAAATAGTCATCAAGTACAACCAAAACTAACTTATTGACCAAATCCCAAAGAAACAGGGAAAATTAATTCTTCCCACAAGACTAGGTCCAACTTAACAACCATTGACTCATTAAACTCAAATTCAAGTTATAATTTTAAAATATAATAAGACTTTAAAAAATAAATAAATTTAAGACCCCGTAACATAGAGGTATAGCTTTGTGGAACCCCTCGGCCAAGAAACACAAGACATTGCCAAAATTCTGGAATGATTTCAGATATTATGATTGCATCGCTGATGGATTTGGTTACGACACAGTTAGCGACGACTAAAAGTTGGTCAGAATCATACAATTAGGTAAAAATAAAGTTGATTACACCGAGGTTACTGTTTACAGACTGAAAACTAATTTTTGGCGACAAATTAAAGAGTTGTCGTTTCCGTTTTTCTTCCCCCTAAGAACTGGAGCTCTTGCCGCCGGGGCTTTGCATTGGCTGATGTTGAAAACCACCAGCACAGCAGAAGGTTACGGTTTGATTCTTGCATTTGATCTAAAGACCGAGAAATTTTTTCGAGCGCCTTTGCCTGATATAAAAGATAAAACATGTTTTGACTTTCATGTTCTTAGTGGATCTCTATCTCTAACTTACGTCATTTACAATCATAAGCAACCTGGTAGTATTTGGGTAATGAAGGAATATGAGGTGATGGAGTCTTGGACTAAACTTTTTTCTTGCTCTGTGGAGGAGTGCGTCGACCGTTGGCTTATTCAAAGAATGGGGATCGAGTTTTCGTTCATAAAAGTGGGAAGCCCCTTTATTGGTGCCATGTCGAGAAAATGATGGAGGTTAGATTGGTCCATATTCTTGGTGCGCCAAACTTTTTTCGTAGTGTAGATATTTGTGTGGATGTTGTGAAAATTTTATTATACTCGCAAGCGCACGAATTTAAAAATAGAATAGCGGTAACGAGGTCTAACCTATAGGGATTGTTATAAATTGAAAAATCTAATTTAAATCTAAAATTAATATTAATTCTAACCTAGTTGCGCAAATTGAGTTTTAAGAAAAATTAAACTAATTAAACTAAGGAAACAATTAAAATAAAGGAGAATTCAATAAGATAAGAATTACTAAGGTTTCAGAATCCACCACTATTCAATTAGTAATTATCTAATTATTAATTAATCCTCAATTTTAGAGTGACAACTCGAAATCAATATATGTTATCTCATGGATATAACAATTAAGCCTAAGTAACTAAATCTAATGTAGGTTTTTTTTCTGCTTAATAATTTGACATCTAAGAATCTCATGTAAACATATTGAATAACAAAGAGTCAAAGTTTTCCTAAGCACTCTATGTAAATAATTTAATGAAAGACATAAAATCAAAGATAATCATGTATAAACTTTATAGATCCAAGTATAGATTTAATCGAATATTAATCCTAACAATTAATAATGCATGACAGAATTGATGAAAAGATTTTGATAACATCTATTTAATCAAGTAAAATAAAAACCATAATTATTAAATAACATATATAAGAATTAAATAAATAAATAATAATAATTATTTCATTGAATATAGTTTCATCCTTAACCTCAGTATAAAAAATTTAGCTAGATATACTTAAATTAGGTGCAACAAAATAAATAAATTCAGTCATAGAATACCGAAATATTATTGCTCGCACTATTCTTTCTTCTATGCCGAAGTCTTGCGTCTGCAGCTCTCTTCCTTTCGTTTTTTGTTCCGTCTCTAATTCAAAAGCAAAACTCCCTTTTTATATTGTTTGGCCACGGAATCCTATTCTGATTCTAATAACTAAACAAACTTTTATAAGCTAAAGCTCTAAGCCCGCCACGTTTGAAAACAATAAAAGTCAAAAGCTATTGATTTCCTTCCTTTATTCTACTTTGACTTTCCATTCAAAGCTTAATTAAAAGCTTTGTTTCATATGCTGTAACTTTAACTTCCTTCTTTGTTTGCACGAGCATGGAGAATTCAATTTACTAGCTTCGGCTTCTTCCACATGCACATCTGTCTAATTGCTTCCAAATTAATTAATCGTTAATGCTCACAAATTGAATTCTTTTATATTCTTTTTATCCATAATCTCTAATTAATTTTCTATTCAATAAAACAATTTAATTAATTAAAAATAACAAATAAATATAACTAATAATTATTTAATTAAAGGTAAAATATGTATATATTATATGCTCATCAGTGGACGGTCTTGTTTTACCCTATGCTTTTTTTTTTTTTTTATAGGAAAGTATAACTTTCATTGAAAAACTAAGAGAATAAATACAAAAGTTCGGTGGGCAGATCCCAATCCAAATTTCCGGTTTATCAAAATTTAAGGCTAAACTAGCTAAATTATGGGCAGTGTTGTTACAGTTTCTAAGTGTGTGCTAAACTATAACATTTTTTAGCCTTTTTATCCTTTGTTGAGCCTCAGAAATGATCCAACAAATCTCCAGCTTGCTGCTCTTCTTACCTGTGATTAGATTCACCACTTCTTGACAATCTGATTCAACAACAAGTGGATTGCAAGCTGCATTTTCTGCAATTTCGATACCCCAATTTGTTGCTTCAGCTTCTGCAAAAGCTAAACAACTAAAAAATATTGATTTTTTAACAGCAACAACTACAAATTCTACCTTATGATTTCTGATAACAATTCCCGACCCAACGAATTGATCATTTGACTTGATTGCTGCATCTACATTCATTTTAAACCATCCTTCAAGCGGAGGTTTCCAACTAGGCTAAAGAGAAGACACCTGCTGTGGATCATCTTGCCTTTGGGGAGGTTTGACTCTTCTATAAGATTCCACTATTGCTTCAGCTGTAGCTATTGCTATTTGAACATCAACTTCCTTCTTTTCCATGACAAAAAGATTCCTGGAGTGTCAGTTTCCCCAGCATAAAGCCACAATCATCTCCATGTCTCTTATATTTCTTCTAACTGTTAGTCCATTTAGCACTCTCAACATGTCCCGATTGACCAGGTGGTTAAAGTCCTTAAATTTGCTGAGCTTCCAAATTTTTTGCGAAGCTTTGCACTCTATTAGAGCATGAAAGACATTTTCCCCTTTGCTGCCGCATTTTTGACACCATGGATCTTGAACAACTTTCTTGTTCCACAAATTCTCTGTAGTTGCCAACAGATTTTGAGTTGCTCTCCACATGAAATTTTTTATCTTTACTGGAATTTCAAGATTCCAAATCACGTTCCACTCTATTAGACTGGTTCTTGAGGTGCTTAGACAGTTTGACTGGAGTACCTTCTTCCTCATACATATCTTCTTTTTTTATCTCCAAGATCTTCATTAGCGGCTTTGTAACGTCTATAGAGACTCTAACTCTGATTACTTCCCCCATAAAATCCCCATTTGCATCATTTTTAACTTCGTTGACTTTGCCAATAACCTCCTCAAGTTTTGATATTGTCTCTCTGTCCATGCACATTATGGGCACATTTTGGAGTTGTACCCAAAAGGATACATGGGTAAAAGACTGCTTTAATATATTTCCAATTCCCTTTGGTTCTGCAAACACAATAAGTTCCCTGGCAAAATGCCATGGCCCTCCTTTTAATGCCCTTTTCTTATCCACTTCTGCTCCAAATTTAAGCATGAACACATTATCCCCCAAGCTTTCCACCTTCACTTTTTTTTTTATTCTGCCATGCATGCTGAAGTGCTATCCTTAGCCCTTCCTTGTTTACACTTTTGTTTGTCATCACTTTTCTAACTAAACACCCAGCAACAATTTTCACCCCTTTCGATTTCATTTTGTTGTTGAAAGTAACTTTGCGTTCCTCTACCCCTAATAACTTAATAGCTTTGCATCTCCGAATCAGCTCTTCTGTATCCATAGCTAAAATGGACACCTTTTAAGCACTAAACAAACCTTCCACACCGCTACTACGCCAAAGACTTTAAAAAGACACGCACACTACTTTAAAAAACAAAGACAAAAGGTAAAAGAAACAAAGATGGGGCTGCAAAAGCAAAGAAAAGTATAAAAACCTTTAAACTAAACCCAAGTGGTGGGTATAAAGGAGGGTCCGCGTAACCCTATCAAAACATCCATTCTAAGTTTTCAGAGAAAACTTTAGAAACAGGACTCCTATTCGCGTTTGTTTTATCCCATGCTTAATTATACAAGAATATAGGCGTTTGAAAAGGTAGCATTTCTATTAATTTAGAAATGTTCCTCTTTTTTATTAGAGCTAGTTTTTAGTTGGACTTCAAAGTTCAAACTGTCTTTATCAAAACATATCACTTCTAATTTATGTCATTATTGGGATTCTAATTTAACATTTGTAGGATTTATAATGTTATATTAAATTTAAAATACTGAGACTTGTTATGGGATTATGTCTATAATGTTTGTGTCACTTTGATGACTTTAGTAATTGAATAATAAAAACAGCCACATGACTTGTGATATGTGCATCACTCCCTTCAAACATATGACTTGGGCATCAAACTAACTAATTCATAAGTGTAACACACACAACACTTTAAGATTAAAAAAGTATATTATTTCCTTGGTTATAAGTAGTTGTCACTATTTGTAAACAAATAGACTTAGAGACTGAGAAATGAAATAGAGAGTACGTGAAAAAGTTCTCGCATTAGTTTGCTTATTATCATTTTGTTCCATTTAATGTCATTTCGTTTATATTATTTGCATGTATATATGGATGCTTCACAATTAATTTCACAAAGAAAAAACTATTTTTTAATTTTTTTTTTCATGGTATTAACCTTACATTTTGTACCTGCCCTTGTGAATAATCAGAGTGAGAAGTTATTTTCTTGAGCAAATTGACTGCGTTATATATTCCTTACATTTTATACAGCATTCCCGGTGATTTTGTTTAGTTTTATCAATTATTTTTATTAGCATTTAGAAATCCATACAAGTATTTGCTTGTAAAATCACACAATAATACTAAACCTTATAATCAATTTTCTCAAAATTTTGTATTCCCAAATTATGTGAGACCCACGTAATTTATTTTTATTTTTAAATTCAATTTTATCTAATAAACATAATTTTGATTCACATTACTTATTCTAAAAAATAAACACACCATTAGATCTTTGAAAAATTTAGGAGAGTCGACAAATAATGAAAATGAAAAATCCACACTGTAATTATTTGTTTATTTTCTTGATTTTCAGCAAATAAAAATGTCTTATTTTAAATCTAATCGCTTAACTTTTCTGGGAGAATAAGACCCGACGCTTATTGCTGGCGTGCATGTTTTATTTATGTGTTCCCAAATACGAAATTGACATAATACGATAAATTTACCCGTCAGATAACATATTATTTGCAGAAGCATTAAACAAACTAATATGACACTTTCACCCTTCATACCAAATAAATTTTACTAAAAAATCACTGAAACAAAATTTGAAAAAGGAAAGATTATTGCTTTTAAACCTTTTTGTTGCAGCTAATGAAAGAACAAACTAATCCAGATAAAAAAAATCAAGTGAATGAGCATACTTTTCCTGCCTTAGAAAAAACCGGGAAACTGTAGCGCCTTGCCTTGGCGACGGCAGCGCCGACTTCGACGCCTTTGTCTTTTTCCTCATTAGCCTTCTCAGACATTTTATCAAACACCTTGCCTACTCGGCCGAGTAACACAACTGGCGACTGCCGATGGCGAAGTTCCCTCAGGATTTGATCAACGTCATACTAAGTTGGCTACCAGTGAAGTCTCTCTTGCAGCTTTGGGTGCGTTCCGAAAGCATTGTGTTCATTAATTGACAGTCAATAATTCATAAAGCTCCATCTCAGGCGTTCCATTGGAACCAACCCCCATCTCGGCCTCATTTTTAAAGAAGAATTAGCAGAAAAATTCGTCTATACAAGCTTGGATTGCTTTGATAATTTCGTAGAAATCGATCACTTGGCTGTTGCAATGGATTAGTTGCGCGTTGCGCTATAAAACAATGATAAAGGGGGAGTTTTGTGGAACCCGTCAACTAAGAAATGTCATACGTTGCCCAGTATTTCGATTGATTCTAAAAATTATGATGTTCGTGGTTGGATTAGGGTGGATGGGTTTGGTTAGGTGCTTTTACTGCTTACTACATACGGGTAAGAATTTTTCATGCAGTTCCAAGAAAAGAGAAAGTATCTTGAAATTTTTGTTAACCGTTTGAAAAGTAATTCTTGGAGTAAAATCAGTGGCTTCCCATTTTGTTATGATGACATTGCTGGATGTGGTGCTGCTGGTGATACTTTGAATTGGGTGGCACTACAAAAATTCGAACTGTATAGTGAAAGATTTATCTTTGGATTTGATCTAAAGAGTGAAGATATTTTTTTCTTGTGGTTGGGCCTGATATACAGGCTAAATGTCCTATTGCAAGTTTGGACGGGTTTGGGGCATGTCTATCATCTGTGAACATTTTTACGAAGCATGGGTGATTAAGGAATATGAGGTCAAGGAGTCTTGGACTAAACTGTTTTCATTTTGGCTGGAGGGACTGAGAGTTTCTGACTCTCAAGGAATTGCTTTTGACATTTTTACCAGATGTTTTGCTTTCTATTATTTGAGACCTTTTGCGTATTCAAAGAATGGTAATATAGTTTTAATTTATGATGGATGCTGCGAGCTTTATTGGTATAACTTGAAAGATCTGGGATTTGAGCACATTGAGCTTCCTGGCCAGCCAGAACATTTTCGCGAAGTAACTCTTTGTGCGGACAGTCCAGTTCCTCTTGATGCTGGTACAGGAATGGGTGTTCAGAGATCAGAGTAGCAGGCAAAGGAAGATCAAAACCAGGCAGAAGAGGTAAAAATAGAATCAATTCATAGTATTTTATGCACTTACAAATGAATCTCATTAAAAGGTATGCAAATTCATTTCATCAGCTTGTTTAAGAAAATGTTATTCAATCAAGTAGAGAATTAAGTAAATCTTTTTTATTCTTTGATAATATTCAACCTACCAGAAATATGAAGTATATATTAATCTGATTTATGTTCCCTGATTTTTTCTACTGAAAGCATACTAAACTTTTTCTTACTATTGTATCCTGATGGTTTCACATTCTTCAGGGTTTAAATTAGACGGCTTGGCAGTATTTGTGCAAAGGGGAAGTATAGAAGGTTTGGTGAATATATTCTTATAGTACATGTATTTATTCTATTCTTTGGAGGCCAAATGTTGTTCTAGTGTCTTTGTTGTGTGTATAGTTTAAGAAGCAGTTACTTGCACATAAGGTTCTACGTGGTATTAGCTACTGTCCTTTTCAATTTGAAGGATGCTTGACTCTTGTAATCGGCTGCAATGAAGATGTGCTGTTATGTACACGTCTCTTTTATTGATCAGCATGTCTTCTTATGTTGAGGAAACTATTGTGGCTGACACAGAGAAGTGATATCATGCAAATTGAATCTCAAATTTTTCATTGAAGTGACTTGATAATTAACTGGCTTCCTTCTTACTACCTAGTAGTGTCGTGTTACTTTGATAAGTATATACCTTTTCCAAGGTTTATCATCTAATATGGCGATATCAAATTAATTACAACACATTCTATATGGAAATTATAACAAATATATATACAATCTGGAAAAATGAAAATTAATTATTTTGCTTGTGAAGGTAGGGTATTCTCCACAGAGACGTTAACATATCAGCCCGTCATGAGAGGATATTAAGATTTCAAATCCCTCTTCATCTCTCTGTTTAATTCTTAGTTGTCATTCTTCCACTCTTGATCCTCCCTGCAGTGAGTGAAAAGTATTATAGGCTACTTGTCTTGTCTGTTTGGATTTTACTCTTCTTTTTTGCTAAGATGATCCCGCTATAGGTTTGCAAGTTGTATTCCATCTCCATCTCTTCGATTTTGACAGTAGGGAAAGAATAGAAATGGGATTTAGAAAAATTAGGGGTTGTTCCTCTTGAAGCTATTGATTTAACTCCATCTCTGTCCTAAACATTACAGGTACTCTTCTTTTGCCGAAAACTTGGTATTCAAACCGCCCGCATAATAATTTACTTCAACTAGATTAAACAACGTCTATGTACTAATTTTCATTTACTGTAGATGAATTTGATGACTTTCTTTTTCATTTCCAAGTATGAGTACAATACCCGCAACAAATCTTTAAGCAAAAGAAGAGTGTTTGAGATGATGAATATACTATAGTGTAAGATTTTTTACAGTTACACTTAAAGAGATCGCTAATATTTGAGGAAACTAACTGAAAATGGTGCTTGTTAAGTTACATAATCATATAACTTGCATCAATCCACTGAAAATTTAACAACTACCACTGAAAATTTGAGCAAGTGTTGGGTTGATGTAAGTTATGTATCATGTAATTTAACAGCTACCACTGAAAATTATGTATCAACTTCGAGGCGGGAACTCACATTAATATTGTTGGCCCACGTAAGGCAAATTATCTGCTCTTGTTGTGCTAAAGCAGCAACTTCACCGGACACTAATTCCAGACAAGAAGCCTAACACAAATGGGCTACTCACCATTAATCTAACATGTTATGGGACAAAAGAATATTGTATTTAATTTAAAAAGTACCTCCCACCAAAAAGAAATCTCATCATAACCATAAAGAAAGCCTTATCGTCCACACGTTTTTGTCCTTTTAATCACTCGTCAAAAGCTAGCAGCGGTGAGCAGATGTAAGCCAGCATTAGCAACGAGCAGAGAAATTTCACTTCTCAATATCCAATTCTTCGACTTGGCTCCTGTAATATATTATTCTTCAGGTACTCTTTGCCCTTTGCTTTGATTTGCTTTACTTGTAAGATTTTGTCAATTACCTTTCCAAATCAGTGAAAGGGTCTTGGATATTGGATTGTGCTCAAAACCACTAACAAATGTCAAGCCTCCCGCTGGATTTAATCTCCGACATACTAAGCCGGCTACCGGTAAAGCCTCTGCTGCGCTTCAGGTGCGTATCGAAGTGTTTTTGTAGCTTAATCGACAGCCAAGATTTCGTAAAGCTGCATCTCAATCAAGCCATCGAAACCAACTCCGGTCTCAGTCTTATTGTTCCAACTTTAACGTCGGATAACAAATTTTTCTCTCTGGAGTTAGATTCAGTTGATAATCCTGTTGAAATTGAGTACCCATTTAAGAAATATAATAGGGGTCACACTTCAGTGATTGGTTGTTGCCATGGATTGCTTGCTATGTTTAACCGGAGGTTAGGTATGTCCGTGTTCAACCCAACAACTAAGAAATTCAAACTTTTCCCACAGTTCTGGAGTGATTGTTATACGGATTACATGACTAATAATTTTCACTTCGATGGGTTTGGTTATGATGCTTCTACTGATGACTATAAGTTGGTCAGAATTATACAGTCGTACAAAGTAGATTATCTTGAAGTTATTATTTATAGTTTGAAAGCTGATACTTGGAGACGGACTCAAGAATTCCCATATTATATTCTTGACGATCGATGTAATGGTGTTTTTGTCGCCGGTTCTTTGCATTGGTTGGCAGCGCGAGGTTCTGTAAGAACTGGTCAAAATATGATTCTTGCATTTGATCTGAAGAGTGAGAAATTTTACGAAGTGCAACAGCCGTGTGAAATGAAGGGAGGCTTTTGTAGCCAGGTGGGGGTTTTGCAAGGATGCTTATGGATAAACAGTTATTATCATGACGAGCCTCGCTGCGATATATGGGTGATGAAAGAGTATGGATCGCAACAGTCTTGGTCTAAACTGTGTTCTTTTTCAAAAATGCTTCATGAAACTTGTTATTATACGGAAGCTTTTGCCTTTTCAAAAGATGGGGATAAAGCTTTAATTTATCAGCACAGCAGATGTCTGCATTGGTACAATCTAAAAGATCATAGACAGGATGTCATTGAGATTCATAATGAGAACCAAAGCTTTTGGGATGCATTTATCTGCATGGGAAGTCTTGCTTCGATTGATGCTTATACAACTGTAGGTGTAGACACGGTGTAGCTTGCAGAGGAGGGGAAAGATCCAACTACTAGGTAAGGCTGTGGAATTTCATTATCGTTGATCTAACAAAAAATACATTCCATGTAATTACATTGATTCTAACTCAATTTCACCACGAGATAGAGGCGATGGTTGTCTAATGCACTTTTTCACGTTACATATGCAGAAGTGAGAACATTAACCTTCTTATATTGTACATTAGTCAGTACTCATTTAAACTCTGGGGAGACTGGTAGTGTCAGAATACTATTGATCCTGCTTATCCATTATTTCCAACTAACAAAAATGATAGTAGAAAAGTCTTAGCGTCTTTAAAGGGATTCTTTTCTGATCCTTTCTATCTCGCGGGGGTATTACTCAAAATTTTCCTTACTGACATATGTCAATGGTTTTTGTTTTTCTTTAGGCTGGCTTTGGTAGTATTGAGCATATTTGTTCTAATATCTTTGCTTTGATAGGTTAAGGAGCTCTTACTTGCATGAGAGAAGCTATGAAAGTTTTTGCTCTTTGCTTCTGAAGGATGGTGCTTTCTCTTATAATTAGCTGAAATGAAGGCTTGTTCTTACTCTTCCTGTCTCTTTGATTGGCCAAATTTTTCTAATATACCTACAGGGTGACTTTACAGATTTATTTACTCACTCTAGCCATGCTCTCGCAATTGGATTGAGTATGTTTTTGGATTGAGAATGTAAATTTCAATTGCTGTGGCATTCGTCATTATTACTATTTTCCTTTTTACTATTTATTTTTTGTGATTGAATGATTGGATTTTGTTGATGTTGCTACTTATAGTGCTGACTACAAATGGCTCAGAAAATTGGAAAACTATACTGTTTATAGTTTGTACAGCAATTCTTGTAGAAAAATCAAGGCTTGCCATTTTGTTATGATCTCTGTACTTTTACACTTGCTTGTGCTGGCGGGGCTCTGAATTTGGAGGCAATGCAAATTTCGAAACGGAATTTGTGAAAGATAGTCAATGAATTACTTCCACAAGGATCTAGCTCCTTTATCGACCAAACTGTGTTCTGTATTGAGCAACTTGTTTTTTTTCACTTTTGCCACTTGAGGCATTGTCTGGTGGCGGCCGAGTGCTCTCAATAAACAAGTTCGAGTTGCGTGAGGATCCAAACATTGGCTATGTAAATAGGGTTTAGATATTTTTTTTAAATATTAAGAATAACAAATTTTTCATTTAAACTCTGATTAACACGAAGATTGGACAATTATATTTTAAAAATAAATACTAGTTACTATGTCTTAGAAGTTAAGTTGATTTAATTTTCTATTTGTATGATGAAAATTTTATAATATATTTATTATTTTTATTAAAATTATTATTATACTATTAATTTTTATTTTAGAATTATAATTTTTTTACAATAACTTAAAAACTACAATATTTCAGTACCAAACAAAGTCTTTAGTCATATAAACATGAGTAAAAATATAAGTAGCGTATAATAATTGATAATTACTTAAACTTTATGTGTGCAAGATACACTTTGTTACCGTGATGTCTTTTTGTTTTTTTTTTCCTCCCTAATTGTTTAATTTTATTTATTTATTATTATTTTTTAAAAAAGATAAACATGAGTGAAACCGAAAGGAATTTGATTACTTCGGATTCGGGTAAATTTAGGTAAGTATAACACTTTTTTATTTTTACCTTTTCTTCGTTTCTCTTCTTTTTTGCTGTCATGTCAATTACATGTGTAATGAAGATGCCTTAGTTATTAAAAAATCTCATTTGAAGAATCTTGGAAGAAGAGTGGACGCGTAAACATCTTTTGCCGAAATGCTTATATATATAGCTTGCGTTGCATTGCATGTCTGTTATTCCACCAACTGTCAGCAAGGAATGTGAAGAAATAAACGTTAAGGGCTCTTCTTCATACTTTTAGAAATAACAGAAATGATGGGACTCGGGAAATCGGGATTATTCCTGTTAGTGCTCTTGTTTCAGCTTCATCTCCTTTCTACACATGCAATAATTCCCCAGGAGAATCCTGTGGTTACAGGTACTTTTTCTTTTCCTCTTCCAATTCAATAGCATATTGTTTAAGCTAAACCTAAATTAAACAACTTTTATGTTCTAATATATTGTCTACTCTGGATGGTAACTTTGTTTCTATGCGTCAACATAACATCTTCTTGTCGGCAAACCCATCATGATGATATGTATATATATAAGAAACCATTAAGGGGAGTTTATTTTTCTTAGTATCTTGTTTGAAAATCTTGTTTTGTTTTCAAATATACAAGTAAAGACTAGTTTAAAATCTAAAATATAAGAATTTGTTTGACTCTTTACTGTCTTACGTAGTGTTTAGTAGCTTCTCCAAATCCAAAACGTAAAAAATTGTAAATAATTAAAAATAAATCGAGGAATTTTCGCATCCCCCCAACATGCCAAGATTACTTGGCCTCTGCAAAAGGCAAAATATTCCTTGCTTGTGGTTGTGGATGGATCGCCGTGGAAACTTGTTATGTTAAAGGGCATGTTTATGGCCCAATTGGGCCGACAGATGCTTGTGCCCTGGGCCCAAGGCCCATGTAAGCGATAATTCGATGCGGTGGTAGCAACAAAAAGTATGTCGGCAATGATTTGACATGGTGCCACTTTTTCTGTAGACACTGATAAGCAACAAAATGTACGCCCAATATTCCAAGGAAAAGCAGCCGTGAGTAGGCGTGGCGGCGGTGGCGGAGGCCACGGAAGTAGTGGCGGTCATGGAGCTTCCGGCGGCCACGGGGGAACGGAAGCGGCCCGCAGCAATGGGGATGCATCACCACACACGCAAGGTGGTGGCGCGGTTATTCCCCTTTATGCGGCCGGTGCGGCTGGTGGTGCTCAGAACCACCGTAACGACCACCACCATCATGGATCTAACGATGCAAGCCTTGGTCGGAGTGGCCTGAATTACTTGCTTTGCACTATTTTGGTGTCACTTGTTTTTGTACATTTCATGTAATATTTTTCCTTTTTTTTTTGTTTAATAGTATCATGATACCGAATTTATAATGAATGGGTTGTTGCTTTCGCGTTGATTGCTTTTTACAATTTTAACGGTTGATGTATATAATAGTAAGTTGAAATCAATCATTCTTTCTTTCTTTCTTTTTGTCAATTTTTTGTTTCATTTTTAACAAGCTACGACTATATTTCATCAATTTCTTGATCTTGTCCCTTTTTTTTTCTTTTTTGAGGTTGCAATGCAATTTAGTTTACTATATTTCGAAGTCGTAGCAATTCCATATTAATTTGCTAATAGTGAAGAGCACAAAGTACAAGTCGTGCATGCTTACGAGCAAGTTTAGGATTGCGGTTGAAATTTAATAAGTTATTTATTTCATTATTTTTTTTATAAAAAATAACATTTAGTAAATTTTATAAAATCAATTTATTTCATAATTTTTATTTTATTTTGTTGGTAGTTTTTAAAAACAAGTAGGGGATTGCTTTTCATAAGTAACTTATTTAATAAACTATTACATCTTTTTAAAATTTTTATTATAACCCTATATTTTAATAAAAAGATAATTATTTTTTTTATCAATAAATCCTAATATATAAATTATCAAATATCATATTAGCGCCATAATTTATTCTGCTAGAACTACGTACGTTCTCTCCAATTTTGATCCAATAAGTTCATATTCTAACTTTATAATTATGATTTTTAAAGTTTAATGTATATATATTTATATTTTTAATCAAAGAGTATCACAATACTAATGGCTCTGTATTCCAAAAAATTGAAAATTTGAGGAATTTTATTGCAAAAAAATTCTTGTCAATGTAATACATATTTATTTTTATTTTATTTGGATTATGTAATACATATTAATTTTTATTGAGTTTTTTTAATGTAATTTTATATATTTAAGAAAAAAAGATATGTCTAAACAATTAATTAAACATACTATAAAATAACAAGCGATTAAAAACTTATGTTTATTTTGATCACTATATAATAAAACAACAATTTCATAATAAAATTTACCAAACGTATATACTATACTTTTCAAATTCACAGCAACCGCAATAACACAGTTTATTAAACACCAAGTTATTTTTTTAATTAGTAAGTTATTTTTTTTTTACACAATACAAATAACTTATTTTATCAATCTCTGCAATCTCAAAGTGGCCCTATACTATCTATATATAATACTTTTTTTAGTTTGAGTAGTCCAAACAATTTACAATTGTTTAAACGCTTTTTAGTTAGAATAACCAAACACTTTGCACAAATGCTCTCTCTCTCTCCTTTGTTTGAAAAGGTATTATTCTGTTAGCCCTCCCAGTTAACCGTTGGCTACATAATGAATCGATAAAAAATATCCAAAATATAGTAATTAGTATTGACTCTCACGTGTTAGCATTGCTGAAATTTTTCAGAGAATTGGAAGGTTATTTTGCCTATGGATTGTAAGCTAGTTAGACGGTCCTAGAAATTTTTAAATTAAAAGGTTATAAAAATAGTAAAAGAAAAAAAGGGGGGGGGGGGGGACAGAATGATAACGTGAGCAAATCTTTATAAGTCTACTCCAAATAGTAGAGAATTATAATGAGAACAAATTCAAAGAGGAAAAATAAAATCATAAACTTTCTAAAAGTCTCATCTTAGCAAAAAAGTTTATGATGAATGATGCAATGAATTTATGTTATTCACAATATGTTTTCAACTGATTTTGGGATGAGTGAATCCAAAACCAATCTAAGACAATGAATTTATTATTTTGGGGAAGACGGGGTACCTCGCTGGTTTGTTGCGTGGGACGTGGGGTATCCTAGGTCTGTTGAGATGAGAAGGAAGGAGTGAGAGACGGCGATAGTGGAAGGTCAGCGACATACAAGATATTCTTTGAAGTGGGTTTCGTTCCTGCAAAACAGTGAAAGGAGGGTTAGAGGTGAAGCCGGGGGGGGTACCCCTGGCGTTCACACTCCGACGCTCAAGTTAGCAAACTCGAGCTTTTTAGGTGAAGAGAGCTAGCAAGCTCTCTGTAAATTAGGGTTTAAAGATGGAGAGAACCTGGTTTTTGGAGTGGGAGTGTGAATGGCGAAAATTGGAGGAAGGAGAAAAACTTGTGTGGAGAAACTTGTGGAGAGTAAACCCTAGGTGTTTTTATATATGGTGTACCTCCCTGCCACGTGGCGTACCCTCTTTGGCTCACGTCCCTTTTCTGTTTTCATGATTTATGGGCCGTTTTATGCATGCCCGCGGCGTATCTCGTCATTTGGAGACGTGGCGCGCACTGGTGAGTGGTCTTGGGGTATCCCTGCAGCAGTTGTCGGGTAGGCGGTTGGGGACCACTGTCCTTGGAGTAATATCCTGCACTGTGGCAGGCGGCGGTCCCCCCTTTTGCGTATCATTTTTGATTCCGTTTTCTGACAAAATCAAAGGAAATCTTTTAGGAGGCGGAGACGTTGCGCATGGCGGATATTTTGGAAGATTATCTTATACCGTTTCGGAGGATACCCCAAGATACAGGGGGTACCCCTTTCCATACGGAATACCTTATTTTACGAGGGGTATCCCAATTCACGTGGAGTACCTCAATCTATTCTGGATTCGCTCCTTTAACTGACACATGGCACTTCACTGTTCATCCTATTTTTCCCTCAAACACAATAAATTATTTTTTTTATTCTGATAAATGATATGTATCCCACCAGTGAACTCTACTTCTATCCCGCAATATTGAAATGACTTTTTATTAAGTCAACTTTTATTTACTATAGTATAAAATTGAGATAAAATAAAAATAGTCTCGTTATGATTGTTGTTGTTGTAATTATTATTATTATTATTATTCTGCAACAGTTATATAATCTGAATATGGATTTTGTATGTAATTTTAAACGAATCTCATATTATTTTTTATTTAACCTGTGCACATTAGCACAATTAGAATTTAGAACTTGAGTTGTAAAAACACTGCTCCTTACCACTTGGTAAAGCCATAGCAAATCTCATATTATTAGAGCATCTCTAAAAGGTTTTATTAATTTTACTTTTTAAATATCTATTTGTTTACTTATGTGGTAAAAGGAGTGAAAAAATATATTATTCTCCAAAGGCTCTTCAAATATAAATCAGTTAAAGTATTTTAATTAAATAAATATATTTTTCAAAGGAAAAATGAATGATAATCAAGGCATCTCTCTCTCCTCAATAAAAAGTAATAAAATATAAATTGAAGAGGAAGAAAACAACCCTACAAATTTGAAAAGAGAAATAATTTTTTATTTGAATAATCTTAATTGGAGAATTTTTTACATTTTTAATACCGATGTGACTCTTCAAATAAATAATAAAATCTTATTTGAAAAGCATTTTAGAGATGCTCTTAGTGATTGAAGATATGATTTGAAAACATAATTTTGAATCCTGCCATCACCCTTTAACGCCTATCCAAATTCACCTTGTCTTAAGTTTAACTCCACTTTTTTAAATACCAAAATTAATCATCACAAATATATCACCAAATAAAAATGGCAAAAAAATTGGGTTTGGCAGGGCCCGTAAAGGGCCCATCCAGACCCACAAACTTTAGGTCGGTCTGCACCTGAAAATTTAAAAGTTCACAATAAATAGCTCTGAATATAGACTCATGAAAAAAATCGAGGCTTGGCCCAGACTTTATATTTTATATGTATCACGCAAGAGTGCTCTACTAGTAACTCATCCCATAGATGATCTCTCAAAGTATAATCTTAAAGAAATGACCTTAAATCTTCGTGTACTGACCCTTAATCGAATTGTTTGGGATTCAAAAATAAAGATTGTAAGGCCCCACTTCTTGACTAGAGAGGACACCTAAATAAAATTTTTATTTTATATATTATGAGCTTTATATGTTAAATTTTATATATTATATATTTTAAATTTTATTATTTGATTATTAATTTATTAAATATTAAATAATCAATTAATTATCTTTAATTTAAGTATTCCTTTATTTTTTTTCCTATTTCAAATTCTATTAAAAATTCATTTTAAAAATTTATAAACTTAAACTCGGCCCAAACCTGTGAACTTTAGGCCTGAGTCTGGCCCGTCTAAGTATGGACGGGTTTTTGGACGGCTTGAGCTTGTTGCTATCAATAATAAGCCCATGCCCAATCTCTTAAATTACCATCCCTGTCACCAAACAAACAATTATATGGGCGTTAGCGTCATTTCAATCACCGTGGCTATCAGACTAAGATAAACCCGCGTCCCCCTTGGTCTCGTCTTCGTTGGTTGGTTGGTTCATTATTTCAAAAGGGACCAAGAATAGAGTAATTTACGAAGAAGGTCATGGGCAAAAAGATAAAATGGAGCTGGAACTCAGCTTTGTTAGGAGCAGCAGCAACAACCGCAACGGCAGCTCTAGTCACTGCGAAGCCGAAGGACCCCACATTCCAATTGATCTCAATCAACCTCACCTCGTTTAAACTCAAGTTCCCAGTCCTAGACGCCGAGGTCATCCTCACCGTACACGTCGTCAATCCCAACATCACTCCCATCAAGTACTCCTCCACCACCATGTCCATCTTCTACGAGGGCTCGCTCCTCGGCTCCGCTCCCGTCGAGGCCGGATCCCAGGCGGCCGGCTCCTGCCAGCTGCTCCACATCCCGGCTCGGCTCGACGGGCTCGAGCTAGCCCACCACGCTAGAAAGTTCTTTGCCGACGTCGCGAAGAGAGAGATGCTGTTTGAAGCCAAAGTGGATATCGAGGGTACGGCGAAGGTATTGTGGTGGGATCACAAGTTTAAGATCCACGTGGACAGTCATGTGACCGTTGATCCTGTGTTCCTTGATGTGATTGATCAAGAAAATAAGTCCGAATTGGAGGTTTTCGTTGGTTGACAATTTTGTGTCACATTTTGATTTGGAATTCAGAAATGTAATATTTGCACCTTTATTAGCTTAAAAAAATTATGTTCATCTTATTGAACTAGCTAATGTGTTATTTCATAATCTTGATAAAAATTTTCCTTTATAAGTTGTAATATCGTGAGGGCACCACTTCGTGTAAAGTAATCCTTTTAATAACATATGAAATATGGTAAATTTCCCATCAGATATTGTTAGTGGCAGTAGATTTTTCAGTAGTCTAAATAAATTTTTAAACTATGCTATAAATTTGTTGCATATGAATTTTCAATAAACTTCTAATTATGTAATATATGTGCAGATTGTAACGATTTCTTTTTTTTTTTATAATATCCATAAACATTTTTAAAAGGGTAATATAGTCTTTTTAATGATAATTACTTACCATATGATTAGAAATAATATTTTTCTACAATAATGGACCATATTGTCACGGTGTTATTTCGATTTCCTCAATGAAAACTAATGTGTTTTTTTTAAAAAAAAATTACAATTATTTGTCTCTTTCCTTTACTTCTTTCACCTTGTGAAAGCAACGCATCATATAGTAGCGTACTCTTTAGAATTTTACACTTTTTCGATTTAGACATTCATATCGGAGAGATCAAATAATTAACTTAAGTAATGTTGATACACTCGTAAGTTGTGATGCGTTGTAATCAAAAGATATTCATGGCGGTAATAAATTGACTATTATATATTAAATAATTGTTAAAGTTTCTATACTATCATTAATTTGATTATTATATGACATCAATCAATGAGTGGCACATTACTTACTACATTATTATAATACGAACTTTATTTTTCTTATTTTGAAATTCATGTATTTGTAAGTCTCAACTAATTTTGTTTTCACAACTCTACATTATTATTTTTAATTATCTTTTAGTGGTAGGATAAAAAAGGAAAATTCATCTATTTAATTAACTTCGGGAAAGTCTATTGTATTTGGGTTTTATCTTATATGGCTAAATAATCACAGCCGCCAATATTAATATGTTAATTTACAGAAAGGTCCTTGTTGTTTGTTTAAAATTAAAATCTATTATTAGTTTGCACAATTGACTAATTGAATCAATCTTTTTTGGCCACTGAAGCTCCCTTATGATTGCCACAGTTGAGTGGTCCAATGATTTTATGGCGTAGTTCTATCGGGCTGTCAGCATACTGGTTTTCTATAGATTTATGAACTATCTTCAACCACAAATAATCTTTATAACAGA
This sequence comes from Citrus glauca, assembly GCA_029633175.1. NCBI lineage: Eukaryota > Viridiplantae > Streptophyta > Magnoliopsida > Sapindales > Rutaceae > Citrus > Citrus glauca. The sequence goes on from JAQOOD010000008.1 coordinate 30,861,668, forward strand.
AGAGTTCATTTTATTATTGTGCTTCTATTATGTAGAACGATTGAATTGTGTAAAAGATAATTTAATTTATATAATTGATTTTTTAATGAATGTAACATTTGACAGTAAAATTTCACACATTTTTTAAATTTCATAATTTTGTTTTATAAAATTAAAATAGTTAACTAAATTTATATAAAAGAAACTTTTGGAGTCGAAGAAAGGACGGGAGAAATTAAGATTTAATTAATCAATTGTGTAAACAAACGATATTTTTAAAAAATTTAAGAAACAAAGGAGTCAATGTAATCATAATCATGTTGTTGTTGATTGGGCTGATGGGCCAGTCCTCTCATGTGGATGGACTAGCCCAAAGCCAATCCTAATAAGGAGAGAGATTGCATAATTAGCTTGAAAAGGAAAATCCATGTGAAAAATACGAGTTCTAAAAAAAAGGGCAAAAAATTAGGAAAATTAAGAACGTATAAAGAGAATATTTTGAGGGAGTCACGGCATTGTGAGCGGAAAAGGCCAACAAGGAGACGATTAAAGTTTGAGATCTTCGATTTCTCTCGGTTTTGAGAGGTTAGTTACATTTTTTTATGAATTTTTTAATTTTTAATTTATCACTTTAGTGGCCCTTTGAACCAATTTCTGGACTCTTGATAATTGATTTTGGTTTACATAACCAGATTTTATTGATTACTAATGTTGTGATTTGTACGAAAGATCTTAGAAAGACGATATTGAATTTAAGGTTTTGAAGTTTTTGCTTTTATAAAAGTTGGTGTCTCTATTGTGATTGTTTAATTGTTTAGTTTTATGTTCTCATTTATTTTGTTATATAATCAGGGGTGGAGTTAGAATTGAAAATTGACCGTTAAAAGTGATATTATTTGATTTTAGGGACCGAAATTCAAGTAAATATAAAATAAAATATCTTATTCTTAAGTTTAGAGAGAACTCACGCCCCCGCACGATAACTCATTAAAAGATTAAATTAATTTTTTACGTTAAAATTATGAATTTACCATATATGAAATGAATTATTTATTGGGCCAATAGAATGAAATGAATTATTTCTTAGGCCAATAGAATAGGTAATTTTGAGGTTTTTTTTTTATATTGGGTGATTTTGAGTTTGATGCGTAATTTTGAACCGATATTGACCAGTGAATTGTTCCAATTTGTTGGATTATTTTTTTGATTTGTTTATTTTTGTGAAGACTCGAAATGAACCAAACCAGAAACCACCCTCTCCTGCTCGCAGACACTCAGTTTAGCTCTTTTGTACAATGTGTGCTATTTGGTGACATTGAGATCATCTTGAATAAAAGCGGAGTAATATATATATATTTAAATAAATAATTTTTCAATAGAATAGGTTTTCATTTATTTCATTTATTTATTTTTTCTATCATAGTCTTTTGGAAAGGTTAAAGATATTCAAACCCATATATTTAATGATAATAAATAAGGCAGAGATAGAACTAATGGTAGTGGTATCATATAGATTTTCTTAATTACTACAATCGTATTTCTTTTCCTTTTTTCATATTTTAAAATTTTAGTTATTAATTTATCCTTGTTTAAGCCAGATTTTATTATTTATCTCGTGGTTATCGTAATTGATAATAATTAATTAATACAGTGAATTCTACTTGTTGGGCTGGTGGGCTTGTCAGCTCATGTTGATAGCCTAGCCCAAAACCTAATGAATCCTTGGACAAAAAAGATTTCTCATTGAAAGTACGGAGTAATTATTGAATCGGAGGAAATTTGTTTAGGAAAAGGGAAAATAAGAACCTGTAAAAAGAATTTATAATTATTATTGGGGGAGTCAAGGCATTGCTGTGGAAGAAGCCAAGAAGCAGACAACTAAAGTTTGAGCTTCGTTTTCTCTTGGTCTTTCAAGGGTCAGTTCTTTACCTCAAATTTTACGTTTTCAAGAAACTTTGCTTTTTAACTTATTCTCTTTCTAATGGTCTCTTGAAACTGGTTACAATTGATTTGATTGTTGAGAGCTAAAAATTATTGTTTACAAAGCTATATACAAAGATCTTAGAAATAGTATTTGCAACCTTCCTTCATCTAAAAATTGGTGTCTTGATTGTCGTTGTTTGTTTTGTGTTCTTATTTATTGTGTCTTAGGATAGAGTTAGAATTCAAAATTTAAGGACTAAAAGTGATAGGATAAACTTTTATAAATGCAGCCAAAATATGAAATTATTTTGATTGTCATTGTTTGTTTTGTGTTCTTATTTATTTTGTCTTGGGACATAGTTATAATTCAAAACTTCGGGGCTAAAAGTGATAGGATAAACTTTTATATATGCAGTCAAAGCCTAAAATTATTTTGATGTAGTTAGTTTGTACAAAGATCAATGAAAGATGATTGTTAGATTTTAATCTTCATGCATAATTTTCTTTTATATAAAAGTTGGTGTCTTAGTTGTGGTTGTTTTAACTGTTTAGATACCCTTAGTTTGGTAAAATTGTTAAAAAGATCCTATATTTTTAGAAATAATCACAAAAACCTATATATTTTTAGAATTGATCACATAATCATTTTTAAGACGCTGGATGGATCTTAAGAATATGTGTGAGTCTGTGATCATTTCTGAATATAAAAAAGAGTTCATTTGTAAAAAAATAAGTTTATATGATTATTTCTAAATATAAAAAGGATCGTGCATCGGTGCATGATCATTTTCTCAAACAAAAATGGTGTTGGTATCTTTTTCTCCTTGGCTTTGTGTACTATTTATTGTGCATTGAACCAAAGACGGAGTTAGAAGCAAAACCTTGAGGATTAAAAGTGATAGGATAAAATTTTATATATGCAATCAACACTTAAAAGCATTGAATAATGTATAAATCGATCTTAATCTGTTAATTTAATTTTGTTCATTGAATCTCTTCATATTTTTTTCGAGTCTGGTATATGTTAACAAATTGAAATAACATAACATTTACATATATATATTTATATATTTGGCATTTTAGCTCCAATTGCTTTAGCAGACAATGAGTAGAGCAAATTCAAAGTCCAAAAGTAATAATAATAATATGCAAGTGAATGTGAGACGAACTGAAGCCAATAAGCCTCAAAAACTGGTGCCAATTTTGATCAGCGAACCGCTACACGTTCCTGGAATGGTGAAGCTGCACGAGTGCAAAAGCTACACAAACTTGTTTGAAGAGATTGCTCGAATACATACTGAGCTGTCGGCAATTCCGCAGCGCCGGTCCCTGGCTGACCCGATGCCAGGCTTCGTTTTAAATTACTTGCCCCCGAGTGATGACTTGCCGGACCTTAATCCTAGAACCGAGCCTTGGGAGAGATTCTCAGCCACTCTTGACCTTATAACCGCAGTGCCGATTACTGCTTTTAGATAAAAATAAAATAAATAAAATAAAAATTATTAATTTTCCTTGGTTGGAATTTGTTTTTGGAAGTGAAACTTATGGTTTTAATTAATTTGCTCATCAAAATTACTTATTTATGAGTCTTCCCACGTGATGTTGTCTGCTATAATCTTTATATTTTGACATCATTCTTAACATAATTTAAAAGTGATTTTTAACTCTTAAGTTTAAGAATGTCTTTTTATATCACAATTCGGTGAGTCTGAAATCAATCCACAAAGAAAAATTTAATTAATTAATTTTATTTTATCTAAAAATAAAAATAAAACTTGAATATGAGTAACTTAATTTAAGTAAAACTATGAAATTAAATTAGTTAGGATTATGGATCCACTCTTACTAGTAAATAAAATTTAATAAATTTTTTTTACCATTTTTTATTTAAGTTTATTGCCCAAAAGATTAATTATATAAATTATTATTATTTTCCATTAATTTTATTATGGATTAAATATTTATTGCGCTAAAATTTAATTTATCTACAATAAGTCAAAATACCATTTTATCATACCTTATGTTAAAATATTAAGATTTTATTGTGCCAAACTCCCTTGTTTGTCTAAAATAAATCAAAATTTCAAAATATAAAATATTTATAAAATTAAATAGAAAATAATTTAATTTATATAATTAAAAATAAAATTATTAACTCACATTTATTTCCTAAGAGTTTCACTTTACCCTAACTATCATTATTTAGCTAAGCATAATCGAAATAAAAATAATTATTGAAATTAAATTACTCATAATTAAAAGGAATAAAAACAACTAAAAGTGAAAATAAAACTAAATTTATTTATAAAAATAATTACACAAAATATTAAAACACGCTTGAAAAATAAGATTACATAAAAATTGAGAGAAATTGAGAAGAAGAGAGATACCCCAAAACATAAAAATAAGACTATTTATAGAAAAATACATTCATAATCCAGTGTTTTCCAGTCTATCATAAGCTTTATGCATACGCTCCTCACAAACATTAGATCAAAATCCAACGGCTGGTCAAACTTCAAAAGTCAATATTACACGTGGCATCATGTGAAGCGTCCGATTTAATAATAGAATGATTAAGATTTAGTGAGTTAATAGGTGGGTCGGGTTTACCCGAATACAAATATTCGGATCCTACAACTTGCTTCACCAACTATTATCACGTGGCACGATCGTGACCATTGAATTATGAATGATTGAGATTTAGTCAAAATTGATAGCTATCTAATGCATTCATATCTATTATAAACTCATTTTATTATGCAATCAGTGTTTGGTCAACACAAAAAGTCAATTTTTTTAACAAACTCAATTTTAAGTTGATCTTGACTCATCTTAAGGTTTTCGGACCTCCAGAATCCAAATTTCTTTTTAAAAATAACTAATAGAAGTAAGGTTTCCATTCTAAATGATTAAGGTGAAAATAAGGGATTAGGGCCGAATCTAGAAATTTTAATATATTGGAGTAAAAATTATAATAAAAATTAATAATTAATAAAATTGACCCCAATAACAAAATTTCTTTATAAACTTAACCTCACTATTTAACAAAATTTTCTGAAAAATTAGTATGAAATTAAGGAACTCTTTTTGTTGAGCAAGGTCAGTTACCCACACTAATGTCCATGTAAATGCCCCTACTTTCATTGGGTTTGAGTGACACTATTCATTAATATGCTTTACTATCTTACTATTTATTAATAGGCTGGATACATGATTTGATATATAAACATCATTTGGAACAATGTTGATTCTAATAGTATGTGACATAATAATGGGACATAAATATTTAAGGTTTAACAACCTGAGCTGTATTCACCACAACAATGTGTTTTGTAAATAGAGGATAGGTTTGTATTGAAAACTGAGTAAATCGACTAATTAAATTTTGTTAAAATATCTAATTTTCTTCCTCTTTAAAAAACGATGTGCATGTAAACTAATTATTTGATTGCTTTTTGGGACACGTATTAAAACAATCTTATAATGACCATATTGCTAATTATGTTAATGGATTTGGTATGCACGTGTTAAGCTCATGATCACAGTGTCATAAAACGTACACGGAACCCATAATTTTATGATCACGTTATATAACATATCTCATATCATACCCATTTATTGTCTGCACCTCGTGACTCTTTAACTTTGGTAATCAATAACTCACATAAATGATAAATCACGAAAAACGATTTGTAATCTTAAATAAGATATTGGAGGAAATTTACTAATTAAGTTTAAACTGTGACCTAAGGGTTTATTATTTGTGGGGCTGTATAATTTAGGTATGGAACGGGAGTCACAGTAAGAGTTAATTACAAAATAATGGTTATCTATGTGTATACAAACTCTACAAGTTCATTAAATGCCTAGATTTTTTCTTCAATATCAAGCAGAGTTTAGTTTTCTTGACTCTGTTTTAATATCTTGTGTCTGTAATCAAAATTTTTGGATTGATCAATTTTTGATGGATTAAATTCTCGACGATTATATTAATATTGAACGAGTGTAGTTTTTTTTTTAATTGACTTTAATATCTTGTGTTTATAATCAAAATTTTTAGATTGATTGCTTTTTGAAGGATTAAATTCTCGACGACTATATTAGAAAAAGGATAAAAATATTGTTTTAGGAAATGTTTTAGATTTAAAATTGACTATTTTCTTCTCTTTCAAAATGATATGTTCATACACTTACTTGATCCTACATATATTAAAACAATCTTACAAAAAAAATATTTTGCCAATTATATATTAATAGATTGATATGTTAAATATCCCCAACCAGTAAGCACTATCATCAAGTATCCATGTAATCACAACAAGCATCATGACACATAACCAATATTTTCTTCAGCAAGTAACTTAATAAATAAATATATGACGTGAATGATAAATATTAATTGAGCAAAACAAATTAATACCGAATTATAATATTAAATAAGATATTAGAGGAAATTATGAATGACTCAGACCGTTCCTTTGATGTCCCTTCGTGTCTTCTAAAGAGATAATTCTTATCTTATTTGTTTCTACTAAATAACAAGATCAGCTTCATGTTCAATTTTAGTTATTTACAAATCTTACAACAGTTTAACTGCAAAAAAAATTAATTATCAAGTACATATAGCTATTTTAAAACTTACAAAATCTTTTAAAACAAAATTACAAAACACTTCATTAATTCTCTTCATAGTTAATCATTTCTACAATATAATTAATAATAATTATTCTAATACATTATATATTACTTGGAGATTGAAACTTTTCTCCTATTGACCCACTCACCCCCTTATTGTTTCATAATAGCCAATAATTCGTATGGTACCATAATTTGACTTCGATAATATGATAAGTGATACAAATTGATTTTAGTAGGAGAGAAACTAGTAATGTCTGTTGGGAAAGGAACTCATACAAGCAGTCGTAAATTAAGCAAAAATAAAATTATTTATCTATGTGTTATTAAAATGAAATGTGTACCACAAATAAATAGGTAGAAAAATAAATCAATAAATCTAAAGTAATAAATCGACCGTAAGAGACTCAAATTTTTACGTGGAAAACCCAAAACAAAAAAAATCATGAAACCGTAGTCTGATATAATCTTCTATTATATTAATGGAATTACACCACAAATTTTTCTCCAGATAATACTAAAGTCAAACAGCTACAAGAATCTCAATGTTCTTGGCTCACAGTAACATTCTAATATCTGTCTTTCGAAAGAGTAGATATCTCGAACAACAATTAATAAGAGGATAAAATAAAAATCAAGATTAGTAGGAATATAAAAGGTGATACAAAAACTTGCCCTCAAATTTTAGGAGAAAACAAAGTTAATTTCGCTTTTTGATTATACAATGAAAGATTGAGAAACTTTACCAACAAAGTGTTGGCTTCATTGGTAATGGAGTCCCCTTAAGTGGTTTGACTGGGTTTGCTCCCCAGTTCAAGCCGCAGGGAAGTCACCTTTGTTGGGAGAACATGTGCCTCTCGGTTTAAACAGAGACTTCTAGTCTGAATTGTGATACGGACTTAAAGGTGTCTCCCATAATTAAGACCCTCCTCAGAATACCTCGTAATAAAAAAAAAAATTGAAAAACTTTGCCCCGCATAGTAACAGCCGGCAATGTTCTTCCTTTTCTTCTCTCGTCTTTTGTGCGATTCCCGTTAGGTCAGCCGCTTGCTTCTTAAAGTCAAATTTCATGGCAATTTTTACATAGCCCTAACTTATTTCGTTTAATTACTTAAATGCTCAAATTAATGGAACCTAAGCTTGGGGCAGCCAATGAGATGGACCCAACATAATCCTACATTACCAGACTTCCCTAAATATAACAAACCAATGGTTATTTTTAAGTGTGTTATTTGTTTGTTTCAAGTTCAAGCGTGTTATAATTAAGAGATTTGGTTTGTCTCCATTGATAATTGCGTCGGACTCGTTACGTGTTGTTTAGTCGATTTAGGGTACCCGTCATACTTGTATGGTTTGTCAGCCTTGAGATATGACATATAATCAAATCATGATTTATAAATTAATACAATTTATATGATACAAAATTTAAACTCTAGATTTCTTATATCAATAAAGAGAATTTAGCATGCGAACGAACACTTGTAAGTTTTTTTGCTTCCTCACACAACAAACACCTCCACCTTTTTTTTTTCCCACAAATGTCTACCTTTTTATTTCTTAAAGAAAAAGATTAACAACTCTACTGTTTTGCGTACATGGCAATTTTTTTTTTTGAAAGTGTAGATGATTTTTTTTTTTAAAAAAAATTCTTTCTCAATCTTTAGTTTGTTTTCAAAGGAACGTCATGTGTTACTGCTACGATCAAACAAAGTAAATTGTACTCAAAGTTTGGTAGAAAATACAGTAAAAAATACAGCCCACCCACCTACTTTTCGATTTTTTTGTACATATAATATTAAGTATACGTAAGTATCTCACTTCCTAAGTTTCCTCCAATTTCGGTTGCAAATGGAGGAATTAGTTGATGTGGATGTTGAATCATAAAAGATTAAACTTAGTTTTTGCTTAATCAATTAAAGGAAACGGGTCCTACCTATTTAATTATCATATGCTTAGACAACATTAAGCACTAAGGCAAACGAAAAAAACAAGATTGTTTTCATTTTTTATAACATAAAATTGAGAGCTCAATCACGCGTCCAACAAAATGATTCTTCTTGCTACCAATCATAATCGCAGCCTATCCTATAAATGACTATCTGAATTTTGTGTGATTTTTAATGAAGCCGGCTAAGAATTTTTTTTTTTTTTTGGGTATGATTCCATAGAACATGTTTTGATCAACTACAAATATTAATAGGCAACGCGTTTAATATGCCTTTTGTGGCTTGCCCTGTTCATTTTATTGCCTGCCCTGATCATTTTATTGAACACGTCTCTTTTTGTTTACTCAGTATTCGCAATTAAATTTATAAACAGTTATAAATTTTTGTATAAATTTATTTTGTACAAACTGATATGATATGATAAGATTGGTTAAATTAAATATCACTTGACCCACATACTTTGTTTTTATTAATTTATATTTTTATTTAACCAATGAATTAATGTCACGTCAGTTTGTACAAAATAAGTTGCTTTGGAATTGTGCTGGTACTAGTACAAGAATCATCTATTGTGGTTACTAATTACATTTAGCTACAATTAATACATATTGAAATTGGAGGCCAATAACCAACATGCTAGATATATCAAGCAATTTGATTCTTTAGAAAAAGAATTATTAAAAATTAAAGAAGAAGAAGCTAATATTGTGATCTGAATAGAGTGACAATTGGATTTGCTAGAGCTATCAATTCATAAATGGCATTATGCACGTATAAATAAATTTAGAATGGATTGAGATAAACTAAATAAATAAAAGCAAAGTCGAGTTGAATTTGCTTCGAAATTAGTAATATTTTAGAAATGAGTAGAATATTTATGAAGGTCTGTAAATACAATAATACTGAATAAATAACTGATTTTTTTCTTTTTTTATTGATTTTTTTTTTGGATGAAGTGAAAGAAAAACTCACCACTAAATACTACCATTTGCTTTTTATTATTACTTGAACTTGCCGGAATGTAGTGAGTAAAGTGCATTAACTACCAGTCAAATTCCACCTTTCGTCAATTGAATGTCTTTATAATGGCCATAAATAGAAGTATTTATAATTATTAATTAGGTAAAGATTAAATAACTGATATTTCTTTCTAAAGTTCCATTAAGTCGAAGGGAATTCACAACTTTGGTGTTGAATTTCATTTAAATTTATCATGGGCGTAACGCACTATCTGCTGTTTTGGGAGTTCTCTGTCCTGTCATTTAAGATACTTGGAAAGTGATTTTTAATAATAAATTTATCATAAACCATGAACAAGTAAATGAATGTGGATGGCTGATAAAAAACTCGCACACACAAATCTTGTGTCATATGTACATTTGCAACGATAAATAATTGAGATTTAATTTCACATTCCTATCCTTTGTATAATTACCGATCACAAGTTCACAATCACAAAAAAAAAAAAAAAAATTCACATCACCATTCAGCTCAATATAAAAAATAAATTTCTCTCATTTTTTTTTATACCTAACACTACTTTAAATTTAATTACAGTATTATTTTTTCTCAACACAATGTCGTATCAAGACTGAACTTAAATTCCATGATTGTTGAGAAAATAAGATAATTAATCTTTTTTATATTGAAAAAAACGGCAGAGTTGATTTTTAATTTCTTTCATTTTTTTCTATTATATACACTACAGTATTTTATTATAGTTATAAATAAATATGAATATAAAAAATTAAAAACCTTTTATTTCCCACCAAATCTTTATCTGCGTCTTTCTCTGTGTTGCCTGTTCAAAGCTCAACAAGAAAAGGAAGGACCAAAAAAAAAAAAAAAAAAGTGGAATGCGGCAGAGGGGAGTTAATGATTCTCACGTCCCCCAGCAGCCCACACTGTGTTTCCTTGAACCAAACTCCAAAATCCAAAAATCTCTGCAACAATTACAAATATTTGACAACACAACACCCTTTTTTTTTTCCCAATTATTAAAATAATATTTTCAAGAAAACGACTCTCTCTCTCTCTCTGTCTTTCCCATTTTGCCATCCATTCATCATCAGCTTTTAGAGCCATGACCGAAGTCCTCCATTTCCCTTCTTCTCCAACCACTACCACCGCACCCTCCCCTTCTCCTTCTCCATCCACTTCCTCTTCTCCTTCTTCCTTATCCTGCGCGCCCCCTTCCTGCTTATCCTGCGCGCCCAGCTCCATTCTTCTCCCCAATGGCGACCCCGTCGACGACGACGACGCCGAGGGTGGTTCCAGTAATAATTCGGTAGCGGTTTCGCGAGAGAGGGAGGCCGAGGGGGATCAGTTGTCTTTGTTGGCTCTGCTCATCGCCATTTTCAGAAAATCTTTGGTTGCTTGCAAGAGCGATACGAGGGAGCTCTGTGCCATGGAGATCAGCTGGCCTACCAACGTCCGCCACGTGGCTCACGTCACCTTCGACAGGTTCAATGGTTTCTTGGGCTTGCCTGTTGAGTTCGAGCCTGAGGTCCCCCGTCGAGCTCCCAGTGCTAGGTACATTGTGTCCCCCCCTTTTTTTTTGTTTAATTCTTCCTTTCTTGTGATATCAAAATTGATTTTTTTTTTTGGTTATTTGATTGAAATGTGAATGTGGAATGATTGAATTGGTGTATTGAAACGGAATGTTAATTTATGATTATTGGATTTTTCCTTCCAATATCCATAATTGGTTGTATTTTTTACTTGCTAGTTTATGCAGTGCAAATTTTGTAATTGTTATTGTTTCGTGTTCAATTGTTGAGATATTCTGGGTTTTCATCCTGTATTATTCAATTCAATTCAATTATTAAAATGTGCTTTCTTTTTTTTTTTTTTTTCTGTGTATTGTGGATGCTGACGATTGAAGGTTGTATCCGATTATTCAATTTGTGGAATTTGTTGCTTTTTGTGCATTAATGTTGGTTGACTGAAGGATATATTTTTGGTTCTTCAAGCTACTGCTCTCATCTTCTATTATTTTCATTCCCTGTTTGTTGCTGGCTTAAGGTATTTTTCCAATTTCTGTCTCTTCCTTCAAATCTGAGTTTGTGTGTCTTAGTGACGGTAGAAAAAGGCATGTTGAGGTCCTTCTCGAGGGCAGTCAATGCAGATTTTAACCTAACTTGCAGTCAACTCCTTTGGGTATTGTCTCCAGTAGTCAAATGAGTTGTGTTTACACATCGTTTGAACTGTGTTTCACCTATAATTCATTTGAAAGATTCCTCATCCCTAGGATCCTTTATTCAGATGTTCTTCTGACGTGGCAAAAGCCTTGTACCTTTCCTTGTTGGGCTTCCATTAGGAAACCTTTTATTTGCTCTTGTTTATATGTCTTCTTTTTACCTTTTCGCATCCTTTCTTATGTGTGCACTCTCTGACACAGAGGCTCAAACATTGCTGGTTGAGAAGACCCATATGTTTTCCTGAGAAACCAATGTTGCAAAGCCATCTGTTATTGTCCTAGATTGCTACTTTTACTGCTTATTTACTATTTGGTTGATATTAATAGCTGGATTCAGTTCGTATTACGCATGCATGCACGCAGTTTGTGAAACAAGAGATTTCATCGGGAAGGAGATTAGTTCTCCATTAGGAAATTTACATGAATGCCAATCTGCATTAGCATCATCTCAGAAAATTGAATAAATGCAGCTAATTCCTATAAAAAATAATGTAGAACCTGCAAGCAGAATTTTGCATGGCGTTTATATCAACTGAGGTTATACAGCATTGATCTTTGAGGCCCTAAGACTGAAACTATTACTCATCTGTCTTTTTCTAATTTACTCATTTACTTAACTAGCACAGTAATTACCTCTCTGATTTCCTCTTTTTTTTTTTTAATCTTTTTATATGTAGTGCAACTGTTTTCGGAGTTTCCACAGAATCTATGCAGTTGTCATTTGACTCTAGAGGAAATAGTGTGCCAACGATATTACTGCTAATGCAAAGGCACTTGTATGGTCAAGGAGGCTTGCAGGTATCCCTCTTTGTCTTCTTCTGTTTCCCTCAGCGATCTTTCTCATCATCAATATGGTAATTGGACAATTTCTGTTCAATTAAGTGTTATCACTTTACCCATATGATGGGGCTTGTTTTATCTGAACACTTTTAGCTGAATTTATTTTATGTATATTCATTTGCCGTCTGAAATCAGAAATCTGTGCATATAACTTTGCAGGCAGAAGGGATTTTCAGGATAAATGGGGAAAATAGTCAAGAGGAGTTTGTCAGAGACCAGTTAAACAGAGGAGTGATACCGGACGGCATTGATATACACTGTTTAGCAGGACTTATCAAGGTCTGGCAATGATAATTAACCTCAGTTGCTCTTCCTTTACATTCAGGATACACTTAGGTAGTCTTTCATAAACTCTAAGCTATCAACTGTCATTCTTCCATTTGATGGAATCCAAGTGCAGTATTAATCTGAGCTGCTTGCTGGGTTTGCTTCTCAGTTCTGAATTTTTGTTTAGTTACTTTCCAACCTGATTAATCTCTATTATTGATGAAATATAAATATACTATGTTCTGAATTGTGGTCGGTGATCACTTCACAAACTATGTCCTGTCTACTCTCCATCCTTTCTGTTACATGGTCCTTTAAATGATGATTATGATGCAAGTCAATGACCATTCAATGATCCTATTTCTGTCTTTGAACCACATAAGATACCTGTAATTCAGGGTGAGGAAGAAAGCTTTTGAGTAGGGAAATGTGAGTTATATGGCTTAGTATTTTAACCCTCGTAAGTTTTCCCTCGTAAGTTTTCTCCTTTGTGATTGGCGAGATGATGTGCATGAGGACCATGAATCTCTCAGGGGGTTATAAAACTGTCGTTTGCAAGGAGCACTCTGGGGTTTTACACCTTTGTGCTTGCACCAGATAAACATGGAACTACCATTAGTTGCGAGAAGTCCTATAAGGACCTATATTACCCAACCTTGTGGTTGTTGTATTCCATAGTTAATGTTTTTCCTTGATCTTGCTTATACATTGGTGGCATTTGAGTAGTTAATTAAAGGTTCAAAAGAAGATGGTATTTTAGGCAATTGCATGTTTTAAGAAAATGGTTCTTTGGTTCAAGAGTGACGACTTTCATGTTGTCCTTTGTGTGTGTGGAAGTGCATCCAAACACATTGTTACAATACATTTTTCTTTTCTAAATTGACTCTCCTTTTGCATCAGATTTTTAGATATTGACTCGATTATATTTAATTTCTTAGGCTTGGTTCAGAGAACTCCCAGCCGGGGTTCTGGATCCATTATCACCTGAGCAGGTAATGCAATGCCAGACAGAAGAGGATTGTCTTCAACTTGTGCGGCTTCTACCCCCAACAGAATCTGCTCTGTTAGATTGGGCCATCAATCTGATGGCTGATGTTGTCCAACAAGAGCACCTAAACAAGATGAATGCACGCAATGTTGCAATGGTTTTTGCACCAAATATGACTCAGGTGTTTTTTTTTTTTTTTTTTTTTTCCAAAGATTTGCTTAAGTCCCAAGTCCCACATTATGATTGCCAAGTAAATTATGACCTTTTTGGCATTGCCCTTCGTTGTTGGAATTTCAGTATATATCTAATGTGTACTTAAAATTCGATGTAAACTGCCATCAATCAATAATCTCTATGGAGCCTCAATGCTTCCTTACTAATTCTGAATTCAGAGCCCCTAATTCCATGCAGAAGTCATTCAATTGGTTGTCAATTATGTTGCTTATGGCAATGCCTGGTTTGGATAGCATTGCCAATGACTGTTATATGGACCAATCTTATGACTTAATTTTGGTTGCAGATGGCAGACCCTTTGACTGCATTGATGTATGCAGTTCAAGTGATGAACTTCCTCAAGATGCTTATATTGAGAACATTGCGAGAAAGAGAAGATTCTGTGGTAGAGCAGACTCCTAGTTCCCGTTTGGAGCCTTTTGATGAGAATGGACACCAGAGTGCCACAAGATCCTGTCTGGAAGATGCTGATAGAGATAATGAAGAGATAGAGCAAGCCTTCATCACTGAGGAACCTGTAATGGAAGGCTCCACAGACACTGGTCGGAAGAATGAGATTACTGCTGAAGAAGATTGTGATCCTATAGCCACTGTTGAGAAGTTAACAGTAGATAGTGATCATTCTCGTGAGGCTCCATCCCAAGTTGACACCTTCATTTCTGAAACAGATGCTCATGGAGTCATTTATCTAAAGGCTTCTGGGGCTCATGCAAATGCCACAACGTGCATGATTGGCCAATCAAGTGATTCAAATCTAAAAAGGGGTCCCAGAAGATTTGACAAGCAGCAAAGTGTGCTTCAGAAAACAGGAACTGTTGAGAAGGCCAAAGGAATCAGCAATCTAAGCTGTATAAATTCAAGAACAGAGCGTATTGAAGCATGGCGTTGACAGATGCTCAACTGCAGTTATAGCTCAATTGATTCTATGAGACGATGACACTTGACTCCGTAAGTTTGTTTGGTTTGCATATTGTGAGGGAAAAGTTTGTGAATTGTCATATATGTTTTCTGCTTGCCGGGAGATTTCCTTTGACCCTTTTGTAATTCCACGGACATCATCTCCATGATACGGCTAACATTTTCTGTTTCCAAAGCTACTCTCTGCTTGACATTTGGATGTTATTCGTGTGTTTCTTATGTACATTTCTATTTCTCTTCCACGACTATTATTTTTTTTTTCCCCTCTCTTACCTTTTGGTCGTAGTACGAAACAGAGACCATTAACGTTTGAGATACAGTTGATGGAGCTTCATAAACTAACATTCTTATCCAGTTTTGAGGAACATTTTGTGTTTATTCATATGTATGAGGATGACCAAACTGACACGTATTTCTTCAAATTTTTGGGACCACAAAATAAATGGACGATCACTAGGACGTCACTGCTACTGATAGCCATAGGCATTATGAGGAAGAAAATTACTCACGATTATGGCATCGGCACCTCCTCTGGTTAATTTGTATGTATCAGGTTCCAGAAGTAGGATGGGGCATTTATTTATTTTTATACACCAGGGGGGCCAATTTTTCGGGCAAAAAAGGCCAAAATTCGTGTTTTTCGGGGCGGTGTGGGATTTTTGGCTGGTGTTGCCGTTGTTGGTGGGAGTTAGCCACAGGAGGAAACGGAAGCCGATTCGGAGCTCCAGAACTCGTTTTATGGCCAGTTTACCGGCCGTGCAAGCGGGAACGGGTGCCGACAGCACACGCGTTTTGGCCAAATTTTACCTTTGTGCAAGCCACTTAGATTTTGCTGGGCGTTGGCCTCATGAAAAAACACAAGTCCGCTCCGAGGCCCGAGTTAGCCTCATGAAATGAAGAGTGTGCCGCCTTTGTGCCAGCCACTTAGATTTTGCCGAGAGTTAGCCTTGCGAAAAAACACAAGTCAACTCCGAGCATCAGAATTCTATTAATATTTATAATAAGAAATCTATCAAAATTATTCTTGATAATTTTAATATGACAGTTCTGATGTAACCTTCACATAATACTAATGGAATATCTATTATACCCCCTTGTTAACGGAGGTATATTTTCACCCATATTAAATTTAATTGGGAAGGGAATCTGAGTGCAGTAACCATGGGGACTCAAATCCATGTGAGCTTGAGTGGAAGGCCCATTGGCAGAATAGGATAGGGTTTGAAAAGGACTGATAGTAGCCAGTCTTTTTCCCAAGAAAAGCAGTGGACTGTGGACATGCTAGTACGATCAATAAGAATATTCCTGGTGGTGGTGGTGCTGCTGCCAGTGAATGGAGTGTAGTATTAAAAGGAAACTTGGTTGTGCCTCACTCTCTTATCCACCTAGCCTATGTTAAAGAAAAATTTGATAAGGTAGGGTGGTTAATATCAGTTGATTGTTACACATTGATGGGTGCTCTATTTCTGGAGACCTCTCTTTCAGTTACCTGAAACTTACGTCTCAAGTAATAAATGCTTGAAATGTCGATTTAGAGCTACTCTTGTTAGTAAAAATTTGACATTATTTCATTCGCATACTTGTAGCACGTAAAATTTTTACCTAAAATGTTATAACTATAATCTTTATTGTTAAATTTATCTATATTTTAAGTTATTAGAGTTTAGAAAATATATATAGAGTGAGTTTCCAATTAAGGATTAGATTCTTAACCATATTAAAATCATAAATGTAGTAAAAGACAAAAAATATAGTTTCAATACACTCCAACATTACATTGAAATTTATATTTCTTATTTTTTATGGTGCGTTTACTTCATAAAATGGGAATGGGGTGAAATGAGCTGGTAATGAGAATGAACTAAAATGAAAATGAGGAATGGGCTGGTAATGAGAATGAATATCAAATTGTGTGCGATCCATATATTTTATTCTCTTTCTTAAATTATATTTTATCGAGTAAACATGGGTTTCATTCTCATTCCCCATTTCCCATTGCATGAAATAAATACACCATTAACTTATTCTTAATTTTAATATGATCAAAAATCCAATCTTTGATCGGAAAACTTAATATTAATAATATTTAAGAAGAGATATTTAAAACATGTTTTGCACTGCCTTTGACATTTTGACCCATCATGTATGTTTAACTATATGATTAGAGAGATATTTAAAACATGTTTTGCACCCATCATGTATGTTTAGCTATATGATTAGAGAGATAAACATCATTTTGAAGATGTTTTAAAAGAAAAATGATCTGATTTTGACTCTTATTATGTGCAGCGGTTTCTATTGTTTTGCCAATCACATCCGTGTATCCCTGGACTGCACCGCAGCAATGACTTGGCATGTCTTGATTGGCATTTGCAAAAATCAGTCACCGTCTCTGACCGAAAGGGAAACCATTAAGCTTCATGTGTGAATGGCATGGGATACCGGAGAAAGCCTAAAAGCCTTGTTCTAACATTTTACCATTAGCAACATTTTATATATAAATTTAGCTGAAGAGAGGCTGTTGGAATTATACAAATGAAAATAATGACCACTAAAAATTTGGTGATGGAAGGCTCAGTAACCACTCATCCTTATTAAGCTCCAACAGAAGAGCTACCACCCCAATTAATAGCACCTTTCTCTCTTTGATTTTTTCAACCCAAAGTGCAAGTCTCGTGCCCTCTTCTCTTCCTTTTCCTATTACTCGACTCTGCTCCTACCGCACCGCACCGCACCACACCAACAATAACTTAACCCACTTTCAGCATCATCCAACAGCATAACTGGATAGCCAAAACAATATGGCAGCCTGCGGGAGCCTACAACGCATATTTGAAAACTCATTACCAGAAAAACCAGCCTCACTTCTTGAATCCCTTTCCACATGGAACCAAATGACACCTGGAAAACCCGCCAACCAATCCTCATTCATTGAGATCTTTGGTGAACTTCATTTCAAACAAGCCTCTGATCATTCTTCCTCTTCTTTGTCGTCTTCGTTTTCGTCTTCGTCTTCCTTTCCCATGTCATCACTCTCTTCCTCTTCGTCCTCTTTGGTAGACTTAGTAGACGTAGACGGTAGCAAGAGGATTCCATCTCTGGACTCATCTGCAACCGCTCCAAAGATGATAAACGACGACTTTTCTTCTTCAGTGAATTCTGAAAGCTCGGTGCATAGCTTCAGATACACGGGTTGTCACAATAAGAGTGATAGCTTTTCATCTATGAATTCCGACAGCTTGCAACTTTGCACTGAGGGGCTTGGTTTCGAGAGCTCTGATGATGTTGAGGAGTTGAGGAATGAGATGACTGAAGAGTGGCAAAACAAGCGGGGGAAAGTGAGTATCACAAAGCATTCACCAACGGAGAACGTATGCGGTGAGTTCAGGAGGTCAAGAACAAGCGGCGGAGAATTTCCTCCTCCGATTTCTTGCATAGGGAAGAGTGGTAAGCCTTGGGTTTGCTTCAAGTCTTACAGGCACGATGGCAGGTTTGTCCTTAAAGAGATTAGGATGCCAAGCCAAGAGTTCTTGCATGCCTGCAGAGAAGACGGGCGATTGAAGCTGCAGTTTGTCCATCCAAACGATGACATCCAGGAACTGGAAGAACGGGAGTACGAGGAAGATGAAGTAGAAGTAGATGAAGATGATGAAGAAGAAAATGGAAGCGTCCATGATGACGGAGAAGGGGAAAGGGAGGCTGATACCGAAAAGTATGAAGCTGAAAATGACTTGCAACATAGGGAATTACAGGTTTAAGGAGAGTGATTTCAGGTTTTGACTTTGTTTCCAAGGGATTTGAAAATAAGCAGACAACAAAGCACATGAAATCAACTTTGCTGTCCACAAGATAATCCTGGGCATTTTTCTTTCCTCCTCACTGTGGAAAAAGAAGAATAAAACAAAAAGACCAAGGCATTTTTTCTTCTTTCGTCAAATCGATGCCTGGGCATCAAATCTCTTTACAGTTTGCAATTGTAGATCACTGGATGTTTGCTAGAATATGAAGCATCAAATGCCAAGTAATTTTAATCAATTATTATGGTCAGATCAGAGTGTCACATGTCAACTCTGAGAAATAGTGGGGATAATAGAAAATCAATAATTTCCTTGAGTGGCAAGCTCATTTTTCATTCAATTCATTTCTTAATGCCGGTGTGCGAAATCTCATCCTCATATTGGTACCATACGATACAGAAAGCATGACAAATAGCCAACATTCAATTCACAAGAAATTATGGGAGTACCATCCATATCAAATCAAAATTCAAAACCAAGGTAAAGGGAGCAAAAAATATCATGCATGCATGCTCCCAAATGGACATCTCACACCCAACACTCAACTTAGAACAGATATAATGGGAATAACATGCATATCATATCAAGATCTGACAATGTTATTGGAGCATGAGATAATGCTAGGCCCCAAATCTTTATCTCAAAGTTCTAACCAATCAATAGGAAAGAATGACAATAAAGTGTTTTTCTGACAGATTCTGCTTGCTTAGGGCATCTTGCATGCCGCTGTAGCCACAGCACACAAAAGACGGTCACAGTGAAGCTGGTAAGAAAGATTTTAACATTGAAAATTCACCTCAAACTTTTAGCTGTTTACCCTAGTAATGGGGAAGCGAAGGTCAAGCTTTGAAACATATTACCAGACAGATGACTTAAAGGTGTGAGTTCAGAACATGAATAGTGACACCAGAAGTGTAACTTCATGTGACCCCAAACCACGGTAACCCTAATTTAGATCTTGACATGTGAAACTACCACCAACACAGGCTCTCTTTACACGTGTAATGACCTGAAAACACATGATCACTGTGGTCCTAAATCTGTCTATAAGCTAAAACACAATTCAAGGTCCTAATGAGAACCACAAAATGGGTATATATCAAATTGAAACTTAGAGCAGCACTTAGGAAATGTATGTCCAGGATAAGGATCCTCACCGGTCATCCCTGAAGAGATAAAGAACTACTCAATGATTAATAATGAATGCCCATCTGGTAAAAAAGGAAGCGAGAAAGCAAATCTGAAGGAATCGACTCAAATCCCACATAATTCACATTTTTCCACAGATATTTTGGCTCTTTTACAATGGAAAGTAGTTGCAATAGATAGACAAACAAGAGTTCTCTAGAAATGTTTACATGTAAATAAAGTAGCGATCTTCTATGGACAGCACATAAGATTTTTAAATAAAGCAGAGATCTTCTATGGACGGCACAAAAGATTTTATCTACCAGTCAAATGGCAAGACACATGTCCTCTATCTCTATGGACAAGATCAAAACCAATAATGTAACTCATAAAACAAGCTTAAATCCAGGTTTCAATATCATTTTTTGTGGGCCATGGGTTTATGATACTTTAAAAATGCTCTACCTCCCACCTGCACACACAGATTTCAGGTAACAAAAACAGAAGTCTCGATGCTTTACCCTCACTTTCTAAAAGATTTGAACAATCCAAGTCAAACAATAACTTGACCATATAGTTAGATACATGATGACGAAACAAGACAAGAAGAATTTGGCAACAGACTTCTCGTTGAACAACTTGTATCTTGAATGAATGGCTTGCAAATGGAACATGAGCACAAGATAACTGATTTTAATTTGATACACTACATATGGCTTCATAGTGATCAATCCAAAGTTATCATTGCCACAGGGCCTTAGAACCATAATTTGGTTCTGAGGCTCAATCTCAACAGATAAAAATGTTGTCTTTTCGTTTTGATAGCCCAAAAGTTATAACATCATCTGCAATTCATCATCTTTCTTTTCCCCTTTATTGTAACAGAAACAAAACAAGGCAGTAAAGGGATTCACTTTTTTCGCCTCCAGGAGCAAGGAAACCATTAGATTACCTCTACATCAAGGTAGTAAAGATAGAGAGGGAACAACATCACAATGAGGGATCGCTGCCATCTAACGTCAGAAGAACTTTATACAATTCAGGACGTCGATCACGAAATACTCCCCAACTAGATCTCTTGGACTTGAGTTTATCCAGATCAAATTGTGCAACAAGAACTGCTTCCTCTTTGTCATCAGCAGCAGCAACAATCTCCCCTGTTGGGCCTGTAAACAGAGCATCAACTTTGAAAGTATTCACAGGAAGTAGTGCATGGCTGTCATGTGAAGGATTGAATTGCAAGCCAGCAAAAAGAGGAACTAACTACCTGCAATAAAGGAGTTCCCATAGAATGTGATTTGACTCTTTCCGTGCTCTGTCTCAATTATTTCTTTTCCAATGCGATTTGAAGAAACTAGAGGTACCTGGGTTAGTCAAGAGTAGGTTAATCCCCTATGCAAACATAGGCTTCTCTCAAAATAAACTTGCATTCTTGGTGCCACAACAGGGACCAGCACCCAATACACCGAAGTCTATTCTGATTATTACAGATCTTACATGTGTTATGTCCAGAATGTTATAAAAAGGAAAAGAAAATAAATTATCAACAATAATCATGGCGTTACCTGATCACATGAGAAAGCAAGGAACACAATGGGATGCATTAGAAAAGAAAAGAAAAAGAAAATGCGGAAGCGGGTCAATTTTTTGGCGATGACTGGAGCACAATATAGAATAAACTTTATTTGCAAAAAACAAGTTATTGTTGTTTAATGGCAAAAGATGTAGATCATTTAGTCATATGAGGTGAGACTACGCATTGTTATAAACTCTTTCCAAAAGCACATGAATATCAGGACAAGGTTGCACAAACTAACCTAGAATCAACTGGATTAATCTCACAATAAATAAAGCTGCCAGTCTAGCAGTCTATGTAACTTACTACATTAGCCCCAGCATGCCCTTGCATCACTCGCTTCCAGTGATCACGAGAATCAAGTCCATCATCTTGAGGTTCAGAACCAATAGCAGTAGGGTAAAACAATATCTCAGCACCTTGTAAAACCATAGCCCGAGCTGCCTCTGGAAACCACTGATCCCAGCATATTGCTGGCATTGAAAATTTAGAAGAAACCATTGAGACTATAAAGCAGAAGTCGAACTGAAAGATATGCTCACACAATGTTGTTTATTTATTAGCATGGCCAAGAAGGTAAAATCTTATTAAAAATCAATAGAACCCCTTACCAACTCCAATTTTTGCAAATTTAGTTTGGAAAACCTGTTCAGAAATGGCAAAGGAAAGTTCAATCGACAAGGAAAATCATCATCAAATATCAAATCACTGAAGCATATTACATTTAAATTTAAATTATTCCAAGCACCAACCTTGAAGCCAGTGTCCCCTGGATTGAAGTAGAACTTTTCCTGATAGCCTGAATTGGTAGGAAAATTTATCCTAAATGTTAAAACTAAAAAGTGAGCAAACATATGACTGTTCAATCAACAAAGCATCCATATTTAGCTACCTGGTCCAGCTGGGATATGGGACTTCCTGTAGAGTCCAAGATCAGATCCATCAGCATCAATGATCGCTATTGAATTGTAATGGGCATTATTGGCCTCTTCAAAGAAGCTAACTGGTATCACTACACCTAGCTCTTTTGCAAGCTCCTGCATCCTAAACAATGGCCATATGCATAAAAATTGAAATCAAAACCAGTTGATTTGTTCTTGTGGCAGATAAATAGTCATGGCATTAAGTAACAAAGTATAGAAGAATCTAGCTTACTAAAGTAAAACCAGAAGCTAATTACAATCAGATAGATTTACTTGAGAATTGTGGGATGGTCCTTATATGGCTTAGCACGCTGAAAGAAGTCCTCTCTTTGTGCTTGACAGAAATAATAACCCTCAAAGAGTTCCTGGTGAAACACACAGGAAAACAATCATGTAAGCTCAGCGATATCAAGAGGCAACAGTAACAACGAGAGTCATAGTAAAATTTGATGCCACTTTTAGTTACATGGCAAACCTAATGAAACAAACGAGGCCCTCCTTTCATCTTCTGACAATGGATAATCTGACTCGCTTATTAGGGCCTTGGTTCTTAAGGAAATCTTTAATTGAAGGGCAAAAAAAAAGTGCCAGCAGCAGAAACGATCTTTGTATATTATGTTGCAACTAGATGCAACAATGGCATTATCAGAACCATATAAATGCTGTTCATACACCAGATACAATGCTTTCAGCGCAAGCAGAAACTTTCGAACCTAACATCACTGCTTTGACCTCAGTGACAATATACAATGTAGTCAGAAATATGCCTTTGTTTTTGTCATTTTATATAATATAGCATTTGCTAAATACATAGATTTTTTTGGAGTCACAGGGATCATAAGAATTAACAACTGTGAAAAAAAAATGTTGTTACATTCAAGGTACACATGATGCAGCTTCAAATATGCATTCAGTCTTACATAGTCTCATTGAAATTGATCCTGAAAGCAAAGGATACAATGTGTACTTTGATAAAAACAATTACCTGAATAAGAATTA
The DNA here is from genome assembly GCA_029633175.1 of Citrus glauca. NCBI lineage: Eukaryota > Viridiplantae > Streptophyta > Magnoliopsida > Sapindales > Rutaceae > Citrus > Citrus glauca. The sequence goes on from JAQOOD010000008.1 coordinate 30,885,023, forward strand.
TGTTTGCACCTTTTCTATGAGCAGCTCTGACCAGCCTGCATAAGATATCATGGAATGTTAAATGCAAAAACATAATGGGGAAGCTAATTCGTGGCAAACAGAAATTTAAAGTCTATTGTCTGAAGTAGTACTTTGAAAGATTCAACCAATATACACCTATATAATCACACAGGCTCATGCATGGAAGGCGTATGCACACGCACACATAGGATGATACAATAGATGAAAGTTTGAGTGATCAAAGAAAACGAAACTTCCAAAAAACTCTGGCCTTACAATAGCAAATACGAAAAGCAAATAGCATTCAAATGGTAAGCTGCATACTTTCATACTCTTTCTGGTACACTACTGCTATTGGATCAAAATTATCCACTTTTGCTAACTTGCTGAGTGCAGCAGCTCACTAAACTGCCAACATCAAACTCTTTAGTCAACAGACGAGCAGCTTCAGTGTACAATTTGCAAGATAAACTTTAAAAACATGGAATATCAGTCCAAAAACAATCTTTTTGGCTACTCAATACTGAAAGGTTATTGTTAGTGAGACCGAATGAACTTATAAGACATGGTTAAAACAATGATATCTCGGAGTCTGGTTATGGATCAAAATCAAGAGCAAATTCTTCAATCACTTCAAGTACATAATGATATCTCGAACACACTGAAGATTCAACGAAACGAAAACAAGGAAAAAGGACAATAACTAAGAAGTAGGACCTTTCAGCGGTGGCAAGATTAGTAGAGACATCGTCAGTGCAAGCGAATTGCAGAGCCGACACCACCACTTCACGTCCCCTTCCATTCTCCATTTTTTTTTCTACCCAGACAAGATGCCGATACCTGAGCAACCAACCAGGATTTGATTTGATGGCCCAGTTAAAAGTAACCTAGTTTTGTCACGAGCTCGAGCTTTTCCTCAGGTCTCAGCTCCTTTCCTTTCTTCGTTTTTCTTTTTTCCTTATTAACTGTTTTTCATTTAACCCGCGTAGGATAATCGACTTTTAAAGATTGATTTGTGTACGTTTGATAAGGTAAGAAAGATAATCGTTTGATAAGCTGCGCTACAAGTTACAACGTGGTATCATAACACTTCTTTTGTCTTTTGTGAACTGTAAATTTTCAGAAAACCCTTTCCGTCATTTTTATTTAAATTTTAGTCCATAAATATTAAGCTAATTTCCACATGCATCCTTAGGTACATTTCAATTAGCACCTTACACTCTTTAATATTATTCTTATTCTATGTTGTACCAGTATGGTAATACTCTTTTTTCTATTTTGAGATTGAATAATTACTATTTTTAATTTAGAACCTTAAATTCTTTTTTAATTTTAATATTAAGATTTTTTTTGAAATCTATAATCAAATTTCATTTAACAATTTATATTCTTTTTATTATAAATTTTTAATAAATACTATATTTAGTACTATTTACTAACTGGTATAACAAATTATATAATTTCACCAACTCTATTACAAAAAGTATTATAATTTCTCTTACTTTTATTTTTATCATGTTATTTATCTCAAGTATTATTATTTTATGGGTGCATTTGGTTCGTCATTATTTGTTCCATTAGGTTTTATTGTATTATTTTTTTTTATCACATTAGGCTATATCAAACTATAATTTAGTAATTTTTTTATCCTTCATATATAATAATAAAGTTTTTAATAATATAATGTTAGTCCATACTACATAAAATTAATTCAGCACCTATTTGGAGATGATGAATTATTATTTACAAAGCAAATTACAGGATTAAATGACATAATAAAAATAACAATATGAAAATTACAATATTTATTGTAATAGAGCTATTGGGCTTAGATAATTTGTTGTGAATGTAAGAAAAAAATCCAATATTTATAAAAAGAATTGAAATAAAAAGAGCATAAAAATGTTAAATGAGATTTAATATGCCCATGATTCAATTTCAAAATAGTAAAGAGGTCTATAAAAAAAAGGTATTGTGATACAAATACAATATTAGGTAAAAATATAAAAATATCATATAGTATAAGGTGCTAAATGAAATGTACCTATAGATGCAGCAAGAAATAAAGTTAATACTTATCCAACAAATATTAAATTAAAATGAATAGAAGGTTTAAATGAAATTTATCACAAAAGACAAAAGAAATTAAATGACACCACTGTTCTAACGTAGATGGACCTTTGTATAAGATTTGATGTTAAAAATTTGCTGCTGGCCGTCCCCGCCCACGCATCACTCTTTGTATTTGTTTGTAAAAATTTTACTCCATGTTTTTTTCTCAGGATTTTCATCCATTCACCAGCAAAGGCATTTTTTATCTAGGTAAATAATAAGCGTACAGAAAGAAGAGAATTTTTACTAACAAAAGGTTTATCTGGTAACACCAAAGCCAGACTTCGGAATTCAACCAGTATCTGGTGAAACAAAAGAGAAATAATACAAACAAAACGGGGTCAATAATAATCCAAGTTCTGTTTATTTCCAAGTAATGAATGAACTCAGTAGTGTGCAGTTGTTGTAGATAGAATGTCGTCCATGGCCCTCATTATCTATATCTAGAATATTGATTTCAGTCCTGGACTTGTTCTTTCTTCCTGCTTGATTTGAGATACCATCCGAGAGCACTAACACCAGTTATGATACCAGCTATGACTGCATAGTTACGGTACTGGTCGGTTGATACTTTCTCAGTTGAAGCTCCCGCAGCTGAGGTAGGTTTGGCTTCAGCTCCTGACCCTGAGCTAGCAGCAGGTGTGTCTTCCGGCTTGGGTCCCTGAAAACAATCAATTAAGCATGGTGTAGGCAAATATCAAACAACTACTCCAAGCAAATTGAGTTTTGTGGAATAAAAACCCGACAGTCAACTAGACCTCAGCAAGAGTGCAAATATGCTCTGTTAAAATCAAGGCTATAAACATGCACACGCAATGATAAACCTAGTGAGCGGAGGCAGGAGACACTGAGAGTATAAAGCATCTCAAATAGTCAATACCTAGGACCCTTTTGTTTACCACCAGGATTTTGTATAGTTTTCAATCGAAAAGATGAGCAACCAAGAGCTTTGATTATGTCCACTCTTCCTCACCACTCCTATATTTTATGCCATGAAAGCTAATGACACTGACATGTTTCAAACACTTAAATTCCATCACATTTACATTTCAAAACTTCATTTAGGCAGCAACACATGTTCATACTTGTATATACATTTACTCCCCCCCTTTTCTCTTTCTCCTCTCTCTAGTTTCATTCTTATAAACTGTCATTCTCACTCATACTCCACGTACTGGTGGCCTTAATGTTGATTAGAGCATGTTGAATTGCTGCATGTTCTCAATCAAAGGTTCACCAGAAACTAGCAGAAAACCCAAAACCCATTTTACACTAAAAAGTTAATGTCAATAGAGACACTCCTAAAAGCTCTGACGGATCAGGGGATTTCATAACCTATATTTGGGCGGGGGAAATACCATAGTTAGTGCACCAAAATTTTGTACTATCTCATTTCTCTTTCAACAAGCAGCAACAAACTTTCCCCACTTTGCCCCATAAGATCATAACTTGATGAAGCTCAATGACTGAAACTTACAGCAAACGATGCGGCTCAAAAGCTCACATCATATTAGGCGTGGAATAAAACCTGCTAAGATCCAAAAATAGATAATACAGAAATAGAGTGTGATCATACCTTGCGTGCCATCTTCTCCAATTTCTCTTGCTCAACTTTCTGCAAGATTAGCAGTACTTAGTAAAACATTGATATCACAAAAATATAAGTAGGCAGATATCCCAAGCTACAGTACATACGGTCACTCATGAAAAAGTGAGAAACATTAGAAATTTTTCAATCCCATCGATAAGTCTTCATGCTCACAAAAGTGAACTTGAAGAAGATGCAAAAATAATTTCACAAAGTATTGCCGGACACTGGACAGTATTTGGCAGGTGCCTTATAGCAAAACTCTGATCTACTATGAAGGAATATTCACTAACTTGAGCGAGTGACTATTCTGGTTATCCATCAACAGTTAATTCTTTATCAGAATAACAAACCTATATAGACTTATTGCAGGACCATATGTTAAGGACAATTCTGAGTTAGAATTACGTCAGGATCAAGTACTTGCCCCCTTATAGGGCCATTAGATCGGAAGACGATAATAGCTCCATTTCTTTTAGCCAGATTTGCCTACTTCACAAGACAATAATATAAAACAATATTGGTTCATGAGATTGATAAACCCCACCTTTAATTGACAGATCGAGGAACATGAGAATCTTAGAGGATAAAAGATCCTATCAAGAAAATGAAACACTAGAAAGATAACAGAACAACATAATGGTGAAAAGAACCTAAGAAAGGAATAAAGATCAAACTACACAATCAAAATTTTCACAATATTGCACATGTTAAAACCTTAGTTTGCATCAGAGTAACAGCATTCATATAAAATGAAACTGACCGAAATCACAGCAAAAGGATAAAAAACAGCCTGAAACAAAAAGCACGCATGTACACATCAAAAGTTGTAGAAACATTACTTTTATGTAGACATTCTCAGCTGCTTTTTCCTCCTCGCTCAGTACTTTGCCACTGCTTGAGAACCTTCGAGAAAAATTTCTTACAGCAATCCTTGAAGCCATGATGGTGGTCATAAATCCCCTGTCAACAAAATAAAAGACAATAAACGCTTCAATAAGACAATAGTCTCTTAATCAGCTATCGGAGCTAGCTCCAAACACAAGCAAAAAGAAAGAAAAGCATTTCTCTGACGTCAAATATATTAACTATATATAAAATGTCCTTACAGCTCTCTAAAATACAAGATTATAGAAATAGCTGACACAATGTCAAATCCTATTCAAGATGGTATCTGCATTAGCAAAATTCGAACAGGGCAATCGACATTGAGCATCAGAAGCCCAAATAACAAAACCCCAAACTATCAAAGCATCGAAAATCAAAACCCCGGTTGTGCGAACAGTCAATAACCCAACAGTAAAAACATTGAATAACTGATAGTAAATGAATCCATAGACATTCGAGCATAAAAGCTTACTAATTTGCGAGAAAATACAAATTAAAATTAATTATTTAAAGAAAATTTGCTTACTTTTGGATACACGGAGGAAGCTTTTCGGCTTTGTGTGTTGGAGAAATGAAACGGGGAGGTTTGTTTTGGTTACCAATCTGTATAGGGTTTGAACTTTGATGGGGTTATATAAAGTGGACCCGCTTCGTCAGATTTAGGGGAAAGAGGATATTCGCCGTCTGATTTACGAAAGGGAAGGATTCGCTGCCACTGTATGCATTTCATTAAAAAGAACTCGCCAGATAAAAATGGAACAATCTCCGTTGCTTTTAATTATTGAATTTATTTGTTTTAAAAAAATATTGGTTAAAAAAGGAAAGACAACAATTCAGCTGGGAATGACAATTTTTATTTCTTAAAATACCTCAATTTAATTGATAAAGTTAAATTTATAAATTAAAATCAATATCATGCTATAAAATTTTACAATAAGTGGAACTATTCTTTTAATTTTTTACTTATAAAATTCATACAACTTATAAAATCTGAAATAATGTCATTTTTATTATTTTATTCTTATCATGGATCCACCTATGTTACAACCGTTTTATGGTACCACAGTTTTTGTCCTTATCAAATATAACCATTGGATTTAAGGCAACATATCGAATGCTTCGGATATGGCCACGTTCGCAACAGAGCTGACCGGATAAGTCGATTAAGAAAAGGTGAGTTACTCCCATTTGAAAACAAACGGTGACTCTTATGTAAAAGGAAATTCGAGGAGTTTACGAAGTTAAGGCAATAACAGAAAGACGACCACCAGCAAAGGCCAAACGGATGAAGGAATCGATTACCAGAGGCGATTCCTTCATCGGAGGAAGTAGAAATTGCGCAAGTCGAAGCTTCACACATTTTGTGAAGAGGGCAAGTGCCCTAATTTGCACGTTTTACAGACACAACTTTGATCTTGGACGGTACTTGTACTCGCGGTTCCAGGAAATTACTCGGATTTATCAAATGACACTTGTGTTAATAGGGATTTGGGATATATGGTAATTAGGTTAGATTGATCGGAAATGATAGGACTTGCAAAATGAAGAAGTCGTTTGCACCTCCACCACATGCACTTTTGGGAGCCCACGAATGTTTCTGAGGTAATTGCATGGTGGGGTTTGGATTATTTGGTTATTACTAGTGTTGATAGGGATGATTTAACTGTTCAGTGACACAGACATTTTGCCCAGGCGGTGCAGAATTTGAAAGAATTGAAACGGAATATGCTTATTGAAGCATTGGGTATGAATTCTTACCATGCGAGTGTCTTTGTTGTCTACAGATATTGTAATTAATCTTGACTGCATTGTGTTGATGGTGTAGTTCCTAATTATTGCAGAAACAATGGCTGCATGGGGGAAGTTGGTTAGTTGGTTTTGGATGATTTTGCTCAAAATATCAAGACAGCTGAATTTGTTATTGAGATCTTCGTTTCTTTATTAATTTCAGTTTATAATTTCTTTCCCTGTAGCACGGATATGCTAAATCTTAGACAAGCAATGAGGCAGTCATTGATTGGAAGATGCATTACCATGTTAATGTAATCATATCTGGTATTTTTCTTCCCATCATTTATGATGGCGGTACAATGTTGAATAATTTTAATGTTTCTTTTGAAGATGAGTTCTATACAAGCCTTATTTGACATGGTTTGATCAACCTTTAGTGCCAAATCTTTTTTATGGCGAGGGAACACTAATGCAATGAGGCTGCTTTGGCATCTTTAGCTTGTAGATAGATTTACTCTTCCTGACGAGGGGAAGTCTATGAAACATCTTTGTATTCGATTTTTTTTAAATATATGTTTAGCTTTTAATATATAGTATTTGTCTGTATTGATGTTTTAGGCTTCACCTATTGTGATTAGGGGGCACTGTGTAGTTGTTGAACCAAAGAAGACTATTCAAGGCAAGTTGGGTTTTATGATTAGATTACTGAAATCCTTTTTCTTGTTTTGAAGCTCTGAAAGTGGTTGCTTTTGTTGACAGGGGGTTCTGGGGACGATTTTCATCCAGAGCTGGGAATGGATATATGAAGGAGAAGACAAGAGGGCTTGGGAATTATGGAGTGGCAGACCTTACGGCTGAAGTGATTTTGGTAACAGGTCTGAGTTTGAAAATAGAGGTGGCACTAGGGGAGGATTTTCAAACCATGGAGGTGATGGATATCAGAGAAATGGCGCTGGTGGTTGCGAAAACTGGGCTGGTGGGCTGGTTAATGCGACAGCTAAAAATATGGCGCCACGGGTATCTACTCCTGCTTGTGGAAACCATAATTTTTTTTTTTTTTTGGGTAGGTGGGGGGTGTGATATGGTTGGGACATTGCAGAGGAGGATAATTTCTGTTGTAGTTTACTTATTTGACAAGTGATTTAATAGCATTTGGAGTTAAAAGATCAGGATTTACTTGCCTTTTGTGGATGAGCTTTTGAGTGACGTTTCTTGAGGAATGATTCTTGGCCCTTACCCACGTTTGCTGTAACTGAGTGCTCATGGGTATCCGGTATATGAGTTTTTGTTTGGTAATACTTGTGTTATATGTCTAATCTCCTGGGAAGATAGTTTTGGGAATCTCTATTTTAAACAATGGATGATTATCTATGTTTTTCATATATGGTGAATGATATAACAGTTAGATTACCAATCTTGTTCAACATGTTCTGAATAATGTCTCATGGAGGATGGATCATGGTTTTTTCCTAGTCTGACAAGTATAAACACTCTGATGTGATTCATTTTTACTTACAAAACTGCAATTTACCACCCATTTGAAACGACTAAGTAGAGATTTAGTTATTTGATAACTGTGTAGCAAGAATAAAATATTATGCATTTCAGCATTTGGGTGCAAGTAGCGATCTGGAAGAAACAAAATTGAGCAAGCATTATACGTTGAGAAAAAAAGAACACATACAGCCCCATTAAACTAATGCAACATTATCCACTTTCAGTTTGATATATACATAATAATGGTGGACATAAACAATTTAAAACTTCTTGAAATTCAAAATTTAATGATTTTCTTAAATAGTGTTACATTTGCCCAATCAATTTAATTACAATTGGACTTGTATATCCAATACAAATAAAATCCTAAAGTGAGATAATGACTAAATTATAACTTACTGCTTCACCATGACTTTTTGCTCAAAAAATTAATTCAGGCGCCAAATTTACACGCTTGAGCGAAATCCAGATCGTAATCAACATACTTGGTTCAAAGCGGCTTGAATTAGTTCATGGCAATATCAAGTTTCATGTTCCCATTAAAGTGCACAACTGTCATTAAACCTGAAGGAATTGTTCCCAATTTCCACACTGTCCTATTTTCATTCTGAAACACAAAAGGAATTACTAATTTATAACAATCCAAATATAAATTCCCAATTGAACAAACAGAAAAATTTTGCCCAACAAGCCGTCATGCAGAATAAGTTAATGAACATGTACCATATCAGCTATGAAAGGGAATGGCCCAGCCGACCTCATCAGACAACTAAAGGTTTAGGATTATATGGCAAGTGCAATCACAGTAAATAGCTAACCGCTATAATTCATAGCAAGTATTTAAAGCATAAGTCGGCGTAGAAACCATTTATTCAACCTTAATCAATGAAAATGGCTAAATATTAAAATCAATCTTACCAAATGTTGCTAGTAATGATACTCTTATGTGCACTTCTCCTTAGTCCAAGCATCCAAACCAAAGAAATTCATCCCATAAGCCCACGCTCATGCCTTTGGGTTAAATGCAAGAAATTCATTATTGTTCGTTTTTGACAATTTTCCCTTCATTTTTTCTTCTCAGGCTTCTTGACTCCGAATCTAATAGTTCATAATTTTCTCATGCATCCAGATTCTGATTTTATTTCCCTTAAAATGTCAGCTTTTTAAATTCTTGACCAGTTTGGTAATTTGGTTTTAATATTTATTTCGCAGGTGCTTTTACCACAAATATTGAGTTGAGGCAACAACAAAAAGTGGTAGTAACAGGAGATGTACCTGCTGAAACTTTGATCGGAAAACTGGAAAAGAATGGAAAACATGCAAAGTTATGGCCTAAATCAAAAGTAGAGCAAAAAGGGAAAAAGCAAAGCAAAGCTAAAAATAAAAGAGCAGCAACAACAACAACAACAAGGTGACCAAGAAAGCAGTGATAAAGGCAACAAGAACCCAGCAGAAAAAGAAACAGTGAAAGAACCTTCCAAAAGCAAAGAAAATGGAAATGGTGGCGTTGGCACTAGCAAGAATGTTGAAAACAATAGCTCTCTGGATTAGCAATTCGATCTTCCATCAACCTTGTAGCCAAACAATGGCTTTGATTTTGCAGCAATTAAACTCGAAAAATCTCCCCTTAGTCAACTGTTTATTGTTACCGTACTAAGAAACTTTCCGACCACACGCTTACTCAAATGATATTAAATAAATATACTACCGGCTCCAACAGTTGTAAGTTGCTGCTTCAAATATCTAAAAAATAATTTAAGCCGTTGGATTAAGCTTTGAAGCATCCAACGGTTATTTTGGATAAGGACAAAAATTATGGTATCATATAACTGTTGTAACATAGATGAATCCTAACTCCGAACTCTCATAAAAGATCATTTTAATTAAATTTTAAAATATAACTATAAAGTATGAAATAAGATGTGTATAAGTTTGTTAAAAAAAATTGAAGTCTTAGATTAAATTTTGTTTCCAAAAAAGAAAGGTAATTTGTCTTTGACTATTTAGATAATTTTAATTAAAAAACGGTTTTCTTAAAGGAGGTATGAAATCACTATTCATAATCAATTATTAGAGTTTGAGCTTTGATTCACCGAGTGCTTTATCCACCCAGAAGCCTCACTGCTGCAACTTAATCCGCAATTTAACTTCGATCTTCTCTCCTATCGAACATCCACTCAGCTCATATTCATATTTTCAACTGATTGTAAGTACATTTGCGAAAATAACACCTAACATCACATAGAATGAAAATTGCTTGTCTCTCCAATTAATTATTTGCTTATCTACAGAAGTATAGCATTTAAACAAGATCATTAAATATAATTCATAATACGTATGATTATCACACTCAGTGGTGGATTCACTGTAGGATGAGCCCCCACTAAAAAAAAAATACCTCTATTTGATAAAAAAAATTACCATATTTCTAAATAATCCCTATCAAATTATGAGGTAGCCACGTCCTTTAAATTTCAATTATTATTTTATTAATAACAAAGGTTATACTTTGACTTAAAATCAAAGCCCACATCTCAAAATATTTATAATTCCTAATTATTAGATCGTGAGTGCCGCATTTTAACTAGAGATTTCGTTAAACCAAAAAAGTTATATTCAAGTTTATTTATTTAAGTTTTCAATTTTTATGTCTTGTCGTTATTTAATTTAGCCCTCAATAAATTATTTTTTTAAATCCGCCACTGATCACACTTCAATATTATTAATATGTAGAGGTGGGTACGAGTCAAGTTGACACAATAACACTTAATTTACTCAATTCATATAAGGTGTTGGTTGTATAAAAATATACTTAAACTTGTGTAAGTTGGGTCAAGTTAGGTTGGACTAATCCAAATTATTTATTTCATATTTCTTTAATATCATCTCAAAATTAAAATAATTAGATATTAACAAACATTGTTTTTTGCATTGTATTTATTTACATTGTAAATATATATAATGCATATATATATTTTAAAAATAATAGCAACTCATTGGTGCCCCGATTTGGTTTTGTAATCAATTGTAGGACATAAACAGCCAAAGACAAGAATATTCTTCCGAATTCCCATGTCCAAACACTCAAACTAACCAAGCACATATCGCCCGGGCGCACGTTAGTCAAACCGAAGGAAAACCCTAGCTTCCTAAACCCTATATTTGTTTATTTCTTCTCTTCATTCATCTTCAGTGCTGCCGCATCTGCTCTTCTCTCCGAAACCTCTTACTGCATTTCCATCAAGCAGCACAATGGTAAGTTAACTTGAAGCCCTTATGCCATTAGTCGCTTTGCCTTTTATTCCCTAACAAAATCATAGATATAGAAAGATAATTGAGTGGGCAATTTTTTTTTAATAGATGTATTAGGTACATTTATGAAAATTGCTTTTAGTGATTTTTCTGATACCCAGTTGATCAATTTTGAGATAGCTACTGTTTAATATATTAAATTTCTACATTTTTTTTTCAGTTGCATAGCATAACTTTGAGCTAATACAAATAAAAAAACTTGTTTTTCGGAATTGGAAATTTAAGTTTAATTCTTGTTTTCATGAATAGTAGCCACATTTTGACAAATAGGTAAGATTTTACATCTTTGATTTTCAAAAAATTGTTTTATGCCTTGCGGTTTCTTGTCTGCTTATTTCTTTAACTATGATTTATTAGTTTAACATGTTATTTTTCTTTTGTGGCAGGCACCGAAGAAGGATAAGGCCCCACCTCCGGCCTCGAAGCCAGCAAAGTCTGGTGGAGGCAAGCAGAAGAAGAAGGTAAACTGAGATTTTGATTGATGGGGTTGTTTGGTTTGTAATTTGTAGTTGATTTTGGCGAATGTTGGGTGTTTTCTGGATCCAAGTATTAATTTTGATTCTGTTGGGTGGTATGCAGAAGTGGAGCAAGGGAAAGCAAAAGGAGAAGGTGAACAATATGGTTTTGTTCGACCAGGCAACCTATGATAAGCTTCTTTCTGAGGCCCCCAAGTTCAAGCTTATTACTCCTTCAATCCTATCGGACAGACTGAGGGTACACTCATATATTGCCCCCCCCCCCCTTTCTTTTTGGATTTGGATTTATTTACTGGTTATTATTCGATTTATAAAAGTTAGAAGGTTCATGCCTTGTTTAGTAGATAAACAGCATGCAGTTTTAAGCTTGAAATAAACTTGTGCTTCTAAAATTATTCCCCTGGTGATCTTTGTCCTTTTTATAACTTTGGGAATGGGAAAATGAATTTTTGTAGTGTCTGGTTTACATGTGCATGTGGATTCCCCATTTAGTTCCTTGTGCACTATAAGCAAGGTGCACTAATATGGTAATTTATGTTCAGAATTTTGTAAAAACACTCTGATTGTTTGATCTTTATAGTATGTATTCTTGTTTGCAGTTGTTTCTACGGATAGTTTCATTGTTTTCTAACTTACTCTGCATCGTTTAAACTTATTTAAATATTTGTTCCATGATCGGAGTTTTTCTCTTTTATTAGGTGCTTAATTCCATAGATTCCGTTTCTTTTTTAAGAGTCAAATTTTGCCCGATGATGGATAAATCAACAGAATTGAATGGTTGCTTGGTTTTTTATTCATCACTCTTACATACCACCAATCTTGCCTCTCTCTCTCTCTCTCTCTCTCTCTCTCTCTATTCTCTCTCTGTCTCTCCACACTCTGTGTGTGTGTGTGTGTGTGTATGTATATGTTTCTGTATGTATTTCCATATGTTTTTGGTGGTATATGAATGTTTTGAAGAAGGCCATGCATTATGCCATATATGATGCTTCATAAGCTATGAGATCTGAGGGCAATTTTTTTTTTTTTTTTAATCAAGCTGTTTTTTACCTCCTCTTACGCTTTCCAGCTCCGGTCGGTACCATATGTTTTGTTTTAAAAAATCTGTTGCAGTTGTGATGTACCTGTGATTACTTCTCACTTCTATGTTATTCAATGAGTTGATTATAAATGTTGTTTTATTCTCCTATCTGCTATCAGATAAATGGATCATTGGCACGTCGGGCTATCAAGGATTTGATGGCAAGAGGTTCCATCCGGATGATATCAGCTCATGCTAGCCAGCAGATTTACACCAGAGCCACCAATACCTAGATGAGGATAACCCTTTCATCACTCCATGGATAGATAGATTATTTCTGCTCTGTTTCAGGGAACTAGTGCTTAGAACCTTTTTGGTACTTTGTGCCTGAAATTTTGTTTCTTATGCTTTTTGATATTCTTGATGATAGACAGAAATTTTTTATGTTAGAGAAATCAATTAATGGTTTTTTTTTTTACCCCTTTCGGTTACAATTAAAGATGTTGAAACAAAGGTTATTTGGTGAGAAATACTCAATATTTACTTTGCTTCCTACTATCCCATATGTTGCTGTAGTGCTTGTGACTTTTCGTCCATCCTAGTGTAGCATTATGATATTTTGGTTATTTGATATATGCTTTGCTCATCTTGTTGTCCGATATAAACTCCCTTGCATGGTTCTTCTTACTAAACAAGTCATTGACCATCAAGCTATCAGTATTATTACTAGCTATAATATTAGGGATTTAATATTTGAGCCTCAACATTAGTCTCAATGCCATGTGTTATTGATTTATTAAAAGATAATTTCTAACCTGCTATGTGTTATTGATTTATTAAAATATAATTTCTGATTAGGATGAAGAATGTTACTCTGAAATATTAGTATTATTACTAATATTAATGAGTCTTAAAATTGAGTTTTAATTTAGTCATAATGTTATGTATTACTTAGTTATTAAAAGATAATTTCATAATTTGTAAATTTTATTTAACAATTATTTACTAAATAAACATTATATTAGTTGGGACTTTAATTGAGAATTAGGTATCGGAATAACTAGCAGCACATGGTGCTGTTTTTGTTCCATTTTAAATCCAAAATTCAAGTTAAAATATAGTACTGCAGAACACGTACTTGTAATTTCAGCCAGGTTTTTCATTATTTGGATCGGACGGTTGGGGCCTAAGATTTTTAAATAAATTTATTTTTTTTGGAGAAGAAATAAATTTATTTAGTTGGACATACATAGTTAAAAAAAAATTAATTTCTGCTCGCCTATCTCTCAATCGTTAGATAGAAAAAATAAAAGAAAATAAATAGGACGATTAAAAACGGTTGTAACCAATTGGTAAAATTATTGTCACATAAAATATGCTAAATAAGTAGAAAGCCTTATTTTTTTTTTTTGCGGGTGTAGAAAGTTTTTTGAATGTCAATTAATATTACAAATTTAAAACATTATCCCAATTAAAGTTAAAAGTTTGAGTTGAGATTACGAAGATCTGCGCTGTAGATACTGCATAAATGCTATGTTTATGAGTCATTAAATTCATATATCTAATAATTTATAATACAATTTACCAAAATTTTAAATAGTATATATTTATTTATTTTATAGTTTAAAATAAATGCAATTGTTTATGATATTTTAACACCGAAGGATTTTACTAAATAGGAATGTATTAAAATGGATTTTACCATAGTACCATTGTTCTTCTCTTGTGTCTATAAAATCACCAACTTGTGACAATATTTGGACGGTAAAAATTAGTTCAATATGACATGGAGAAGAAATATTGGCTTGAAACTTCTTCCCATGACCAAAACATTGGTGATCTTATCTTCCTAAACATCATCGATCGTTGTTCATGGCATTTCAGAAAATTTCAAGCCTATGGCCTACTCCTCTTCAATGGTAAGGGATCAAGTTATCTATCACGGCATTATATTTAAATTTCTCTTAACAAATTACATAAAAGAATATATTATACAATAATTATGAGTTATGACACATATAATTCTTTGTGTTGACGCGTGTTCGATCAATCATGATTGTATTAAATAGTTTATAGAGAGATTTTTTTCGTAAAAAATATTTTTAAAATATGAGTCACGTCAAAATTTTATCGTTTTCATTAAGTACGATCTATTAATCCTTCGTGGTCATAATTGATAATCAACAATAAATTTTGCAGGTGAATATTATAAAAAATAATTCACCATTGGGAGAAGACAAAGCATCGTCCATGCGCTTCTCCATCTCTTAAGGTAAACAACTCCAGCTATGAAAATAATACATGATGGGGGAGATGCGTATGGCGAAACCAAGATTTTGATTCAATACTCAATGGGGGCCATAATCGAGATTAATAAAAAGTAAGTGGGCAAAAGAACAATAACATAAACTTAACGAGATAGAATGTAAATGTCACATAGAAATGGGATAAATTTCAGTGAAAGTGGTGCAGAGAGGGTGCTTCTTTGGCATTCGTGTTCTTACGTTTGATTTTGTATTATTCTCAGCTTGAATGAATATACATAATTTGATGACAATCTCAGCTTATTCGTTTCATATTTATTTATGTGCCTGAATGAGTGTATAATATATATATATTCTTATTCTTTCCAATTAAGCTTTGGGTCTCTTTTAGAGAAAACAAGAAAAAGATGCATAATTTGGTATTAATCCCAATAAAACTCAAGCTGCTTTCAATTTGATTCAAAATTTGAAGTCATCAGTGATTTCAAAGGATGTAAATCAACTTCACATTATATCACACACACACATATGTATATAATTAATTAGTGTGTGTGTGTATGAAAATTGGAAAATTTAGACAGAAATAAATGCATTATTAAAAAGAAAACAAAAAGAAAGCAATGCCAGCAATGAATAAGATGTTGCCAATGGGAGTAATTAAGAAAAAAAACAATTATAGAACCACAAACAATTTCACACAAATTAATATGACAATATTAAATTTATCTTAATTATCATTTACGGATGAGTCCAATAAATAGAAATGACTCGCACAAAACTACACATCTTTCTAAACGTATCTCATGACTACACGCGAGTTTAAAGACACTTAGTGAGCTTAATAAATAAATAAATAAATATATCTGATTTTTCGTCATTTTAAATAATTGAAAAACGATAAAACATATAATTTAATCACGCCATTGTATAATTTGTATACTTTATACATAAGGATAATACATTGTGTTGGAAAAAAAACACGAGCAAAAATCACAGTCAATTAATCTACTTGAAGAATCACTATAAGGTACAAGTATATAAACCTTACCCCAAATCCATAATTGGAAGAAGTGAAGAGACTAGTATTCATGCGATCAAGCTCATTACAAGCTTTAATACGTGTATTAAAATTTCACGGCCTGCTACAGTGATACACTGCCTCTAAACACCAATTCTATTTAACAGACACGACACGCGGGTCTAAACAAGACTATCCACACAAATGCAATAGCTTATGAGAAAGACTCGATACAATAAATCATTACGGCAACCGGAGTGAAAAATACAAGAGTTAAATATGTACAGCCTATAATGAACTCGATTAAAAGTACTTACTATTTGCTTAAGCAAAAGAAACTAAACTTATCCTTAGCCTGCTATATCATCTCCTGTGTTTGCTATTCTAATTAAAAACTTCATTATGCTTTTTTTTAACTTATCAAAGAAATAGATGTTGACAACATATGGACAATAACATTAGACAAGCGGCACAAAATCTTTGAAAAATGAAGAGTTGCTTTCGTATATAGAGAGGATCTTGTTTCCTTCTAACAATAATTATTCCGTTTGTTTGTCTATTATATTGTTGACAGTAACTAATTAATTGACTTGAAATGATGGAATATGATAGAGTTAATTATTAAGCGAGTCGGAGTGAAAATCAAATGCACATTTAACACTTAATGTCTACCTAAGAAAAATATGATAAATTTATGATAAATCAAATAATTACGTCTTCAAATCCCACATATCAACCTCTTTCCTCTGTCTTATAAATATTACCATGTGGGGAAACAAGACTCTCAAAGCATACAGTAGGTTCACTCCAAAAGTGTTGCGGAAGGCCAGGAATCTGAAACTCGCGTGAAGTCTGCTCTTTTAGATCGTACCAACAAAAATGATAGACGTCTGGAGTCTCCAGACGAAGTAAAATCTTATTCCCACATTCTGAATAAGCAATGGCTTTCAAATATGCCTCCTTTGGGGACGGTGAAAACGGAAACAGTTTAGTCCAAGATTCCTTAATCCCATATTCCTTCATCACCCATGTATCGTAGTAACCCTTATTCCTCATATTGACGCAAGTCACGGACAGACATACTCCCAGAACCGACAAATTGTTAAAATATATAAAAGGAGATTCCTCATTCGTCACTTCATCAGGCAAGGGCATAGAAAAAAATTTCTCGTGCTTTAGATCAAATGCAGTTATAAGACGAGGACGGCAGTCCGATTTCACTTCCACCCAATTCAAAGCACCGCCTGCGAAAGCTCCACCTCCACGTAATCTAATTGTCGAAGAACTATGATGTGAGAAGCCTTGGACTCTTTTCCAAGAATTCGTCTCCAAACTATAAACAAAAACTTGTTTAGTCGACATTACAATTCTCACCATCTTGTAGTCGTCAGTAGAAGCATCGTAACCAAAGCCGAACGGACTGATGACATGTATGTTGTAGTGAGATTCAGAATCAATCACAATATCGGGTAATAGTCGGTGTTTCTTGGTTGATGGGTTCAACAAATAAACTTCGTTCCGCCAATACCTTTTTAGAGCCAGTAATCCATTGCAACAGCCAATAACTTCAACAGTTTTTTCGGGATAACCGTCGAGTGGATGATCAAGTAGTTGTACCGCAATATCCAGGGAGTCCAAATTTGCTGAGAAGAATCCTGAACAGATTTCGAGAATAAGGCTGGATTTAGAGTAAGTTTCCTTGGAGCGACTGAGGTGGAGCTTTACGAATTCAGGACTGTCGATTGAGGCACAAAGCTGCTTCGACACACATCTGAAGCGCAGGAGAGACTTTACGGGCAATAAACTCAGAATCTCAGTGATTACATCAAGCGGGATTGACATCTCTTTCGTTAGTAAGATTATCGTTTAGGGTTTCTTCCAAACTTCTTGCTTTAAATTGGATTTGTTTGGGATACGATAGTTTTACTTCTACTTATACAAACGAAAACATAAACTCTTTTAAACTTAAAAAACCTCAACCAAACCGGGTAAGAAAATAAAAATTGATTAGGAGAAAGAAACTACATCTACGAAAAATTAAAAAAAAAAATAATTAGATTTAAAAAAACAATGATACAATGATTAGTTAATTAGGACATTTAATTTGTATGATATGGTAAAGGATGTGGAACTACTATTTGATTAGTTTAAGTGATAGTTAATTAATTACTGAATTTTATTATTTCTAATTTAAATGGTGAGATTTTATTGATGACACATTAATGAAGATATAAAGTTTATATCCCAATTGAGTAAGTGCGTGTTTGGTATGATTTATCTAATAATAATAAGTGCTTATTTGAATCTATAAGCTCTTATCAAAACTTTTAGTATTGTTGGTTGAGTTTTTAGTAAAAATTTTAAAGCTTAAATAAGTTCTTTTACTTCCATCAGCAAAAGCTTAAATGTTGGGATTTTGGTAGTAGATGTTGAAATTTTTTTTTAATATTAAAAGATTTAAAATATCATCTACTTATCTGACAATCTTATTTTATTCTTTTCATAATGTAACTTTATAAAACTTACCTATTAAAGTAATTTTATAATTTTTAATAAAAATTATCATTGAAGACTAAATAACTAAAATTTTTGGATAAAAGTTTTATTTTTTTCTTTTTTTTTAAAAGATAAGGGGGGTGGGCAAGCCCAAATACTTTTTTTTTGCCCCCCTTACCACCCCTAAGAATCGAACTCGAATTTTGGTAGAAGCTACAGTTTCACTGCAACCAACCCGATCACGCCCTTGAGGGGGGAATAAAAGTTTTATTTGTATATGCTCTATTAATAAAAGTTATACTTAAATAAGTTTTACTTGAAAAGTTATATCAAATAGTATCTAAGTATAACATTGCTCTTTTTTAAAAATCAATAATGCTATATTTATTTCATTGGGATATTTAATTTGTATGCCCCAATGATTTGATAATTGATGTGGTATTATTTAATTGGCTTAACTTTTCACAAATTCTAGAATTCTATTGGAATACAAACTAGAAGAAAATTTATTTTCTAATTCTCACGGATTCTAGGATTTATTCCCTAATAAAATAATAAACGAAATATATGAAAAGCAAATAAATTTTCTTCTACCCGTGGAAGTAATTGTTGTTGGAGTCGGGACCAAAATAGCGGAATTTGGCAAAAATAGCACAACGACCATTTATACCTTGGGAGCTAGGGAGCTAGGAACTTGATGTTATGAAATACGTTCATGATAATTATTTAAAAAAAAAAATCTCTAAACTATATCAAATTGATTTTTTTTTGTCATAATATAAGTTATAGAGTCCTTTTATCTTTGGAGTGCCCTCATTTCTTTTTTCTTGTGAGGATGTTATTAAGAATTTCTTCTACTCCTCTCCTTTCTTTTTTTCCGTCCTCCCTCCGCTCTTTCCTATTCTTTTTTTCTTTCTTCCTTTTCTTCCTCTCCATACCGCTCTATCTCTCTCTTGTCCAAAAACAAGACAACATATTCCTTTTATACGAAGAATCTAGATGATGTTTGGTTAGGAGCAAAGAATGGAGGAGAGGAAAGAAATCCAAATTCTCTTTTTATTTCTATTGTTTGGTTACACAAAATATATAAGAATTTAATTTTTATTAGAATTTAATATCCATTATAATATAGAATTTGAATTTCACACCAAGGAGTGAAGAATTTAAATTCCTCTTATGTTGAAAACCAAAGTTTCTAAAATTGCCCTTCAACATTTTAACTTATTTAGTGGCAATAATAATAATTATTTACAATTTTATTTTATCAATTTAATATTATAAATAATTTTATATTAATTAAATTTAATGAATGATTTAAGAAACTTAATAAAATAAATAAACTGATTTATTTTATTTATTTAATATGAAAATATAGAAATATAAATTGACCATTGCTGGAATTTTGTCGGAATTCCGTCGGACCTCTGCCAGATCGTTGTCGGAGCTTCACCAAAACTCTGCTGAAGGTCTGTCGGACCCTCAGACCATTGCCGGAAGCCGTTGGAATTTCGCTGGAAAAAGTCACACGCCGCCGTTGATCTTTGTTGACCCCTGCCGCTGACTGCCTTTTATTTATATTAAATTATATTTCATATTAAAGTAATTATATTAAATAGTTTAGTGTATTAAATTGTTTTATATTTTATATTAAATATAAATCTTGAATTATTTTAGTACTTTTTAACATTAAAAAAATTGGTATTGATATTAAATTATATTTTATTATTGATATAGGTAGTTTAGTATTTAAGGTCAAGGATAAATTTGTCCAAAAAAAAATTATAATTCTTTTTCCTATCAAATTTTATGTCAAACCAAAAAATGAAATTTAATTTCATTATTTTCCTTCACTCATTTCTTCTCCATTTCCTTCCATTCTACTTTTTCCCTTTCCTTCCCTTTCTATAAATCAAACATGGCCCGAGAGTTTGTTAGGGACTCAAAAAAAACTAAAATGCCCTTTGAGTCAATAAAGTGACTAAAATACCATAGAAAAATTGGGTTTATTACGTTATATGCCACTTCTTAAATATGTTTCTAGCACCATATCATGTGAAAAAAGAAAAGTCTTTTTTTTTTGTTTTTAAAACATATTAAATATGAAATAAAAGGACAATTAGCAAGTTCTATCTTAAATATGATTTACAATGACTGCATAAAAACAAAAGACTCACAGAACTACTAGAATATCTTTCTAAGCATATCATACGGCTAATAGTTTTGAGCCAAAAAAAATAAATAAATAAGGTAATCCATTAGTGGTACCATAGTTAAAAGACAAAAATTACAGTGTGACAAATTAAATAGAAATTTGATAAAAAATTAAAAGCATTAACTGTTAATATTAAAAACGACAAAATATTATCAAATTACGCAAATAATTTGAAACACATAATTTGAAATTTTCACACTGAACACAATGTTATGGTGAATTAATTAATACTAAATAAGTGATCTTGTTCTTTTAGGCAGTGCACTTGAATACTGTTCAAATATTTAAAACATAATCCTATTAAACGATAAGGTTTTACCAGATTTTGTAAATCTTAGATGTAGATACGCAATAACGGATATATTTATGTATAATTAAATTCATGCATGTACCAAAATGCCATTATTAGTCTGCTGCCTTTATTAATTAGAACATTTTTTCAAATGGTGGCAAAATCGATCAATCTGGTATTAGTCTTCCTTTGCCCATATAAATTCCCTGGCTTCGGCTGACAATATTTTCACAGCAAAATTTCAGTTTCAATATGATATATATGGTGAAGAAATATTGGGGTGAAATTTCTTCTCATCAATGTGTTGCTGATCATCCAATTGGAATTTCTAATTAGCTTGCTAATTAAGGTCCTGTTTGGAATTGGAGTTGAAATTTAATAAGTTGTTTATTTCATAATTTGTGATAAAAATAATTTTTGAAAAATTTTGTAAAAACTGTTTATTTAATAATTTTCTCCATTTTTTCAATAGCTTTTAAAAAGAAGTAGGGGATTAACTTTCATAAGTAGCTTATTAAATAAGCTACCATGTCTTTTTAAAATTCTTATTATAACCTTAATTAATATTTTAACAAAATAATTATTTTTCATACACTCTAATATATAAGCTATTAGATATCATATTACCACCACAACTACTATATATTCTCTCTAATATAAGTCCATATTTTTTATATTATACTTATATTTTCTATTATAAGATTTTTAAAAAAAACTTGCATATAATTATGTAAATTTTTTTGGAACGATGAACAATGTTATATGAAAAATAACCATAACTTTTAAAATTAATTTCATAACCATGGCTTTTAACATTCAATCTATTTATATTTTTTTCTACAGTCATGGTGTTTATTGCAAGAAGTTTAATGTGAAAGTAATACATATTACTTTTTTTATTTTACCTAGATTATATACTAGTGTGAATTTTTATCATATTTTATATAACAAATTATTAAACTTTTTCACTTAATATGATTTTACATGTTTTACAAGGAAAAGGGAATGTCTAAACATTATTAAAGTTACTTAAAAGAAAAGGATAATATAAACTTATGTGTATTTTGGTCATTATATGATAAAATAACCAATTTGTAATAAAATTTACCAAATGCAAGGTACATTACTTTTCAAACTCACAGCAACCGCAACAACACAATTTATCAAACACCAAGTTATTTTTTTTAATTAGCTGCTTATTGCATCTGCACAGCAGAAACAACTTATTTAATCAACAACTGCAATCCTAAATAGTGTTAACATAAATATGTTAATAATATTGATTTTGATAATAACAAACTTTAAATGATTTTTTGATAAATTTATTGGAATTATTTCCTAAACAAATGAAAGTCATAAAAACTATTCATTTCATGCTTATAAAAGATGGATCTTAATTTGGAAAATGATTTGTTGCAAAAACTGGTTTAAAATATGTTTCTGGCAGAAAACGGTGAACCGTTTATTTGTAAACGGTTAACCGATTACGACCAGAGAGCAAAGGTTTGTCTAGGCTCTAACCGATTAGTGAAAAACGGAAATGGATAGCTTACTGGACGCTAACGGTGAACCGTTTATTTATAAACGGTTAACCGATTACAACCAGAGAGCAAATGATTGTCTAGGCTCTAACCGATTAGTGAAAACGGAAATAAAGAGCTTACTGGAAACTAACGGTGAACCGTATATTTATAAACGGTTAACCGATAACGTCCAGAGAGTAATGTCACCCACAGCCTTAGCCGTTTACTTAAACGGATAACCGTTGTTCTTTTTGCAGGTTACTGTACACTAACGGTGAACCGTTTATTTGCAAACGGTGAACCGATAACGTCCAGAGAGTCATCTCATGCAAAACCTTAGCCGATTACTTGAAACGGATAACTGATATTCATTTTCAGGTCACTGGACGTTAACGGCGAAAGGGTAACCTAAAAACGGCAAACCGTTTATTTGAATTCTGTCTTAACGGTAACTTTGACCAGCACAAACGGTTAACCGTTAACAACTAATGGTGAACCGTTTTCGGGCAGACAGCAAATAACGGCTAGTTTTTAAGCTCTACTTATAAATAAGCTCATTCAAATTCAAATGGGACATATCACAACATAACCATTGAGCTTATACTCGAGTTTGCAATCTTCACAAGGGGTAGAAACATAGTTTCACTTCATCTATTCACACTTTGAGCATCAACTTGTAATCTTTGATTTAGTGTGAGAGAAAAACAAATTGTAATCTTTCATTTTGAGGGATTGTGAGTGTTGGGATACACTTGGGTTAAGAGATTGGGGATAATCTCTAGTTGTAAAGGTTATTGACACCTTGGAAGTCAAGTGTAAGCAATTGAAGCCTTGGAGGCTTGCTTAGTGAAAACCTCAAGCCCGGAAAGCTTGGAGGCGTGGACGTAGGCGAGGTTGGCCGAACCACGTAAACATTGTTGTGTTTGATTCTCTCTTTCCCTATCTTTTAATTTGTGATCAATTTATTTATTATTGTATTTATTTCGTTTTTATATTTGCATGATAAATTTGTTTTTAGTATTTTATTTTATAGAAACTCAATTCACCCCCCTCTTGGGTTGCCTAGTTAGTATTTCAAATAGGCTCTTAAGTATGATCGATCATTGTTCATGACATTTCAAAAAAAAAAACAAATTTGAGCTCATTGCCTACTCCTCCCCAAGGTAAAAATTATAAGTTATTTATAAATAAACATTTGACCCGTGCAATTTGTCTTTTTTTAAATTTAATTTATTTATCTTTATTTGACATGTGTTTTCTTGATACTAAAACTTTGCATAAAATTACATCGATCTTAATTTTGGTTTGTTGTATTTGCAAAAAAAAGCTTGGATATGTCAAACAAAGTAGGCATATAGATGGTATAAAGTGGCCATCTAGATGGTCAGCATTAACTTTGTTTGAAGAAGAATTTGGCAGTAGCAAATTTGGAATGAAGAAAGAAGAAGATGGAAGAATAGGATGCCGTACAAGAAAATTAAAATATAATAATAATTTAATAGCCAAAACTTTGGCTATAAATAGAGAGGCTCCCTCCTCATTTTATTCATTCCATTTTTCTTAAGTTTCTCTTCTCTGTTTTGTAAAAGAGAAAGAGTTGTGTGAGAGATTAAGAGTTTTAATACTCTTGTGTAATTAGTGGTGAGAGATTAGGTGTATTAGGGTTTTAGGTAGTAAGTCAAAATATTACAATACTTGAAATCCTTATTTCACTAATGAAATATTTTCATTCTATCTTCACCCGTGGACGTAGGCTAAAAGCAGAACCAAGTAACTTCTGGTGTCCTCTTTTGTACTTATTCTTCATTTTCTTCTAATTTTATTTTAACTACGTGTCTGCTTCACCCACCAATTTCCTAACAGGATAGATAAACAAGATAATGTCGCCATCCAAGCACATCTCGGGGTAGAAAATGAGATGAGCTGAGATTGGACGCTCTTGCACAACTACATATTAAAATGCAATTTCGGCTCAATTACAACAAGAACAAGAGGGACTTCAAGTGCCGGGAGAATCCAATTAATGCACGCATGCGTGCATGCATTGCCCACGCTACAAACTCAAATTGAAATTAGCTAGATTTCAGCTCAACTTGTTGAAAAAAGGGCAATATTAGTTTTTCACTTTTGTTGTAACTAATATGTTATGCATGGTTTTCAATGTAATTAAATAATTTTTTGGTTTATGAGAATTCATCTCCCGATTCTTGTCATTAACGAATGTTGTTAGAAAAATCTTTGAAGAGCTTTGAATGAGATCCATTTTACTCCATTCACAAATAAGAATTAAAAACAAACGTCTTATATCTAAAATCAATTAAAAACAAAAGTTGTATTTCTTTTCGGAAATTTTATTTTCCTTTATTTTATTGCTGTCATTAAGAATAGAACATTAACTAAATGAAAAAATTCAATATTGTTACGCTAACTAGATTTCCTTTTTTGTTCTGATAAATAAATTCCTTTCACATTGACGTGTCGTTTAAGATTTGCTAAAAGAAGAAAAAATAAATTTAAAGTAAAGTTAATCTATTGAATAAAAATTTTAACATGTACATATATCTCAATCCGATCCTATAATACATATTTAGAGTTAAAAGTAGTATTTAAATAATAATAATAATAATAATAAGCGAACCAATTAACGAAATTACGTGAGTTAAAAGATAAAAAAATATAATATAACAAATTCAGCTAACAATTAAAAAAAAAGATTGAAGTCCTTTTAAATATAGTTGAAAAATGACAAAACATTTGATCACATAAGTTCAAATTAGATCAAGCCATGTAATATATGGTAGGTTTATCATTAATGTAGCTTTCCAATTGAGGGATATGTTGCAATAATATTATTCCTGTAAGGGAAATTATTATTGCACCACATTTATTTTGTCTTATATTCATCCAACCACTACAAAATTTTAACATATACTTTGCACCACTTTTTTTTACATTTGTATCGACTAACCACTTTTGCATTAATACTATCAAATAATTTTAATAAAATGAGAATTTTACTTCCAAATAAATTAAAATTTTATTTTATCTTATAAAAACTTTTAAAATTAAAAATTATAATCATAAAAATATCTCTAAATTTAATAAAAAAATAAATCCTAAATAGAGGTGCTCAACTGAATTTTACTAAATTTAGATTTTACAAAATTTTAATAATTATTTTATTAGAAATTATAATTTTACAAAATTTTAATATAAATAAATGAATTTATTTATTAAAAATTATAATTTTGTAAAATTTTTTTTAAAATAACATAATTTATTTCTTAAAAGAATAAATCCTAAAATTTTAATAATTTATGAGATTTTTATTAAATCCCAAAATTTTGCAATTATTTTTATAATTATAATTTTATATTAAAATTATTTTTTAAAAAATAAAAATTCTAATTTTGGGATTTATTTTTATTAAATTTAGGAATATTTTTGTAATTTTTTTTATTTTTTAAAATTTTATAAAATAAAATAGTTTTTTTAATTTATTTAAGAGTAAAATTATTATTTTATTAAAATTATTTAATAGTGTTAATGCAAAAGTAGCTAGTTGATACGAACGTGAGAAAAAAATAGTACAAAATACATGTTAAAATTTTATAATAATTGAATGAATATAAGGTAAAATAAAAGTTGTACAATGATAATTTTTTTTCTTATAATGTATTGAAATAATTGTTATTCTATTATTTTGATGACTTGCGTGTTATTGTTCACTTTATCTCTCCCATACACACACATGTAGTATTGATTTATTCAAATATTTTAGACTTTATTAAAGGAAAAGCGATTCTCATATGGTGTCATAGCATAATAGTATTACCCAGTGGCAAGGCTACATGTGGACTGGGTCGGGCTACAACCCATCCAAATCTTTGGCAAATTTACAAAATAATGCCATTGTGAAAAATTTATAAAATTGCCCCTATTTTATTTACAATTGTACCACTCTAGAAATTTATAATTTTGCCATTTATATAATAAATAAATAAGAGCGAACATTTGTTTTATTCAAGATTTCAGAATGTGCTTTCTTTCGTGGCTTTTTCAGTTCTTCGTTTTCTTCTTAGTAAGAATAGATAATAAGTTTATTTTTTTATTCAATCATTTACAATATATTTATTAATTGTAAGGCTGTATAGACTAAAGATCATATTCTTTAAGTCTTGTTCAAATTTCATTGTGTAAGATCAAGTTATTGTTAGGTCAAATGAAGATAATTTAATCATTAAATTCTAACATTAAATTGATTATTGATAGATTAGATATAGATCATTTGAAATTGATTATTGATAGAGATAGATCATAGATCCGATCTAGCATATTATATATGATATTAATTTGTTAATTAAACTTATTCTATGGCTTTTGGATAGTGCCAATGTGTCATTAGTGATGGGCTGACATTTTTATGGCTTTTGTTAGCGAATTTGTAATTGCTTTTTTAACTTTTTTTATTTATATTTATCTATAGTTTCGACTGCAACAACTAAACGAGCATTGACGCCGCCTTCAAAATAAGATGCAAAAGGAGTTTTGATCATATTGTATGATTATCTACATTAAAAAATTTGTAGATACTATTAATTCTTGAAAATTAGGTAAGACACAATTAAGATAATGTTTAATCGTAACTAAATTGCTTTTTGAATATGATGTATTTTCTTATGTATTAATGAAATTTTCTTTAAGATTTATATTTTAATTGAGACAATATATATATTAGTGAGGATATTTTCATTTTAGCAAAGCGAGGATATAAAAAAGCAAAAAAAAAACACATATTTCAATACACCAATAGACAAAAAAAATATAGTTTCAATGTATTAAAATCTATGTTTTTTTGTATTTTGTGACATCTTCACTTTAACAAAGTGATGGTATCCTGTTAGAGAATACTATATATATATATATTTATATATATGTATGAATGTGTGTGTACACATACATACATTTTTACTAAAACATTACACATAATAATAAGAAACGCATAATTTGAAAATTTCATACATAATACAACAATTTAAGTAATGTCCAATGTTAATGTTTTTATTTTGGTTTTTGAAAAGGTTCGCCGGCCCATTGGTGCGCTAGTAATTTCCACATACAAGATGGTAAAAAGATACATATAGAGTTCTTTTAAGGCAATCGATTCTCTTGTTGAATGCTTAGCAAATTTAGGATTGACTCGAGCTGCTTATGTTTGGCGTGATTTGTTTGTTCTTTTTCTTTTCTTATAAGGGTTATGCATTTATCTTAAAAAATAAAAAAAATAATGATCTATGTACAAAAGGTACAAAAATAATGAAATTATTCTCTATAGTTAATTATTTTTTATTTGTGAGTGATGGTCTATATTTTTGCGCTATTTTTTTATGTACATATCACTGTTTAAAAAAATTGTATTAAAAGATAAGATCTGACCAGATTTTGTAAATCTTATCTGTAGATATGCAATAATGAATATATTTATGAATCATTAAATTCATGCATGCAGTTCACCAATATGCCATTTTAAGTCTCCTGCCTTTATTAATTGGAAGATTTTTTAAAAGTGTGGCAAAATCGATTAATCCGGCACTACTCAATTGCCCGCGCATATAAATTCCCTGGCTTGTAACAAATATTTTCACAACAAAATCTCCTTTTCAAAATGATATGGAGAAGAAATATTGGCTTGAAATTTCTTCTCATCAATATGTCGATGATCATTCAATTAGAACTTTTATTAGCTTGCTAATCAAGCACGATCGATCGCTGTTCATGACATTTCAGAAGACTTTTACCCCATTGCCTACTCCTCCTCAAGGTATATGAAAAAAAATCAAGTCATTTATCCACGTTTAACACGTGTAATATTTCCTTTATAATTCTCTAATACTTATGTCTTTTTTGACGCGTATTTTCTTAGTACTATATTTTATAAAATTACATCATTTAATTATTGTATTTACATGAAAATGCAGAAAGAAGCTTGGAGCGAGAAACAAAAATAAATTCATAATCCAAGCACTCCAAGGAGTAAAAATTGAGCTAAGATTGCACCCTCTTGCAGAACTACATCAAGGCTGCAATTTCAGCTCTATGTGTATATCAAGAACAGGAGGGAGTTAAAGTGCCTGCAGATTCTACAGAATCAAATGGAAATTACCTAGTTTTCACCTCAACAATTGGAAACCCCCGGATATATGTTACAAATTAAGTGGGCAATATTGGGTTTTCACTTTTGTAACTAATATGTTGTCTATGTCTTTCAAATTTATTAATAAAACAATTTTTTTTTTTGGTTTAAGAAAATTTCTCTTTCAATTCTTTCATTAATGAATTTTATATATAGCAAAACATTTAAGTGCTTTGAACGGGAAGTACTACCCACTAATACAAATTAAAAAGGAGGTCAATCCAACAAAATTATACAAAGCAATCATAATGAAGTTTTAAACTCCATTACGGAACACCAAAATTGTAGTTCTTTGAGAGATATTGTTCTCGTTTATGATTTTTTTAATTAAGAATAGAAATTTTTAAAACTTGAACACAAAAAAAAACATATAAAGAAACTATTGATTCTCCATTTGTGAAACTGATTCTATCAACATTTACTTCTTGATTGATCGACAAAATCTTATCTTAATTAATTAAAACTTGAAAAAAGATTGATTGCATTAGATTATGCCACATATTATCATTTTTAAATGTTAAATGTTTCTTACTAAAATGCCCTACCTATATCAACAAAACATATTATCAGTTTATAATTTTTTTAAAAAAAAATTAGAGTATATTTGTACACTAAGGTGTTGTTTATTTTTTTATCTAAAATATGAATTTCAATTATTTTATGATATCTAGAATTTTTAGTTTATTTGTTTTCTGTAACTTATGTCTGATTATAAGATAACTAGGTTTGAGTGAAAAAAAGCTAAATATTATGACTTTTATCTGAATGGCAAAACATCTTAATAGAATTTTAATATTCTCTTTCATTAATACCCCTATTAGATACATCTATTTCCTACTATATAAATTATCCATTTAATTTTTTATATTTCAATTTTCTTTGTTTTGTGTGCATTCAACTACTAATTTTTCTTTTTTATTGTGAATGAGAATTTTAAACATAATAGGACTTTACGTGAGTGTGTTTTGTAATAGTTTTATCTCTTTGTACTTATAATTACTGTTTTTCTAATAATTTTGAATACTATTTACTACATTATTTTAATTCAAATTATTAAATAATTCTTGGTTGGCTTCCATAATTAACAAGAAAAAAATCATTTAATATACTAAAAATAACATTATAAATATCATATATTAATGTCAAAAAATACATGTATTAGATTTATTTTTTTATTTTTCATGCCTAGTTAAGGTACACATTATCAAAGTTTTTATTAATCAAATAATTTATTCATAACTTGTCATGTGTTTAACAAATAAATATAAGAATAGTTAATATTTATGAGGTTCTATATGTCAAAACATCGTATTTCAGATGTTTTCTTTTTAAAAAACAAACAATTTAACAATTATATTCAGGTATTAAAAAAATGTCATTTATATATATGTGTTTATACCTATTTAAACTTTAATAAAATTCAGAACTATTTAAATTTTATATAAAAAAAATATGCAACCTAAGGCAAATCTTCACTATGCTCAAGCAATACATATGAACTCTTCTATTATAATTAAATGTATTAATCTTTAGTAAATTTCTAATTTGTAATATATTATAATTCCAAAAAATCTTTAATATTAATTTTCTTCAAAAAAAGAAAAAAGAATACGGAATATATGAGTCAGCAGTCTCCATTTCCGATGTGGCGCAGTTCTACTGGTTAGTCCTACGTGCCTCTGCGCAACGAAACTTCGTAAGCTCCCACCTTACTCCCCCACTCTTCCACAGTCCTGTTTATTTCCCCAGAATTAACTAAATAAGAGGGGAAAAAAAAAACTAAAAAGAAATTTCAGAACCATGGCAGTTCGAGCCACGGTGTCACGGTTTCCATCCGACCCGGACGCGCAAGAAGCTTCGGGTCTGCCATGGGGCGTGACGGTGACGCCGTTCGCGACGAAGGACGAGAACGGCGCAGCTCCGGTCTACGGATCCGACGGTCATATGCTTCCTCGTTGCGAGAACTGTTACGCATACTTCAACACGTACTGTGAATTGGAGCAATGGGCCTGGACTTGCTCTCTCTGTGGGTCCCTCAACGGCCTCTCTTCTCAGGCCATTGCCAGATACTCCCATCCTCAGTCCTGCGCCGAGATGATCTCCTCTTTCATCGATCTTGACTTGCCCTGTAATTCTTTTCTGAAAAAATTGAAACCTTTGTTTATGAGAATTTTGTTTGTTTCCGTTTCTTCCTTTCTTTTTTTTTTTTCATAATGTTGCTGCGCTGCGTTTCAGTGGAGGGTTCTGAGGAAGAGACGATGCAAGCGCGTCCGGTTTATGTTGCTGCTGTTGATTTGTCATGTAAGATTTTGTTAATTGCTTTTCTACTGTTATTATATAATCATCTTTATAGTTTTACTCATTCAGTTACTTGAGTCAATTAGATGAACGTTATGATGCTAATTGTTTGAACTGAAAGTAATTTTGACTTAATAGAAGCTGAATCTTGGATCTCCTTGTGTTTCTTAGATTTTTTTTACTATTTATGTTGCTAGTATATGTTCGAATGAAAGGTATTGTTAGTTTTTTTTTTTTAATTGTTGAAACATGTGTGGAATGTGAATTTCATAAGTAGCAGTAAATTGCTATGCATTGGAAGATTTCTATGTATTACAATTTCATTGATAAAATCATGGGGAGAATGTGTTAATTGTTTGCAGCTGATATCAATGGGAATTCAGTTTGATTAGGGATCCTCGTTCCTTTGTAATTTGCATTATTTTTCTTCTGTTAATTTTATGTTGATGACGCTACTCATTGTTGCCTCTCCTTTTGTGCTTAATTATATCTAGCCTAGCCTAAGCTATTTATCATGAACAACATGATAATGACTAGTATGTATCTTTGATACTTTTGATAATATGGGGAAAAAATTATGCCAAATAACATAGAATGAATATGAATATTGGGCTCGTTATCATAAGAATTCATGATAAATGTAATAAGAAAATGACAGTATTGGTCTTTTACTTGATAAATCTGATTTAATAATGTAACTTTTAAGAAATTGTGGTGATTGATTCTCACTTTACATACTTTACTTGGAGCTTATACTTCATTTAAAATATGATTATTCTTTTTTGTTAGAACTGTAACATATATTTACTTTTTTTTGTGTGCATGTGTAACATTGTGTATGCATATAATATTTTAATTATCTTTTATTTATCTGCAGCTTCAGAAGAATTTTTAGAACTCACTAGAAGTGCACTGCAGGCAGCTTTAGAAGGTTTGCAATTACCCATTCAAAATGATATTCTGATCTCTCTTCTGTATGAGCTTTGCCTTAGAAGCATGGACTTTTCTTTCATTTTTTTTCCCTCTTTTGCAGCTGTTCCATCTGGTGCGCTCTTTGGGCTTGCAACTTTCAGCCATAAAATAGGACTGTATGATGTTCAAGGGGCTATTCCAGTTGTAAAGAATGTCTTTATTCCCTCAGATACGGAGGACACCCTCTCACTTGAGCTTGAAGATGTCATGCCTTTGTCACAATTTTTGGCTCCAGTATGTTAGTTAGGGATATCTCTCCATCCTTTCTCCCTTGTTTATTTCACATTGCCATGGCCATTGCTCAATTAGAGCTAAATGGCCAAAGGGTCTTTTGCCGAGCCCCTGTGCCCAAGATGAGGAATAGTTGACTAATCTTCTTTATTATTCAGTGTTTTGATTGTCTGGATCCGTGTTATTAACTGAAACCACACTCATGCCATGTGAGTTTTCATCAGTGCAGTCCTAAGTTCAGAAAATTTGCTGCAGGTGGAAACTTTTAAGGAAAATATCACATCTGCACTTGAAACACTGAGGCCAACAACTTCATGGGAGAGAACTGCTGGAGCAGCTCAAGGACTAGATGGTGTCTTAATGGGTGGGCGAGGTTTTGGTCTGGCAATGGAGTCCCTTTTCAATTACCTTGGATCAGAATATGGAAACACATTTGCACTGGGTAGGTGACAGAGTTTTGAAGCTCCTGTCACTCATTATCAAGCTTGGATTATGTTCCTGAAGACCCTGCTTTGAAACACATGATTTTGCCTTGCTCTTTTGATCTTGTTCTTTCTAAGATATGATAAATATATTTGTCTCCATTGAACATGAATGCAGCCAGAGTGTTTGCCTTTCTATCTGGTCCTCCTGATCATGGAGCTGGGCAACTGGATACACGAAGGTATGGTGAACAGTATGCTAGTAAAGGAGAGGATGCAGACCGTGCTCTACTTCCTGAACAGACACCATTTTATAAAGATCTGGTAAGTGTGATTTGGATTTTGTGTACTTGAACAATGGTCATGTGGTTTTTGAACTGTAGCATTAACATTTATTTCACAGGCTGCTGTCGCTGTTCAAGCAGGTGTTTGTGTAGACATATTTGCCATTACAAATGAATATACAGATTTGGCATCCCTGAAGTTTCTTAGTATTGAAAGTGGAGGCTCATTGTTTCTGTATTCAAGTACTGATGATTCAACTTTACCTCAGGACATGTAAGTACCAAAACATCGTGGTGGAATGTTCTAGGATCCCTGTGACTCTTAAAATGGCACTATATGATCATAGTTTTCAAAATAAGACAGTGCTAAGATTTAAAAATGCATTATGGCTAAATAAAGGGCTTACATTCATAAATGGTATAAAATATTAATATGTCGACTCCAAAGTAAGTTCATTTTTCACTCTCTCTTATTTAAGAAATGACCTGACATGGTTCATTTTCAAATAATCTATCATCCAGAAGATAATCTTGGAAATATTGTTCTTTCTGCAGCTACCGAATGCTAAGTAGACCATATGCTTTTAATTGTATAATGCGGCTGAGGACATCTTCTGAATTCAAAACTGGGCATTCTGTAAGTAAGACTATAAGTGTGTCTATGGATCATATTTTTCAGGGTTTAGTACTGGTATATGCTTATGACATTTGCATTTTGCAGTATGGCCATTTCTTCCCTGATCCACAGTATGAAAATGTTCAGCACATTATTTGTTGTGATTCTTATGCAACGTATGCTTATGACTTTGATTTCGCAAATGCCGCTGGTTTTGCTAGGTACAATTATGTCATGATGTACTTGATACACATCGGAATGATTTATTACTTTCTATAATTTGTTTAGATTATCAATTGGTTTGTTAAATGTTATCTCATTATGCAGACATACTTCTGAACAACCTATGCTACAGATTGCATTTCAATATACAGTTGTTGTGCCTCCTGAGGAACTTTCAAGTGAAGGATCGGGTTCTGTAAGTAGGTATGGTTAATCTAATAGAAAGCTTTCCTCAAGTTGGTTTACTGCTCATTTTATTTATGATATTTTTTCTTTTTCGGTTTTATGTGAATGTCAATCTTTTATATATTATTCTGAGTATGTTTGTAGGATCTCCCTCTGTCAACCCTTGCATGTAAATGTCTGGAGCATAGTATTAGTTTTGATTGTGATGGTTCTGCTCCTTTTCATTACAATCTTGCAATATCAACTTTTGATACTCTACAGTTTAAGAGGAGTCTTTTGTTTGCACAGATTTGCTTCTGTGGCCATTCAATTGTTTTTGAGATCCTGGAATAGACCCTGCACATTGATTTCTCAGAGTTTTCATTTTGGCCATATCTTGCTTGCCATACTTTACTACCCCTTTAGAACTTTTAGTCTTAACTTGACATTATGTTTATGCAGAGGCAAACATTCCCTAAAACGACGGCTAAGGATTAGGACATTGCAATTTGCAGCTGCTCAAAACATTAATGAACTTTATGACAGTGTTGACCCTGAAGCTGTTTTGTCAGTACTTGTGCATAAGGTATTTTTTTCTCCCTTCCATCACTCTCAATGATAAAGAAGATAATGATAGAAATGAATAAAAAGGAGGAAAGAAAAGATTTAGCTGGTGCCATATTCCTTTTGTCAAACTTTTCAAGGCCCGACGAGACCCTGTTAATTCTGGTAGTTGACTACATATCTATGTGTTTGTCTTATCAATTAATCTCATTGTAGACATGAGTGGAAAAAGATTTATGGGGAGGTTTGGTGTCAATAGAAATCCATTTAGCCTTGCACAATGGCATAGTGAGAATGGTAGCAAACATCTACCTTTAATTTGGGCTCTAATAATCCTTAAGGAATACTATGCTTGCTAGGTGCCAATTGTCAGCAAATACGATTTGGTGGAATGCCCGGACATAATCATGATAACTTCTTAGTTTTTTGGTCAATGTTGCATGATTAAGTTGTGATGTTCAATTCATTGGTGTAAAGACCTTTGGATTCAACCAAGTGGCCTGGGGTTCAGTCCCACACATGGTCTGATCACCAAGGCTGTAGAGTATGAACAAAGTTTATTTCTTTCTTTAATAATGAAAATTGCTTTCTGACTGTCAGTAAATGTACTGTTTGTTTAAATAGGTTATATTAGCCTCTCTTGAGCAAGGAGTTCGGGAAGGCAGGATGTTGCTTCATGATTGGCTAGTAATCCTTACAGCTCAATACAATGAAGCTTTTAAACTTGTTCAGCACAATATTGGAAATTCAGTAACTTCTCAGATTGATGTTGAATTCCTACAATGCCCCCAACTACAGCGTTTACCTCGTTTAGTTTTCGCATTGCTTAGAAATCCTCTTCTTCGATTCCATGAAGAAGGTGTTCACCCTGATTATCGGATTTATCTGCAGTGTCTTTTCAGGTATTTCACATTCTCATTATGACATTAAGGTTTTCTGAGCAATCAGGAGTTGATTTTTATTATCAGGACAAGATATGAGTTTAGTTGTCCCTGTGGTTCAGGATATGAAAATTTATGGATTTTAGAATCTTGAGAGTACGACAAAGAATTTTCAAAACACAATGTCCTTAACAAAACAGCTAGTCATTTCCCTTTCTATTATGCAGCAGGCATCTAAAAATTTGGCATATGCAATTATGTGTAGCGTGTTTTGTGACCTAATTTATCATTCTTTTAATTTTTGGTTCTTATCTTTTCTGTAGGAAACTACAGATTTGTTGTTCAAGCTTGTACAATTATTCTGGCTGTTACTCTTGATTTGTTGCATTGTATACAATGTCTCTTTGGAGGATATTTTTGACGTCCTCAATTGTAGTTCATTGATGACATTATCATGTGAATCATTACCCTATAATTTGTGATGCAGCGCACTCAAACCAAGTTCTCTTCAGCGTGCTGTTTATCCGCAGCTTACTTCGTATTCTACACCAGATAAACAAGCATTTCCGCGCCACTCACTGAGTCGTGCAGCATTGATCACTAGTGGCAGTCCAATATTTTTGCTCGATGCTTTTACAACTATAATTGTATTTTATTCTTCTACAGCAGACCCTACACTTCCTTTTCCTCCACCCCAGGATTGTAAGTTCTCCCTCATTTCTTTAGGATTTATATAAGCATACCATTTTCCTCTCTTTCATGTATAAAATTTCATTTTCTCAGGTTTGTTACGGACAACAATCAACAAAATGAAGCAAGAGAGAAGTATCACTCCTAAGCTGATATTTATCCGGGGAGGGCAGGATGATGCTACAATTTTTGAGAACTATCTTATCGAGGAACAGGATGTAGACGGAAGTGGCCTCACCAGTGTCATGGGTTTTGTTTCCTTCCTTGAAGAAATCAGCCAGAGTGTTGTGGAATACATGAAGTAGAAGTCCCATGCTAGATACAACTGGCAAGTCATGCGATCCATTCTGGAAACAGTAAAACTTTCACATTCATCAGACATGCATATAAACCAGCCAAAGAAATAGGCTAATATTTATACAAATGAATTTACGTCAACACTGTCTGGTCAGTTTAGATTGGGAAGTTAAAACATTTTGTTAGATCCAAGTTGGAAATGGTTCTTCGGGAGTAGTGTGTACCATTCTTCGGCCTTGCAAATTTTACACAGAGCACATTTAGGAACACATATATTCATCATTTTGTAAAACAAAAGTAGCACAGATTCAGCTAATTAGCTGACTGTACTAATAATTCTAAGGCTCTTTTTCAATCTCCTCCAAATGTGTTGGAATGAAACTCTATATTCAGTTTGATTAGGAATGGTTGGTAGCTACCATTTGATAATTTTTCCTTTTATCCTGAAATACTGCATTTCATTCATTTTGTTTTGACGTGCAATTTTGTCAAATGGTTCAAAGTGATTCCAGGTGGATCGAATTTAGCTCGTCGTTCGTCGTTGACTTTGTGTGTTTTTTTTTTTTAAATTTTCAAATCGGTGTCATCCGGAGCTATATTCCAAGGGTCTATTAGAAATTTAAATATATACACTCACGTTTACAATATACAGGTCTAATAAGCATTGCACGTTATTATGTTTCTACTGATATTGGGAAAATCTCTACTTTTATATCATATTTTTTATGGAAAGCGAATAAGACTCAAATTAGTGCTTTCAACAATGCTGAAGGCACTAGTCTATCATCATTAAGCAACAATTCCAGTGATGAATTTATTTATATTTAAGTAAGGATATTTAAATGAGGGGGGTTGTGACTTTCTCCCTAATATTTTTTATTTTCACCGCCACTTACCCCTAACAATTTTGATTGTTCTCAATATAACATTAGACAATGCATTACAATAACTATGGAAATAATTGTGAAGATAATTTTAAATGCAAAAATTGCAATGCTTTAAATGAATTTTCTTTTCTTCAATAACGCACCGCATATACTAGTATAGTTCAAAACTAATATTTGAATCGTAAGAAACCATACTTTATTACTAGAACCAGGCCTTTCCTCTCTAAATGAATGTTAAAATTAATTATTTTTAAAAAATTAGAATTATTAAAAGTGTTTTTGAAATGAACAAATATATTTATGTATTCTGTAATGAGATGCTAAACTTCCTTTAAATATCTACTTTGCGTCAAGATCTTTATTATAATATTTTTTTGTTAAACAATTTCCTTTTTCCTAGTAAATTTGGTGAAAAAAAAATTAAACTGCTTTCATCGAAATTGAAATTCTTTTAAAAGATTTTATTTCATGAAAATTGAACCCTCAAGTCTCATTCAGTCATTTGCACTATATGATCGCCAATCATTCAACTGACTGGAGCTAAATAAAAGTATTCTTTATAAGTAAGACAATGATGAATACAAAATTCCTTTAATGATAAATTTATTATTATTCAATTTCACTGTCGCTCTCCTAGGGTTCTGTTCCCTTCACAATTGCATCAAATTAAACTGAGATAGTGCTATTTAATTCAGTTTCATTTAATTTAATTTAATTTAATTTTTTTGATTATTTCGCATGCAACACGACTAATCGTCGTTTCGACAGTCAGTCGGTGGTCAACTTTCTCTGCAAATCTTCGCTCTTCAGCTTCTCCGGTACTCTCTCTCTCTCTCGCGCGTTAGGGCTATGGCTCTGCATTTTTCTTTATTTTGTTATTATTATTATTCTTTTGGGGTATGATATGGGTTTTGTCCAATTTCATCTGGGTGTAAACAAATATTAGTGAGCGTGATTTATAAGTGAAGATTGGAGTAGCAAATTGTAAAAGTTGAAGTGAGTAAGAAATAAACCGTTTGGAGGCTGTTCATTGTAGAGTCAACCCATCCCTAATATTAAAATTTACTTTGTTTTTTTTTTTAAGCTAGAGAATTGCTCTAGATTCTAAATGCAGTAACAAATAAAACTGTTAGGAAGGCAAAATAATAGAGATAAATTTAAGTGGATGCGAGTTGCAACGCCGTGATAGCATCATAAAGCTTATGGGTTCATCGTTTAAGTTAATAATTTACATCATAGCTTGATGATGGATGATTCTAATGAGTATTCAGTATTGCAATCCTTTACCCAGTTCATGATAATATATGTGTGGTTTTTAGTTATAGGAAATTCTTCATTTATTACATTGTTAATAGGGGTATTGAACATATTCTGTTTATTGAATCTCTTGTGTGTCGTTGGTTGAAGAGTCTGGATTATTGATGACTAGCAAGTCTGGATTATGTTTATGGAACTAGCAAGTGTGATTGTCTGAATTCTGATTTTGTTTACTGCATTTTCAAATCACGCCTATAAATGTCCATCCCAAAATCCCTGTCTCAGTTACCATGCATTAATCCTTTACAGGGTAGGTGCAGTGATTGTCACATTTAGTTTGAACCTGGTATATTTTCTTTTTTGTGAGATTGGAGAATGTTCTGGTTTGGTTCTCCTTTTAGTTGCCACAGTCTCATTCCTTTTTTTTTTTTTAATAATGATTGAATAATAAAAATCATGGAAACGTCTTTGTTGCGTTACCTTTGCATTATCTTCAAACATTATAGTTGTATGCATACTTCAGTTTTTATCTCTAATTTAGCTTCATATTTCTTACATGCCTTCCTTGTTGTTCGCACTTTTGTTAAGGGGTTATATTTAACCCTTGGAATGAAGCTGATTAAAGCTTAACTTGCCAATATCTCTTGTTTTTGGCAGCACTCTTGTTCTGTTTTCAACAAATTGATTTCTTGATATTTTGCACCACCTTCATAAGCCTCATAATTATCACTCGGATATCTCTTTTGCCTGTCTCATTTACAACTACTACTAATGTTAACATTATTCCTTTAGTACAAATTTCTTTCACATTGCAACACCCTTGAAACTTATATAATGACACGTTTCAGTTGAGATTCATGCTCTGCAACTCCTTTTGGCCATTCATATTGTTGCCTCCTTTCAATATGTCTATATTTCTTCCCATGAATTCTTCTGGCCTCTGTACCTTCTTCACAGTTGCCTTGCAAGCTTGTATAGTTAGATACATAGAATGCCAAGGGAAATGGAAAGTGCATCTGCTGCTGCTGAGCCCGTGGAACTTGAAAAGCCAGTTGGGTCTGATGAGAAGGTTGATTTTGATGAAGACAATGATCCTGAAGAGACAATGGAAGAAGAATATGAGTATGAAGAAGTAGAGGAAGAAGAAGAAGAGGAAGTAATAGAAGAGGAGGTGGAAGAAGAAGTGGAAGAGGAGGAGGAGGATGCTGATGCTGGGAAAAGCGGTGATATGCAAATTGAAGACGAGGATGAGAAGAAAAAACATGCTGAACTTCTTGCTCTTCCTCCCCATGGTTCTGAAGTGTACATTGGTGGCATTCCTCATGATGCTTGTGACCACGACTTGAGGGATTTTTGTCAGTCCATTGGAGAAGTTACTGAGGTAATATTTATCTTTGTATAGAAAGTACCCTTTTTTCTGCTCTTTGTCAACACTTGAACTAATCCAATATCATCTATTACAACAGGTCAGAATTATGAAAGGCAAAGATTCGAGTGAGAACAAGGGATTTGCATTTGTGACCTTTAGAAATGTGGAATTGGCCTCCAAAGCTATTGATAAGCTAAACAATACCGAATTTAAGGTAATTTAACCTTGTTTGTCAGACCTATATTGTCCAGTCTCTACCTGACTTTATGGGATGATTTGACCTGTAAGAAAAGTGGTGCATTCTTATCTTGAAAATATAGAAGACAATATGTTTATAGTTCTTTCTTCTCTTGGTCTTTCACTTTATTTCTCTTCATTTGTCTTCAATATCTGTGTCTTTAAGAAGTACTTGGTAGTTTGTTGTAGTTTTTAAACACCTTCCTGTATTCTCTCCATCTCTCAGGGTAAAAAAATACGATGTTCTACATCTCAAGCAAAGTATCGGTTGTTCATTGGTAATATTCCTAGAAACTGGGGATCAGAAGATCTGCAAAAGGTTGTGTCAGAAGTTGGACCTGGAGTAACTGGTGTGGAACTAGTGAAGGTTGGTGTTATGTTGGGCCACTCTCAACTTTGGTTGTTTATATGTTTGAGATTGTTTATTGACATCTTTTCTTTCTTGTGATCTGACTGACTAGTAATTCCCTTAAAAGATTAAACTTATGCCACTGCTTGAGGTTTTTAGTTATTTTTTTAATAGATTTAAGCTTATTTGCTCGTTGTCAATTCTTTTGACTGTTGACAGGATATGAAGAACTCAAGCAACAACAGGGGTTTTGCCTTCATTGAGTACCATAACCATAAATGTGCTGAATATTCAAGGCAGAAGATGACTAACCCCAATTTCAAATTAGGCACTAATGCTCCAACCGTGAGCTGGGCTGACCCTCGAAATGTCGATTCTTCTGGTGCTTCTCAGGTCTTGTTTATTTATTTATTTTTTGTTTCATCGGGAGATTGGCCTTTTCATCAGATTACAGCAGTTATGTTATGTTACATGAACAATTATTTATCTTTTTAACTTTGTAAGCTGGTATTCTATGGTGGTGAAGCATCATGACCTCTTCCATTTTCTTTTAAAGACCTTGGGACATAAGTTATTGCCTTTTGTTGCAAATTTTTTTCTGACATTCCTTGCTTTATGAAGTATGAATGTTGTAAGTTTTACTTGAAGCTATCTTATACAGGTTAAGGCAGTTTACGTGAAGAATTTACCAAGGAATGTTTCCCAAGACCAGTTAAAGAAGCTCTTTGAGCACCATGGGAGAATCACAAAAGTGGTTGTCCCACCAGCAAAGCCTGGACAGGAAAAGAATAGGGTTGGTTTTGTACATTTTGCAGAGAGGTCTAGTGCCATGAAGGCACTGAAGAACACTGAAAAATATGAACTTGATGGTGATCATTAGCTTGTAATCTTATTTGCATCATTTGTGTTCTAAAAGCCAATTAACTATCAGTAATTTTGACTGGTTTGCCCTGATGGTCAGGCCAAGCTTTGGAGTGTTCTCTTGCAAAGCCGCAGGCAGATCAGAAGTCAGCTGGAGGGTCAGTTTCCGAGAAGCCCAGTTTACTTCAAAATTATCCACCTCATATTGGTTATGGTTTAGCTGGGGGCACCTATGGTGCTCTAGGTGCAGGGTTTGGAGCTGCAGCCTTTGCTCAGGTGAGAAGATGTGTGTGTGTGTTTAGGTGCTTCTTCAGTTCTGAGTCAAAACTTTGCTTTGTGTAATATTTGCATTTAGAGCCTTTCATTGCATGAGAATCAATCAATTCATGTTTATTGCTAGTTGCTTTGTACTTAGGCCATGGACCATGGTTTTGTCAAATATTTCTTATCTTGTGTGCTTTTTCATTGAGATTTGAAAAGAGTTGGGATAATTGTGAAATAGTGACTAATGGCTTTCTGGGATTGAGTTCCTCTTGCTGAAATAATTTTCTTCTTTGGTACATTAGCAGCTTCATAGCTGTGGGCACTCCTAGACAAATGCTGGTGTGCATTAAAAAGTAATAGTTTGCAAACCATTTTAGCGAGCTTGTGTAACATAATTGATTACAAATTATAATTATTTAGTGTAGCCTCT
This sequence comes from Citrus glauca, assembly GCA_029633175.1. Classification (NCBI taxonomy): domain Eukaryota; kingdom Viridiplantae; phylum Streptophyta; class Magnoliopsida; order Sapindales; family Rutaceae; genus Citrus; species Citrus glauca. The sequence continues at coordinate 30,926,942 of JAQOOD010000008.1, forward strand.
TGTTCTGAGCACTTCCTTTGGTATCATTATTGGTTTTTATTGGTTTTTTTACGCATTTTCTTTAATGCCTATTACGGTGGACGGTGTGCTGTAGGATGTTCTCAAATTTCTACGTTTTTCCATCACGCTTAGTGACACTATGAGTTGTTTATGGTATAAACAAGTAATTCAGTCTTTTAATGGGCTACAATATAAGTATCTATTGTTGAGGTTGTAAAATTTTTAAAAGTTGAGTGTGCATATTGAAGTAGTGAAATAGTTATTTATTTTTCTTCCTATTTCTTTTAACTAATTTCGTTTAAGGTTAACATGTAATACATATAATGATTCATTTAAACTCCTGTCGTGATTCTTGGTCAAAAGCTTTGCAGTGCTAGGATGACTGATTGCCCTTTGTTCTCTTTATTGAATCCCAGAAGGTCTTTTCTGTTTAATGTAGTGGTGACAATGGTAGTAGAACTGTGTTGTGAGTCTGTAATTGGAGGCTGTATTGCCCTTTATTCGTATTTCCATTTCTTTATTTAAATGATCACTTGTAACTTCTCACTTAATTGATGTTGTCTGTTAAATATGTATACTTCTTGCAGCCCCTGGTCTATGGAAGAGGAGCAAGTCCTGCTGGCATGGCAATGATGCCAATGCTTCTACCTGATGGGCGTATTGGATATGTCTTGTAAGCATGATTGCATCACTTTAGCTACAATGCTTAGTTTAGGAAAATATATTAAAACCACCATTAGGAAAACCTAACTTTTTAAATGGAAGTTACTGGCTGTATGCACATATAATTTTAAATTTTATATGAATAAAATTACAGCTGGCTGTGACAATGATACCTTGTTTAGCCTGTGCCATTTTAAATGGAAGCTCTTACTGTTTTTCTCATTGTAGACAACAGTCTGGAGCTCAACCACACAGCTTGCCTGCACATCATGGGAGTAGTGGTAGAAGTAGTAGTGGAAGTCGCAACAAAGGAGGCAGTTCAAGCCGGGGGAGGCACGGTGATGGTGGCCATGGGCAACGATATCGTCCATACTAGTAGCCTTTTTTAAAAAGCCTATAATTATATATTGGAAATGTTTCTGCATTCCTTTACTGTTCTCATTGTAAAGACCCAAGATTTTCAGGCATCTGATTGTGGCAACATCTTATTATTTAATAACGTGGTTATGGTATTAGTCTTCTAGTTTCATACTGTCTCCGTACTTAAAATACCATGCGGTCATTTGGTTTCCCAGTACATTTGTATCTGTACTAATTAGGAAGGCTAATGCAATCGTTCTTTGTGCAATGCAAAGCTCAGTTCGGAAACCCAAATGCACAAATCTAGCTTATTCTGTCATTGAACGTTAAGACCATCAAGTTTGCCCACTGCTTTGTAGCTGAGTTGCATTTGCAGCCAGTTTCCAAGAGCATTAGAAAGTGGCTAGAATTAAGTTTCTCAATTAATGAATTGCATAGGTTTCGGAGAATTGAACTTTACATTGTCTCCTAAACCACGTGCCTTTTATCATAGCTAGCACCGGAGGAGATAGCAAATGAATTAGCTAAACTCTTGAAAAATGTTAGTTAATGTACCAGCAACCGGCATCTGTAGGCAGTTGCTGATCCATACAGAATTCAAGCTAACACTCTCCACGGACTATGGACAATGCACGTTATCCAAGTAACTTGACTGATCTTCATGGATACATCCAGCAGAATGACTAAGAGTGTTGAGATAAACAAAAAATATTGTAGTATCTCGAAAAGAAAAAATGTAAAATTTTACAGGCGCAATTCAGTGACAAATGGCCTCTCTTTAGCCACCTCTGCAGCAAATAGAAAAATTGATCCTTGTTTAATCTTACAAGATCAACCTACAATAGAGATTACATCTTATAGAGATTTCGTCTTGATTAGTATTCTACACTTCAGTTTTCTTGGAATGTAGATAATAATGTTCTTGCTCACTCCTTTTCACCAGCATCATCCTACTCTTCATTCTTTTTATCTTTTTCAGTTTTACCACAACTTTTCTCAGATGCCTTACCTTCTACTTTCTGTTTCTTTTTCTCTTCTTTTGACTTTGATGTTCCGGCTCTCTTTCCAGCATTCTTCTGCCTAAATTCTGAATGGAAACCAAGGATCCATCAATCACTCAAAACAGGGGAAAAATAAGTTCAGTCAATTGTTACAAATAAAGAGTTGATTCCGAGCATATTCACACTCAAACTCAAACTCAATTTCGGGCATGCATCATCCCACCATTAACAAGATTAAAACAGTTGAGAAGCTCTATTAGGTGGGATTGGAGATCATTAGAGGTTGCAGCAGGCCTCAGCTATAAAAATCCAATGGTATCACAACAAGCTGTTTGCAGGTTAAATAAAGCATCCTAAGATTGGTTTATGGCAGAAACAAAAGGTTAGCAAGGTAATCAGCCCTCACTGTGCAAACGTAGACAAGCAAATTTCCCTCCTTAAAAATAGTCCAAATGTTAACACAGAGGAAGCATTTCAAAATACGCATGTTGTTCAATTAGTGCTTGTTATAAGGGTCATGTAGTTGAAAGTCAAATGGTTTGGGAGACAATTTGTTTTGCTGAAAAGACACTATATTGCTTATCATGTTTCCGTTGATAAACTGGCATGACTAAGTAATACATTGCAAAACTAATTTCCCATCAGACTAAAAGTTATTTTGCTCCTGATACAGGTGTACCCTTGACAGGTGTTGAGGGTGATCACTGTGACTATTTCGTAACAAAAATATATTAAAGATATTAGTCCCTACCAATCTTTTATATTTGATTAACTCAAAGATACTTCACAAGCTGCTCAATTAAAAATTTCAGTCATTTGTTAGAATACATTTTATCAGAATCAAGTCTTTTCAGCCATAACCTGACAATGAACTAGATCAAAAAGTACTAAGCATTCCTTCTTTAAAATAAAAAGCAGGAAAATTACAGCAGAAAATGAAAATCCAGTTTCTGAAAGTTAACTGACCATCAAGGGAATCTCTAAGAGGGTCTACAAACTCAGTAAAGTCGATTTCTTCAATTGCTTTTAACACATCCTCAGCGTTAATCGTTTGCCTCTTTGACTCCTTGCATATGTCATTAGCCCTGCAAATTATCATGAAACACTTTGATATGAGCTAGCATAATACTCTTTGCAAACCAAACGCACCTTTACTAAACAACTTGTTTCGAATCCAAATGTGAGCATCCACAGAATATTTTAATTTAAGTTTGTTGATACCCACTTCGAAGATTTTCCCAAAATTCAACCTTTTCAAAGAAAAGTTATCAACTTTGCTTAAAAAAATATAAATTCAAAACAATTAAAAACATAAATAACGAAAATTGATTAGTTGGGGATTCGGGTTACGTGGCGGAGAGGTAATGGATGAAGATGCGGGCGCTTTCGCAGAAAGCAAGGAGCGCGTCTTTGTGAACGGAGATGTCGGTATCGGGAGAGCAATCGTGCAGCTTATCCTTCACAACCCGGCGCACGATAGTCTTCGGCAGCTCTTCTGCTTCTGGTACCACTTTCTCTGTTTCCATTTGCTGATTTGATTTATTTTTTCTGTGTCACAAAGAAAAATTTTGGCATTCGGGGATTATATATATAATTTGTGATCCCTTCTAGGTCTTGTTTCCCGCCATTACTGTTGCTGTGCTCCTGGGTCTTGCGTAATGGGCAAAACTTAGTCTCCGGCCCTTTGGGTGGCATCGTATGTCCGTGAGTCCGTCATATGATAAATACACACAACATAATTTTTTAACTTCACGAATGATACAGAAATTGTAAACAATTATATAATTAGGGATGACAATAGGGAGGGAAGCGGAGAAAAAGGGATTAATTTTTTTGTATTTATTTTTGATATTTTGTGTATGTTCTTGTTCCTTCTCCGTCCCGTTAGTATTATTTGAGAGAATTTTCATTCCCTCTCCGAATAATAATAGGAAATTTCTGAAGGTCCCCGATCCCTGAATAACTAATATAATTTTTTATTTTCGATTTTGAGTTAATCATATTAAAATAAAAAATTCAAATAAAAGTAAAGTTCGAAATATATCTTACATTAATATCCATTACAAAAGTCACACACATTAAATTAGTAAATAACGCAGCATGCAGGGGATACAAACTTCTTTTACAAAAACTATCATGAACAAATTAATAGTCTAATACAAAATTGTTACAAATAAAATCGAATTTAGATTCAAAATTAACTTTTTCAATGGTGGTGTAGGCACTTTATAAATGTGGACTATAAACACAATAGTTAAATCGGAGCAAATCAAGAGCAAATATTAGATTGGATTAGATTAGATATTAAAATTGTGATTCGTTGTGGGCAATTATAACATCTAAAAATAAATAAAAAATAGATTTAAGTTTAAAATATTTAAAGAATATTAAAATTAAAAAAATTTGGGCTAAAGAATCTACTCGGTCTTTTTAATTTCCTAAATAAAAATTTAGAACTTTAATTAGTTAATTAGGCCTAAAAGTTTAATAATATAAATATTTTGATATTTTTTATTTTTACCAATATTTATAATTTTATAATTTAAATTTTATTATTTATTTTAAAAAATTAAATTTAAAATTAAAATTAAAATGGGGAAATGGATAGGGGATGGGGATTCCACCTCATCCCCATCCCCTCCCGAATAAAAAATTGGATAAAAAAATTTCTCTGTCCTCTCCCCGAATAAGAAATTGAGTATGAAATTATCCCCATAACCTCCCCGAATGTGGAAAATCACCGAGGGTATCCGTCCCCGTGAGGATTTTTGTCATCCTTATAATGAATCAATATTCTCTCCTGATCTGATCATGTCCTGAGTAAATAACTCAATTATTAATTAGTTGTTAATAAATAAAAAATAAATTAAATTAAATTTTACCCATATACTACTATTAAAAGACACATAATAGAAAATCTTTAAAAACTTAATAGAGATCAAATCAGGAGAGGATCTTATTCCTTATATAGTATCATGCGACCATGGTAATCTTATGGTGAGATTGACACGAACTCGGAGTGCTGTCCAAATTATTTTATAGTCTCACCCCGTGCCTAGGGGTGGCAAAATAAATAAATGATTGGGCTAAAATTCTGTTAATCTCAGTTCAATTTATTTAATTTATTTAGTATAGAATTAATAAACGAATCGAATTAAATTTGGATTTGCTTATAGTTCCTTTATCCTTATAATTAATAAATAAAAATTAAGCAACATACAATATAAAAAGACTACAAATTTAGCATCATACAAAATACAGACTTATTATCATTTAAAATTACCATATTAGCCTTCAAATTTTAAAATTTTTACATACATATTTAAGTATAAATAAGTAAATTTTTTTCTACGATAATTCTAGTATAAATAAGTGATTTAATTAAACAAATATAGATCATATTGGATTTGTTTATAACTCATTTATTAAATGAATCCTAAACAAATCAATCAATGTCTTCAAACTCGGTTTCAATTTATTTAATTAGCGAGTTGAATTGAATTCATTTATTTTTAAACGAATTAATTTTTTCAAATTCAAACTCATTTAATTTGCATTCAATCAAATCGCATAAACGAATCTTGACCTAAATTACCACCCCTTCGCGCCTCACATCTCCCTGAAATGGACAGTGTTGTTTTAAGCAATGAAAAAAAACTGACATTCTCCAATTCAATTAAAATTAAAAGACTTACCCTCCAAAAGGTATTTTGGACGAAAATACCCCTCATTTCAAATCCAAATCCAAACAGTTAATTATAAGTTGTTAGAGGATAAAAAATCAAATGAAATTTTACTAACAAGTTATAACTACTGCACATAAGGTGCTCGATGAAATTGTCTTAGGCTTTAGTTTTTTTTTTTTTTATAAATTAACTCTTAAAACAAAGTTAGATGCTTGTTGTGCCTTTGTTTTGGTGCCTTTGCCACCTGTGATTGATGGTGCTCGGCGGCGTAGGGCTGCTGCTGCTTGGTGTGGATGAGGCTTCGGCGGGTGAGGTTAATGCTTTGGAACTTGAGCGTGCTAGATGCCAGTGAGTGTGATATCGTGTTCATAAAATGGTGCCGTTTTTCAGGTTCGCCATTTTGGTCCAAACATAAATAACAAATGACGAGAAATCACAAATGTTATTTAATAAACGATTTGTAATTTAGTGATAAAATGTTATTTAATAATTTTGTAGTTAAATAAAAAGAATTTAGATATATTTTTTTATATAGTAAAAGATTTATAGTTGTAAATGATTTATAGTTTAATGATAAATGGATTATTTGATAATTTTAGAATTTTAATTCAAATCTCAATAACCACGTCATTTTATTTTTTAAATATTTTACAAAAATTACTTAAAATAAGGATATTTATATGCATTTAAAATAAATAATTTTATATATTTATAAAATTTAAATACCTAATCAAATTTGACTTTTATAATTTAAAATAAATTCAAGTGAATACTTTTAAAAAAGTTCTAAATCAAATAAAATTTCTTAAATTAACACCCGTAATTTAAGTTTCTGAAGCAATGCCAGAAAGCCATAACGTTCCTTGTGATAATAATGATCAGACGAAAGTAAAATTTCAGGCACGCGCTTACGCAATTAAGCTGACCACGCACGTTCTCATAAAAAATGACTGAAAAATATATCTTAACCGTCTATCTTCCCATCGCAGCCGGTTACCGAACTCTTTCAACGATGTACAGCAAATCTAATTACGTTTTAAAACGACAAGCCACCACCGCCAACAATCATAATTTGAAAAAATTTAAATAGTTTCGAATTTCATCCATCACGTTCCTTCAGGAATTCCAGAAGTCTCTCTCACTTCTCACGTTTGTGATCTTGTTCTGCTCTGCTCATAGCGTTGACGTTTTAATTTTTGTAAGTAAATTATTAAAAAATCCGGTACCAAATCACAAATCATAATCACCATCATCATCACCACCGAATGTCAAATTACAGCGGATCCTACTCTTCATCTCAATCCTACGCGCCCTCTGCGCCTTCTCTGCCGGAGACCCACAACAACTCCTCTTACAATAACTCATCGTCGGCTCAAAGCTATTATGCCCAGCCTCCGCCGCCGTCGCAGCCGTACCCCGCGCCGAGTTACGGGCAGTTTTCGGCATATGGGCACTCCGCGTTTCCGCCGGGGACCCACCCAGATGTGATAAGGAGCTTTGAAATGGTTGATAGAGATAGAAGTGGGTTTATTGATGAGAATGAGTTGCAGCAAGCACTTTCTTCTGGGTACCAGAGGTTTAGTCTCAGTACTATTAGATTGCTAATGTTTCTTTTCAAGAATCCTCATGATTCCTTGAGAATTGGTAAGTTTTTAGATGCCCTTTAAGGGGAAAAAAAAATTAAGTTCATATTTGGTTAGAATGAGATTTCCTTTTTTTGTGAATTTAACTAATTAATACAATTATTGAGATGGGTTTTTGGATCGCAAATTGATTAGGTGACTTTCATATTTTAGATTACAATTTTTCATTTCTATGCCAATGGTTTTGGCTTCTGTATCAAATTGGCTTTTTGGCTTTTTGCTTTACTTTGTTGGTATCTTTTAACTCTCCATGAAAATGAATTGATGTTAGCCTAAATCTACTGTTGCAGGGCCTAAAGAATTTGCTGATTTGTGGAGTTGCCTTGGTCAATGGCGCGTAAGTATCCTTACTAATTATTCTTTGAATTTTCAGAATCCTTCCAAGTAATTGATGAAAAGTCATATTCCAAATTTTTTCATGCAACTCTTTTGTCATGCCTTTAACAACTAGCTTTTCTGGCTATGCCTGTTTTATGTTGGCATGATGGTTTCAATTTGTCAATCCTCTCTGTGTGGCTGGTTGGAATCTTTTAAAGGTTGAGTAAAATAAAATAAAATAAAAAAGTAATTTGCATTCTGTTAAAGATGTTGATCTTTGTCTTCTTGAAAACACTACCGAGCTTTTTGCTAAGGCAGAGTTTCTGAAATTCATTTTTGTCACGTGTTCAACATAAGTTTGATGAAATGAATTCCCGCCTGAGCAATGAATTTTATTCACTGCTGTGACTATATAATGTTTTTCCAAAATGCAAATTTTGTGTATATGATGTGTGGTACTGTACATTTTGTGTGTACTTATGAAATTTGCTCTTGTAGGCTATATTTGAGAGATATGATCGAGACAGAAGTGGGAAAATTGATCTGATGGAGTTGAGGGATGCTCTCTACAGCATTGGGTATGCAGTCCCACCTTCAGTTCTCCAGCTTTTGATGGACAAGTATGATAATAGAAGTGGAAGCCAGAAGCTTGGACTCAGTTTCGACAGTTTTGTTGAGTAAGGCGCCTCTTCCAGTAATATCAATAGTTATTTTTGTTTATTCGTTTTCAGTTTTTTGAGAATTTTGACATGCTATATTCGTGTTGTTCTGTTTAATTTGATGTGCAGATGTGGAATGGTTGTAAAGGTGAGTCCACAAATTCCCTACTATTTCCAAAGTTCATGTTATGATGGCAGTTTGTAAATCTAATTTGCTATGCCAATGTGCATAGACGCCTATGAAAGATAAACTCAGTTTTTCTATTTGGAACCCAATAAACATTCTCTATTTAACAAGTCCAACTCCCCTCCTTTCATATTCATGCATTTGATCTCATTATGCAAACTTATTGTGATTTCAGGGTTTGACTGAAAAATTCAAGGAGAAGGATCGACGGTATACTGGGTCAGCCACGCTTACCTATGAATCATTCATGAGTATAGTCATTCCATTTATTGTGTCATATGATTGATTTAATTTGTACAATTAGCCTTGCAATGTTGATTTCTTTATTGTTAAAGTTCAAATACTTATCTGGGTTTGAAGTTGTATATTGAGAAATGGTAGGTATGAATGTGATATGGGATTCCCTCTTTTGTGAGAAGCGAGTACGACAATAATTCTTCCCATTTTTCATTTTTAAAAATTTGAAAGGAAACATACTGTTGTTAAGTTAATCTACAAAAAATTGAAAAGTGTTTTTTTAGGTTTTTCTTTTTCGCGTAATAATTCGTTCCTTCGCTTTCAAATTTCATTCTCTTGGTTTCATTATTTTATTTTTTATTTAGCAAGAAGTGATTTCCATTGCTTCACTAAATAATAAAATCCCCTTTTTTAATTTGCCTCAACCCACGCAAAATATAAATTATTAACGCTAAAACTACTTGATCTCACTGTCTTATTTGACCAACTTGATGAACTGTGAGTATGTCAGTTTAGTTCAGCTTGCTCCAGTTCCAGTGTTACTCTTCGAAGATTGACAAGCTTGGCTAAAAATTACATGCTACTTCCAACCATTCTCGTCACCCTCCTACATGCTTCCCTTCACTGGCACAACGGAGCGAAGGCAAGTAGAGGTCCTTTGAAGAAGAGTTAAAACCGATTGGTTATCTCCAATATCTCGTATAAAAAATTAAAAATAATAAAGAGCCATTCATTAGTATTTACGTGGATTGGATGAGATTTATGTCGATAATTGCTTTTTATATTAAATGAATCCGACATTAGTTTTATATAATCTTTCATCAGCAAATACACTCTCATAAATAAATCATGTAAATTATTTTAACTACTACTTCACGATAGCATGATTGTGGAACAATAATGAAAATTGGAAAGCAACGCGATGTGATAAGAGCTGCACTTGCTCGTCATAATGTAATATAAAAGAAAGCATATAATTATCATTAAAATAAACACACACACACACACACACATTTCGATTATTTGTCACGATATCATTTTTGTTACACTCATATTGGTCTGTTTTATAAAATATGCAAACGTGGGATGATTGTGAAGTTCAGTCCAGCCACACTTATCAATGACTGTGTCATACGATTGGCAATCGACTTTATATAATTTCATTCAATTTTTTTTTCTCTAAAGTTTTTACTAATCTATTCGATTAAATTTATATTTAACGAAGAAGGTGTTGATATTAAGATTTTATTCACACATTGCTTTAAATTATAATTAATATAACCTAATATTCTGCTAATTAATGCATAAATTAATACTAATTTGAAATTAAATACATATGATATGTCTATGAGACTTTTATCAAATAATTATTGCTTACTTCTTCTTAAAATTAATTTCAACTCGAATCTCGTCTCTAATTTTTTGTAATATTGAAAGAAGTTTCAGCATAGTATTGTCACTTTGCAACAAGAAATTATTCAATGCTATTATTGTTTTGAGAACTTATTTACATGGGAGAGGCTCATAGTTGAACTATCATCTTCAACTTTTTCTTAAATATTTAAGGATTATCAAGGGATTGCTTTACTCGATCAAGATTAAATCAAAATCATATCATGCAACTTAATAGAATCACTATATTATCTAATTATACTACCTCACTCTTTTTTCATAAAGATTCTTATTATGAAGTGATATTATCTTTATAAAATAATAAATTATTATTAATTCATTGATATATTAATATTCACTAAATTAATAGTTTTTTCAATAATCCAAAAACTATTAATTTATCGAGATTTTATTGTGCCATATTATCCCATCATGCTAAAACTGCCAGAGAGAAACTCATTATGTCATAAAACAATCACTTTTCTATTTTGGTTTTTTAAAAATATATTTTTGATTCATTTTAAAAAATATGAGAATCAATTAAGCACTTGGTGTAAACCCTTAAGGATCAAAAGAGTATTCAGCAGGTTCAGT